>JAVGWX010000005.1:116091664-116529164 GCA_036924085.1 Ariolimax columbianus
TGTCTTCTTTATTACTCTGGCGTTAGTGGCGGCTTTGGTTAGCGTGTCTTACCTGGTGTTAGTTGAGGCTTTGGTTAGCGTGTCTTACCTGGCGTTAGTGGAGGCTTTGGTTAGCGTGTCTTACCTGGTGTTAGTTGAGGCTTTGGTTAGCGTGTCTTACCTGGCGTTAGTGGAGGCTTTGGTTAGCGTGTCTTACCTGGCGTTAGTGGAGGCTTTGGTTAGTGTGTCTTACCTGACGTTAGTGGAGGCTTTGGTTAGTGTGTCTTACCTGGCGTTAGTGGAGGCTTTGGTAAGCGTGTCTTACCTGGCGTTAGTGGAGGCTTTGGTAAGCGTGTCTTACCTGGCGTTAGTAGAGTCTTTGGTCAGTGTGTCTTACCTGGCGTTAGTGGAGGCTTTGGTAAGCGTATCTTACCTGGCGTTAGTAGAGTCTTTGGTCAGTGTGTCTTACCTGGCGTTAGTGGAGGCTTTGGTAAGCGTGTCTTACCTGGCGTTAGTGGAGGCTTTGGTAAGCGTGTCTTACCTGTCGTTAGTGGAGGCTTTGGTAAGCGTGTCTTACCTGGCGTTAGTGGAGGCTTTGGTAAGCGTGTCTTACCTGGCATTAGTGGAGGCTTTGGTAAGCGTGTCTTACCTGGCGTTAGTGGAGGCTTTGGTAAGCGTGTCTTACCTGGCGTAAGTGGAGGCTTTGGTTAGCGTGTCTTACCTGGCGTTAGTGGAGGCTTTGGTTAGCGTGTCTTACCTGGCGTTATTGGAGGCTTTGGTTAGTGTGTCTTACATGACGTTAGTGGAGGCTTTGGTTAGTGTGTCTTAGCTGGCGTTAGTGGAGGCTTTGGTAGGCGTGTCTTACCTGGCGTTAGTGGAGGCTTTGGTAAGCGTGTCTTACCTGGCGTTAGTGGAGGCTTGTGTAAGCATGTCTTACCTGGCGTTAGTAGAGTCTTTGGTCAGTGTGTCTTACCTGGCGTTAGTGGAGGCTTTGGTAAGCGTGTCTTACCTGGCGTTAGTAGAGTCTTTGGTCAGTGTGTCTTACCTGGCGTTAGTGGAGGCTTTGGTAAGCGTGTCTTACCTGGCGTTAGTAGAGTCTTTGGTCAGTGTGTCTTACCTGGCGTTAGTGGAGGCTTTGGTAAGCGTGTCTTACCTGGCGTTAGTGGAGGCTTTGGTAAGCGTGTCTTACCTGGTATTAGTGGAGGCTTTGGTTAGCGTGTCTTACCTGGCGTTAGTGGAGGCTTTGGTTAGTGTGTCTTACCTGACGTTAGTGGAGGCTTTGGTTAGTGTGTCTTACCTGGCGTTAGTGGAGGCTTTGGTAAGCGTGTCTTACCTGGCGTTAGTGGAGGCTTTGGTAAGCGTGTCTTACCTGGCGTTAGTGGAGGCTTTGGTAAGCGTGTCTTACCTGGCGTTAGTAGAGTCTTTGGTCAGTGTGTCTTACCTGGCGTTAGTGGACGCTTTGGTAAGCGTGTCTTACCTGGCGTTAGTGGAGGCTTTGGTAAGCGTGTCTTACCTGTCGTTAGTAGAGTCTTTGGTCAGTGTGTCTTACCTGGCGTTAGTGGAGGCTTTGGTAAGCGTGTCTTACCTGGCGTTAGTGGAGGCTTTGGTAAGCGTGTCTTACCTGACGTAAGTGGAGGCTTTGGTAAGCATGTCTTACCTGGCGTTAGTGGAGGCTTTGGTAAGCGTGTCTTACCTGGCGTTAGTGGAGGCTTTGGTAAGCGTGTCTTACCTGGCGTTAGTGGAGGCTTTGGTAAGCGTGTCTTACCTGGCGTTAGTGGAGGCTTTGGTTAGCGTGTCTTACCTGGCGTTAGTGGAGGCTTTGGTAAGCGTGTCTTACCTGGCGTTAGTAGAGTCTTTGGTCAGTGTGTCTTACCTGGCGTTAGTGGAGGCTTTGGGAAGCGTGTCTTACGTGGCGTTAGTGGAGGCTTTGGTAAGCGTGTCTTACCTGGCGTTAGTAGAGTCTTTGGTCAGTGTGTCTTACCTGGCGTTAGTGGAGGCTTTGGTAAGCGTGTCTTACCTGGCGTTAGTAGAGTCTTTGGTCAGTGTGTCTTACCTGGCGTTAGTGGAGGCTTTGGTAAGCGTGTCTTACCTGGCGTTAGTAGAGTCTTTGGTCAGTGTGTCTTACCTGACGTTAGTGGAGGCTTTGGTAAGAGTGTCTTACCTGGCGTTAGTGGAGGCTTTGATAAGCGTGTCTTACCTGACGTTAGTGGAGGCTTTGGTAAGCGTGTCTTACCTGGCGTTAGTGGAGGCTTTGGTAAGCGTGTCTTACCTGGCGTTAGTAGATTCTTTGGTTATTGTGTCTTACCTGGCGTTAGTGGAGGCTTTGGTTAGTGTGTCTTACCTGGCGTTAGTGGAGTCTTTGGTCAGTGTGTCTTACCTGGCGTTAGTGGAGTCTTTCGTCAATGTGTCTTACCTGGCGTTAGTGGAGTTTTGGTCAGTTTGTCTTACCTGACGTTAGTTGAGTCTTTGGTCAATGTTTCTTACCTGGCGTTAGTGGAGTCTTGGGTCAGTGTGTCTCACCTGACGTTAGTGGAGTCGTTGGTCAGTGTGTCTTACCTGACGTTAGTGGAGTCTTTGGTTAGTGTGTCTTACCCGACGTTATTGGAGGCTTTGGTCAGTGTGTCTTACCTGGCGTTAGTAGAGGCTTTGGTCAGTGTGTCTTACCTGGCGGTAAGTGAGGTCTTTGATCATAATGTTTATCCTGACTGTAAGTGAGGTCATTGATCATAATGTTTATCCTGACTGTAAGTGAGGTCATTGAACATAATGTTTATCCTTACTGTAAGTGAGGTCATTGATCATAATGTTTATCCTGACTGTAATTGAGGTCATTGAACATAATGTTTATCCTTACTGTAAGTGAGGTCATTGAACATAATGTTTATCCTTACTGTAAGTGAGGTCATTGAACATAATGTTTATCCTTACTGTAAGTGAGGTCATTGAACATAATGTTTATCCTTACTGTAAGTGAGGTCATTGAACATAATGTTTATCTTGACTGTAAATGAGGTCATTGAACATAATGTTTATCCTGACTGTAAGTGAGGTCATTGAACATAATGTTTATCCTTACTGTAAGTGAGGTCATTGATCATAATGTTTATCCTGACTGTAAGTGAGGTCATTGAACATAATGTTTATCTTTACTGTAAGTGAGGTCATTAAACATAATATTTATCCTTACTGTAAGTGAGGTCATTGAACATAATGTTTATCCTGACTGTAAGTGAGGTCATTAAACATAATGTTTATCCTTACTGTAAGTGAGGTCATTGAACATAATGTTTATCCTGACTGTAAGTGAGGTCATTAAACATAATGTTTATCCTTACTGTAAGTGAGGTCATTGAACATAATGTTTATCCTGACTGTAAGTGAGGTCATTAAACATAATGTTTATCCTTACTGTAAGTGAGGTCATTGAACATAATGTTTATCCTTACTGTAAGTGAGGTCATTGAACATAATGTTTATCTTTACTGTAAGTGAGGTCATTGAACATAATGTTTATCCTGACTGTAAGTGAGGTCATTAAACATAATGTTTATCCTTACTGTAAGTGAGGTCATTGAACATAATGTTTATCCTTACTGTAAGTGAGGGCATTGAACATAATGTTTATCCTGAATGTAAGTGAGGTCATTGAACATAATGTTTCACCTTAAAAATCATGAATAATACAAATCCCCAAAAAGTCATTACATGAACTGCCAGCTCCTTGTCCTAAACTTCCCCACCATTCCCAAAACGTCTCTCTAGTCTTGCTTTTTACTACCTGTCAACTATTTTTAGGAGATCCCACAGACATATAGGAAAACGAACACACACACACACACACACACACACACACAAAGTGTTTTTCTCAGAACATCCATTTCGGAGAAATCAAAATTTCTTCTTTGATTTAAATACCGAGAACACTCAACACTAGCGTGCACGAGCCTGTCTCAACAGATAAGATGGTCCATTCAGGTTCATGCTCTTTTCTGGAGAAATCAGATGTTAAATAGTTTCTCTCTTTGGGTCTCACTTATTGTTGTGGAATGCGAAGATTGGCAACAGATTCGCAACTAAAGGGATCCCAGTCTCGACTTCTACCTCCATGGCAAGGCTGCTGCAACACAGCTTGCTGGCTGGTGCCAGGCTATAACATAAGGGGCGTTTTGGTTAGAATGCTTCACGTGACCCTGGCGCGAGTCTTGGCAGTAGCAGACGAAACTGCGGCAACAATGACCAATCAACTTCAAAGACAAATGTCAAGGACACCACAGAGTCTGAGATAAGAGCAACATAGAACTTGCCAAGAAGAGACCACCTAACAATATTCCTGCTGATAACAGCCTACTGCAAAAATACTATTTGTTCAGGAACTGCCAAATCGGACACACAAACATGTGTCTGATTGAGACAGAAAACAACAAAACATTGGCTCCCTGTCTGACGGCTTCACAAATTTACCAAAGTGACAACACAGCCCTACCAAACTCAATTAATAGAGAAACTGAACAGTGACACGAGAAGGCTAAGACTGTCTGCAAGGTTAACGATATCAACTCAGTTGTGTTCTGTGGGCTACCAACTTTTGCTGACAAGAGAAGCAAGATAAGCCTCCTGTTTGTGAGAACAATAAATGATAGTATATAAATGATACACTCTACGCCATACAAGAATAGCTGTAAGAAATAATTATATCCTCATCCCTGCATCCTTAAATCACTCCACATCATACAAGTATAGCTATTCGAAACTTTCATACCTCCATCACTCCATCACTCCACACCACACAAGTACAGCTATTCGAAACTCTCATACCTCCATCACTCCATCACTCCACACCACACAAGTACAGCTATTCGAAACTCTCATACCTCCATCACTCCATCACTCCACACCACACAAGTACAGCTATTCGAAACTCTCATACCTCCATCACTTCATCACTCCACACCATGCAAGAACAACTGTACGAAACTCTCATACCTCCATCACTCCATCCCTCCATCACTCCACACCCTACAAGTACAGCTATTCGAAACTCTCATACCTCCATCACTCCATCACTCCACACCACACAAGTACAACTATTCGAAACTCTCATACCTCCATCACTCCATCACCTCATCCCTCCATCACCCCATCCCTCCATCACCTCATCCCTCCATCCCTCCATCACCCCATCACCTCATCCCTCCATCCCTCCATCCCTCCATCCCTCCATCACCTCATCCCTCCATCACCTCATCCCTCCATCACCTCATCCCTCCATCCCTCCATCACCTCATCCCTCCATTCCTCCATCCCTCCATCCCTCCATCACCTCATCCCTCCATCACCCCATCCCTCCATCCCTCCATCACCCCATCACTCCATCCCTCCATCCCTCCATCCCTCCATCCCTCCGTCACCTCATCCCTCCATCACTCCATCCCCCCATCACCCCATCCCTCCATCCCTCCATCACCTCATCCCTCCATCCCCCCATCACCCCATCCCCCCATCCCTCCATCCCTCCATCCCCCCATCCCTCCATCCCTCCATCCCCTCATCCCCCATCCCCCCATCCCTCCATCCCTCCATCCCCCATCCCTCCATCCCTCCATCCCTCTATCCCTCCATCCCTCCATCCCCCCATCCCTAAATCCCCTCATCCCTCCATCCCCCATCCCTCCATCACCCCATCACCTCATCCCTCCATCCCCCCATCCCTCCATCCCCTCATCCCTCCATCCCTCCATCCACCCGTCCCTCCATCCCTCCATCCCCCCATCCCTCCATCCCCCCATCCCTCCATCCCCTCATCCCTCCATCCCCCCATCCCTCCATCACCCCATCACCTCATCCCTCCATCCCCCCATCCCTCCATCCCCCCATCCCTCCATCCCTCCATTCCTCCATCACCCCATCCCTCCTTCCCCCCATCCCTCCATCCCTCCATCCCCCCATCCCCCCATCCCTCCATCCCTCCATTCCTCCATCACCCCATCCCTCCATCCCTCCATCCCCCCATCCCCCCATCCCCCCATCCCTCCATCCCTCCATCCCTCCATCCCTCCATCACCCCATCCCTCCATCACTCCATCCCTCCATCACCCCATCCCTCCATCCCTCCATCCCTCCATCCCTCCATCCCTCCATCCCCCCATCCCTCCATCCCTCCATTCCTCCATCACCCCATCCCTCCATCCCTCCATCCCTCCATCCCCCCATCCCTCCATCCCTCCATCCCTCCATCCCTCCATCACCCCATCCCTCCATCACTCCATCCCTCCATCCCTCCATCACCCCATCCCTCCATCACCCCATCCCTCCATCCCTCCATCCCCCCATCCCCCCATCCCTCCATCCCTCCATCACCCCATCCCTCCATCACTCCATCCCCTCATCCCCCCATCCCTCCATCCCTCCATCCCTCCATCACCCCATCCCCTCATCCCCCCATCACTCCATCCCCTCATCCCCCCCATCCCTCCATCCCTCCATCCCCCCATCCCTCCATCCCTCCATCCCCTCATCCCCCCATCACTCCATCCCCTCATCCCCCCATCCCTCCATCACCTCATCCCCCCATCCCTCCATCCCTCCATCACTCCACATCATACAATCATAGAATGTACATGCCTCTTGTCAGTCCAAAGACAGGTGCTTGTCATGTTGCCAAGACTTCGAAATCTTCAAAAGAGCTGCCAAATGATGTTCTTTCTCTCTGTCTTTTTCTCTCTCCCTCTCTCTCAGTCACTCTCTTTCTCTCTTATTTTCTCTCACTCACTTTCTCATCGTCTCCCATCTTCACTCCCCATTACTCTCTCTCATTCCCTCTCTCATCGTCTCCCTCTCTCACTCTTCCTTACTCTCTTTATCACAATGTCTCCCTCCCTCTACTCTCTCTCACATCCTCTCTCATTGTCTCCCTCTCTCACTCTCCCTTGTCTTTAATGACTATTGTTTTAGTTATTTGGCCAAGTACCATAACTCTGATAGGAACATTGTAACACAGACAGTATCAGCCCTTTATAGAGGTAGCCACAGATCAGCTGTCACGCCGGACATCATCCTGCTGCTGCAAGGCACTTTTCAGAGTTTACTTCTGGTAGTTAGAAAACGAACGACGAAGAAGAACAAGTAATAGTAATTGTAGTGTTAGTAATAGTAGTATGTGTTGTAATAAAGGTAGTGGCTAATTTAATATTCGTTGCCCAAGTAGTACCAATAGTAGCAGTAGTATTGATTGTAACAGTAGCAGTATTAGTTAGTAATAGTAGTAATAGTAGGGGGGGGGGCAGCAGGAAGAGTAGTAATAACAGCAATAGTAGTAGTTATGTTAGTTGTAATAGTAGTTTAAAGAGGAAGAGTAGTAGTAGCAGCAGCAGTAGTAGTAGTTGTAGTAGTAGTAGTAGTAGTAGTAGTAGTAGTAGTAGTACTAGTAATAGTAGTAGTAGTAGTAGTAACAGTAATACTAGTAGTACTTGTAGTAGTAGTATACCGTTGAGTGACATTTGATCACAGTCTCTCCTATAATTGCCATGGTGACCAGACCGTACAAAGATGTAAGCGAGGGCTAGGAGCACTCAAGACTATGGCTGCTGCTAACTTGGAACAGCGCCTCCTGTTCATCCTATTTCGTCAGGTTGTGCTATCGGTTATCTGTTTTGTACTGAGCATCCTCGCACTATCGTGAACACAGTGGGGAAGTTTGAAAAGCATCCAAAATGAAGGTATGCAACTGGTTCTGGGTTACACTAGAGATACATCGATTGGGACGATGAGGTCCATACTTGGATTACGATCGGTGACATCCAGGCATACACAGGCACAAGTCAAAGCCTATGCGCGGCACACTCTGTACAGTAGTATCTCAAATATCAATGTATCAAGAATCAAGAAAGGGGCGTCATGGATGGCATGGGCAGAGAAAACAATCGGACATGTCACCCTACTTCCAACATGGAAGACACGCAAGCCGTACTTCAGAAGGTACAGAAGAGGGGGCTGAGGTACGAATGGTAACAGCTGTTGAGGCCTCAAACCTCCAGGGGTTGACATGGATCTACTGTCCTGGTCATGCTAAGGTACAAGGCAATGAAAGAGCTGACATCTTGGCTTCACAAGCTCCCGTCATGGGCACATTAGTGATGGATAGAACTGACATTTTGAAATTAATCAATGACCGTCTCATTGATGAGGACACCAGAATAATAAAGCAGCAATCCACTGACTGCAAAATTTCAACATTAAACGGAGTTCAATCGAACTGGGCGGGAGGTGGGGGGGGGGGGCGGGGGGAGTGGATGGGAGCATTAGAGGACGGAGTAGGAGAGTGTACAACCAGCGAGCTACAGGTACAATTAGCATTCCGGCCCTACGCCATTTATCGAGAGAGAATCAGCACCTCTAGGTATACCCTGAGTGCAGTGACGTCGATTCTTGAAACAGAAATAGTAGTTGTAATCATGGTAGCAGTAGTAAAGGGGGGACTCTATGGTTTCTGAGAGAATTCTCAGGGTCTCTTGTTACAGGTCCACGATGACTCAAGGAGTTCCACTAGAGGTCTCCACGGGTTTCGTGTTAGGTCTCGGTGGGTTCTGCGAGATGTCTATAGTGGTCCCAGCTGAGGTCTCTGGGAGTTCTGTGAGAGGTCAATAATGGTTCCGTCTGAGGTCTCTGGGGGGGGGGGGGGGGGGGGGGTTCTCCCAGAGGTCTGTAATGGTGCCGTCTGAGGTCTGTGTGGGTTCTGTGAGAGGTCTATAATGGTCCCATCTGAGGTCTCAGTGGGTTCTGTTCGAGGTCTATAGTAGTCCCATCTGAGGTCTCTGGGGGTTCTGTTAGAGGTCTATAGTAGTCCCGTATGAGGTCTATGTGGGTTCTGTGAGAGGTGTATAGTGGTCCCGTCTGAGGTCTGTATGGGTTCTGTGAAAGGTCAATAGTGGTCCCGTCTGAGGTCTGTGTGGGTTCTGTGAGAGGTCTATAGTGGTCCCGTCTGAGGTCTGTGTGGGTTCTGTGAGAGATCAATAGTGGTCCCGTCTGAGGTCTGTGTGGGTTCTGTGAGAGGTCTATAATGGTCCCATCTGAGGTCTCAGTGGGTTCTGCGAATGGTTTTTTTATGAGTTGAAATTGACAACTGACAACATATTTTTTACTAAGCTATTCACATTTGACACTCATGTTACACTTTGCTATTCACATTTGACACTCATGTTACACTTTGCTATTCACATTTGACAGTCATGTTACACTTTGCTATTCACATTTGACAGTCATGTTACACTTTGCTATTCACATTTGACAGTCACGTTACACTTTGCTATTCACATTTGATAATGTATTTGAACATTGAAAGTCAGGGGCCAAGCTTCCCGCCTTTCCTTTATGTTTTCTCCATTACTAAGAATGTAACAATGATATGAAACCTGACGAGACACTAAATATTCCTCTGTTTTGTAGGAAGACTTCTTCAGAGTACACATATTTGCTTTAGTTGTAATGGTTGTTGCAACATATTTTGACATGACGAAGCTGCTAGCAATGTCAGAATTATATATCATCTGACCATTAGTACACGGGTTCAGTTCGTCTGTAAGGCAAGGGATTGTTTCTATACAATACAATGGTACCGCAGCGTCGAACGTCCATACCCGTGATCGCGTCTGATGACCGCGTTCCAGGCGGCCTGCAGCTCTGTTGGTGAGGTGACGATCTGGATTTTTTTTCTCTAAAAAGTAAAATAAAAATATAGCCTTAACACTACGTGATGGCTGCAGTAACTTAACTTAACTTAACGTCTTTATACTGGTTTAGAAGACCCTGCAGAGTCTGTATACAACCAGTTACATTTACATCAAATTGCTCTAAAACCTATGCGCATCCAGTTTATTCTTAAATGTATTAACTGTCCCTGCCTCCACCACCTCCCCTGGCAATGCATTCCAAGCAGACACCACTCTCTGACTAAAAAAATATTTCCTAATATCTAATCTGGACCTCTCTTTAGTCAGCTTGTAGCTATGCCCTCGTGTTATTGTAGGTGGCTATATTTGAAAAAAAAACTTGTTATAGTCTAATTTATCCATTCCTCTGATCATCTTATAAACCTGTATTAAGTCACCACGAATTCTTCTCTCTTTGAGATGCTGTAGGCCGGTTTTTCTGAGTCGTTCCTCATAACTGTAATTCTGGAATCCCACTATCAACTTTGTCGCTCTTTTTTGTATTCTTTCCTGCATGTTTATACCCCCTCTATGATAAGGACTCCACACCTGTACACAGTACTCCAATCTAGGTCTAACTAAAGTTTTATACAGTTTGATGATCACTTCCTTGCTGCTAAGTTTAATATTTCTTTTTATCATACCTAACATTGCATTTGCCTTTTTCACTGCTACTTTAACTTGCTCACTCACCTTTCCTGAATGATGTATTATAACCCCTAGGTCCCTTTCCTTATCTATCTTTCTAATATTGTTTTCTCCCATTCTGTAGTTATGTTCCATATTGGGTCTACCCATGTAGATGACTGTACATTTATCTACATTAAACTCCATTTGCCAGCTTACAGACCATTTTCGAATTTTATCTAAATCCGACATCAATATATCCACTTCCGATTTTGGTTCGGATACTACTGCATAGTTTTATGTCATCAGCAAATTTTGCAATTATGGATCCCATATCAATATCCAAATCATTTATATATATCAAGAACAAAATTGGTCCCAAAACCGATACCTGTGGCACACCACTTTTCACTTCACACCACTCAGAGTACTCCTTATTTATGCCCACCCTTTGCCTTCTTCCCGTTAACCAATTTTCAATCCATTTGGCAACTTCCTTACCTATTCCATGAGATTTTAACTTTCGAAATAATCTTTGATGAGGTACTCTATCAAAGGCCTTTGCAAAGTCTAGATAAATAACATCCACTGGCTCCCCTTTATCTATGATTTTAGTAACCTCCTCCGTGAATTCTAATAGATTTGTTAAGCATGATCTCCCTCTAGTAAACCCATGCTGACTATTTCTAATTAGATTAAATTTGTCTAAATGCATTACAATGTTTTCTTTGATTATTGACTCTAACAATGTACAGACTATGCTCGTTAAACTCACCGGTCTATAATTTGCTGGATCTGATTTTTTGCTGTTTTTGAATGAGGTGACCACTCCCGCAATCAGCCTTTATGCCTCGGTGTTATAGTCCTCCCCGTGACGCTTCAATGAATTTTAAAATATTTTTTTTAAGATTATCGCAGCCGAGGCCTGAACGAAGTTCCCATTATTGAAAACGGCAATCACTGTAAACCCCTTAAGTGGTAATCTTATGGCTTTGTGAAAGCGAAACAGGAAGATACGGACATTTGTGATCCTGATTGAGTAACGTCGTCAGGGGCACGATGTCCGTCCATTGAAATGCAACTCGGCAAGCCCTGTCGTGTAGCCTGTAAGCAATTTATGGCGCCTTGTTCTCCCGGAGACGGACTCTAAAGTGTCGCCTGTAGGCATCGATAGACGTGGGAACAGGCGACAAAACAAACACTGACCACAGGAAATCCCTAGGGGAGGCAATACACAAGAGCTACTTGTCTTTTCTTGGCATCCTCTGCAGTTGCTGACGAATGAAATAGCGCTTATTTCTGTCCTGACGCCATTGTCCTCTGTGTCGGTCGTTGACACACGGAAGTTGATCGCATATTTTTCATGACCGATATTCGAGTTTAAGGTCGCAGCGACATGGCCGGGGATATCAAGTGACCTTTTCATAGCAACATCTTTATTTAGCTGATCTCGTGACTCGGTCGTTAATATATTTCATCGGCTTCTTCCTCGACACCTTTCTCTGTGTTATATATATTCTATAATTCTGTTTTCCTTTCTCTTTTATACGTATTCTGTTCTCTATTCTCTTTGTTGCATATTATCTGTTCTCTATTCTCTTTTATTCGTATTCTGTTCTCTATTCTCTTTGTTATATATTATCTGTTTTCCTTTCTCTTTTATACGAATTCTGTTCTCTATTCTCTTTGTTGCATATTCTCTGTTTTCCTTTCTCTTATATACGTATTCTGTTCTCTATTCCCTTTGTTATACATTATCAGTTTTCCTTTCATTTTATACGTATTCTGTTCTTTATTCTCTTTGTTATACATTATCAGTTTTCCTTTATCTTCATTATATATCTTCTGTTCTCCTTTGTTATATATTTCTTGTTTTCCTTTCTCTTCATCTGCCCTAACCTTCACTTTCGTAGCTCTCTTTAGTTTTAGTCTTATTTTTGTATTTGTAATTTTTGTCTTATTACCGTTCGTCTCCTTCTTCTTCGTCGTCCTCTTCCTCTGCATCTTATTTCTTCGTAGAGGCCGTTCACATGCAACTTCACGCAACTTTTGTCAACCATGACATTCGTCTCTCTCTCTGCCCCAACGTCACACCTCATTACAAGAATGCTGACCACCTACCACAAACATAACCCTCAACCCCGTCAAAAGAAAACCGGTTAAAGGGCTCAAATGACGTCATCAATCTCCAAACCACTTTGCCTCCCACCCCACCGAGCCTCTCCATTTGTGTATTTTTTACAGAAATAGTTTTTGCAATAATCTCATACAGTTAATGTCATGTTAATGACATACAGTTAATGTCATGTTAATGACGTACAGTTAATGTTATGTTAATGACGTACAGTTAATGTCATGTTAATGACATACAGTTAATGTTATGTTAATGACATACAGTTAATGTCATGTTAATGACGTACAGTTAATGTTATGTTAATGACGTACAGTTAATGTTATGTTAATGACATACAGTTAATGTCATGTTAATGCCGTACAATTAATGTCCTGTTAATTACATACAGTTAATGTCATGCTAATGACATACATTTAATGTCATGTTAATGACATACAGTTAATGTCATGTTAATGACATACAGTTAATGTCATGTTAATGACATACAGTTAATGTCATGTTAATGACGCACATTTAATGTCATGTTAATGACGTACAGTTAATGTCATGTTAATGACGTACAGTTAATGTCATGTTAATGACGTACAGTTAATGTCATGTTAATGACGTACAGTTAATGTCATGTTAATTACGTACAGTTAATGTCATGTTAATTACGTACAGTAGGTTTACCATGTTCTATCCTGCTAAGACTCGACGCCACTGCCCACCATTAGTGTTCATTCTCTCAGCCAATGTCGAGTCTCTGGAAACTAGCTGTTCCAGCAACCAATCTACTGCTTCTGCTGCTTCTCCTTCTTCTTCTTCTTTGGCGTTCATCTTGGAAAGGACACTGGAACGATGTGTCGCAGTTTACAACAGGACTGCGATATCTGTGTCATTCGGCCTGACACATCCGATATAAGCTAGTACCAAGTTTAACTTTCCCCTGCCCTGTTCTGTCAGCTTGAGTCGCAGCCTGTTTTCAGGGCCGTCTCTTGGAAATGGAAAGATAACCAATTAGTTTTACTCTGCTCGAGCCGCGATTTGTTCCAAAATGATCCAGTTTTTGATAGGTCAATTCATCGCCTCCGGTGTCGCGACCAAGAGACGGTCACTGATGACATGTCAGTTCATCGCCTCCGGTGTCGCGACCAAGAGACGGTCACTGATAGACCACATAATGTCACCCTTTATATCACTACTCTATAGTTCTGTTCTGTTCTAGTCTTAGGAATCGACTTCACCGCTATCCAGGCATATAAATGGTGATCGGTCTCTCTCGGGAAATGGTAGGGTGTGGATACTGTTGGCTCCTGCAACTCCTTGGTTATGACTTTTGTTCATCGTCTTTAGGAGAAGATGTCAGTTCACCGCCTTTAGGAGAAGATGTCAGTTCACCGCCTTTAGGACAAGATGTCAGATAGTTCACCGCCTTTAGGAGAAAATGTCAGATAGTTCACTGCCTTTAGGAGAAGATGTCAGATAGTTCACCACCTTTAGGAGAAGATGTCAGATAGTTCACCGCCTTTAGGAGAAGATGTCAGATAGTTCATCGCCTTTAGGAGAAGATGTCAGTTCACCGCCTTTAGGAGAAGATGTCAGTTCACCGCCTTTAGGAGAAGATTTCAGATAGTTCACCACCACCACCTTTAGGAGAACATGTCAGATAGTTCACCGCCTTTAGGAGAAGATGTCAGTTCACCGCCCTTAGGAGAAGATGTCAGATAGTTCACCGCCTTTAGGAGAAGTTGTCAGATAGATCACCGCCCTTAGGAGAAGATGTCAGTTCACCGCCCTTAGGAGAAGATGTCAGATAGTTCACCGCCTTTGGGAGACAAAGCCAGATAGTTCAATGCCACAAACACCATCATTATCAGACAGTTGATCCGCACAAGGCTTGACCGCCTCCTGACTCCTGTTTCTTCAGAAGCGAAGATTGAGAGTTTGATGCGGCGACCCCTCTCATTGTAGGGGTCTCAGACAACCACCTCAAAGCTGAAGTCGTCGCCTTGATCTCAGTTCTCGTACCAGAAGTTGTTGTCCTGTCAGCACCACTTCCCTTGACCACAAACTTACTTGAGAAGCTTACAGAGAGGTTCCAATTTTTTTCATCGGAAGCATCAACTTGTCGGTGTAAACAACAGCATCTTCAACACAAGTATCAACTGTTTGCCTGGAGTTATGTTTGTTTAATTACATCGCTCTCATCATTTCCTGCCCAGTCGGATATAGTCTGTCAGGTCATCCCTAGTATGGGTCCATAGTCTGCAGGATCATCCCTAGTCTGGGTCCATAGTCTGTCAGGTCATCCCTATTGTAGGCCCATGGAGACCAAACATGTCACGCATCTTCACAACGAGGGCATCATATAGGACAAGTTGCATTCTTTGAATGTGGAAACACTTCAATCTTTCCCAGTTTGATGTTGAAACTGTGAAGATACATATGTCCTTAAACGGCTATTATAGTTGACACTGATTGATATTATCACACATCGTGTCAATGGCTACCTTTAATTTACGTCATTTGCAATATATAGAGTTGCATAATCCTTTATATTAATGTTTGCGAACACTATGGGGTCAGTGATATTTGGCTCTAATGGTATTACTAGAGGCGTGCCAAGATTATATACTAACAAGACAACTAGTTGTTGCAAAATGGATGTGTGAAATTAACCGAACATGTGAACTATTTGCAACAGTTGGGGTATGTTATGTGAACAGTGGGGGTTTGTCAACAGCTGGGATCTGTCAACAGTTGGGGGTGTGTCAACAGCTGTAGGTGTGTCAAAATTTAGGGTCTGTCAACAGTTGGGGGTGTGTCAACAGTTGTAGGTGTGTCAAAATGTAGGGGCTGCCAACAGTTGGGGTTGTGCCAATAGTTGGGGTCTGTCAACTGTTGGGGGTGTGTTAACGGTTAGGGGTGTGTCAACAGTTGGGGGTGTGTCGACAGTTGGAGTGTGTCAACAGTTGGGGGTGTGTCGACAGTTGGAGTGTGTCAACAGTTGGGGGTGTATCAACAGTTGGGGCGTGTTTACAGTTGGGGCGTGTTTACAGTTGGGGCGTGTTTACAATTGAGAGTGTGTCGACAGTTGGGGTTGTGTCAACAGTTGGGGTCTGTCAACAGTTAGGGTCTGTCAACAGTTGACGGTGTGTCAACAGTTGGGGGTGTGTCGACAGTTGGGGGTGTGTTAACAGTTGGGGGTGTGTCGACAGCTGGGATGTGTCAACAGTTGAGGATGTGTCAACAGTTGGGCTCTGTCAACAGTTGGGAGTGGGTCGACAGTTGGGGTCTGTCAAAAGTTGAAGCGTGCCAACAGTTGAGGTGTGTCGACAGCTGGGGAGTGTCAACAGTTGGGCTCTGTCAACAGTTTGGCTCTGTCAACAGAAAAACCGGCCTACAGTGTCTAAAAGAGAGAAGAATTCGTGGTGACTTAATACAGGTTTATAAGATGATCAGAGTAATCGATAAATTAGACTATAACAAGTTTTTTTTAAATACAGCCACCTACAATAACACGAGGGCATAGCTACAAGCTGACTAAAGAGAGGTCCAGATTAGATATTAGGAAATATTTTTTTAGTCAGAGAGTGGTATCTGCTTGGAATGCATTGCCAGGCGAGGTAGTGGAGGCAGGGACAGTTAATGCATTTAAGAATAAACTGAATGCGCATAGCTTTTAGAGCAGGTGATGTAAATGTAACTGGTTGTATACAGACTCTGCAGGGTCTTCTAAACCAGTATAAACACGTTAAGTTAAGTTAAGTTGGGGGTGTGTCGACAGTTGGGGTCTGTCAACAGTTGAGGCGTGCCAACAGTTGAGGTGTGTTGTATGTGTATAGCAAACTAAACTGAGGAATTGTTTGCAACTTAGAGAAGATACACAAGCACGATTAGAACAACTGACATCGCATATTGCAAAGTCAAGGGAGCCGAGATAATTTGAAGTGGAAGATCTCACAAAATGTGTCCTGAACAATGTCATGTCATCCCGGAAAGTTTATGTTATGAGAATATATGACATTCTATTTGGTCATTTCACTGACAACAACCAAATATAAACAGTGCAACTAAGCAATTAACATCAAGTACTGTTCTTAATGTATTTAATCCACAACATTTTTGTTTCAAAAGTGTTTACAGTAAGAACAAACTTGGCACATAGCCAATGACAATGACAATGTCAAATTACCGTTATTTAAAAACAATGGTTGGGCAGCGTGACCTAGGGACGAAACGTCGTTTTCATAATTCCAACGCATCCCGTCATCACGAGGTGTCCTGTTTGACATACACGACGTTTGGTTTATAATGTCCATTGTCTATAGAAGTCACCGTAGAAAGCCTTCTACATTTATAATTATCAGTTATGGGTGAAGTTGCCTTTGATGACCTCTATGTATATTGTTTATCGGTCATATCAGACTAAGCCTGTGCAATAAAATCGTCTTTCGCTGCATGGCTAACTTTGATATATTTACACTGCAGGATAAGAAAGACCTTCTTTGTTGAAGATTGGGCTCTAACTGATGATATATTGTGTACACAACTAGTAAACTTTTAAAAATTTACCATTTTCCAGCAAAATTGGTGTTAAATAAATCCATATTTTCTAATTAAAATCTGCTTCACAAAAATCACTTATCACCTACAGACCTGAATATTTGTTATCAAAATTGTGTTTGATATATATATACATATATATATATATATATATATATATATATATATATATATATATATATATATATATATATATATATATATTTATATATATATATGATATGATATGTATAATGTATAGACTTCACTTCTTCATCATGTAGCATTTCCTTTGTAGAACATCGCTCCAATCACAGTCTGTCTGAAAGAAACTCGTTCCCTTGCCAAAACACCAGCTTCCGCCACTGTCATACTCAGGCACTCCTGGATATCTTTGTGCCATCGTCTTCTTGGTCTACCCCTTTCTCTTTTACCTGGCACCATACCTTCCATCACCGTTCTCTCAAGACCGTTGTGGCTCTTGATGTGACCGAAGTATTTTCATATAGACTGCACTTAGGAAGCAATAATTCACTAGATATAGCGCTGATATTATCAACTAATGCGAAGGACTGTTTTGTCACTACATTTAAAGGTAGTTAAAGTCCACTTCGTGCCATGTTATCAAAAACGCACGTTTTAAGAGGCGACATAGTGCAATTAATATTAATGGTTTTAAAAATTGTATTTTAGGCAATTCACCTTGTTATAAAACAAAAATCGAAAAATATATTGTTAACTGTGTATTGAGTAAAAATAGTTTTATCGCGGCCATTGATACTAACCACACATTGATATAATGTGTGTCTCAAGTAGAATATCTACAAGTTTCAATTGCCAGTACAAAATATGTATTCAATAAATAAACACATAATACAAGATAATATCATCTATACCGTGCCTGGTAAGCTGATCTGAAATCAAAGAACTAGAATCGAGAGGTAGACGAAACTGAAACAAAACGAAATAGCCTCAGTATGACTTTAGGAGATAGATTATTAACATACTTTCAATTTCACTTAACGCTGTTCAGCAAGTCATCATAATTGGATATTTCCTTCATTACAAATGTCAACAGACGATTTGCCGTGTCCCGGTGACCTAGACCTTATTTAGCACTGTCCGCAAGTTAGCATATGATTGTGGCAATGTATGTGCTAGAATTTGACGGCAATATTTCAGAAATTTATATCACCAATACCTGTTAATTAAAATATGCTTATGGGAAGGAAGGGTAGTTCCTTTTGTCTTTATGTGCGTGTTTAAGGTGCATCGTAGTCAAATTTGAGGTTGTGTCTTATTCAAAAATACACACAATTTTAAATGTAACGAAAGGATCCCTTACCAATAAATAATGTTTACTTCTATCTACTCACATAACCACACTCATATAACCATACGTGCTGTTGTAATTTGATTTGCATCAAGGAACACAATATTTAGCAGCCATTTTCGATGCCAGTCGCCAAATTCAAAATTCTCGACTGTGTTTAAAAACAGTCCTGGGAACTGACGTCACTAAGTCACTGTGCAGGCCTAGTTATATTACAGCAGGCTTTGGTAGGATTAACCTTTCTTTGTTGGACAGATTTTAATTAGTCATTTATTAAAACATAGATTGTATTTACACCGGGTGGTCTGCCGGACTCTTTGCGTATGCCAATGACAAGAATAGCACCACTGCCTCACAGAGAGCATGTCGTAATAGGCGACAAACTGTGTGACATGGCACAACACCGGCCATGGTTGTGTGGTTTGTTTAGAGCAGCATAGATGGCGCCTAACAGGCTGCGGATGTACTTTGCTCTAGTATTTGAGTCTATTACGATGAAGTCGTACATCGGTTGAGCCACACAGCGCAGCGGAGTATTAAGCTGCTCAAGCCTAGCCCGCTAAGCAGGAAATCCTTTCGAAAAGGTAGGGATCGCCACAATTGTCATATTAAAAGCGAGCCTGCTGAGAAGCTTCTGCATTTAATTAAAACTTGGAAGAACCAAGTCAGCTTTCCTCAGCCATGCCCCAGACCTCCTTCCTCAGCCACGCCCCGGATCTCCTTCCTCAGCCATGACCCAGATCTCCTTCCTCAGCCATGCCCCACATCTTCTTCCTCAGCCACGCCCCAGATCTCCTTCCTCAGCCATGCCCCACTTCTCCTTCTTCAGCCACGTCCTTCTCCTTCAGCCACGTTCTTCTCCTTCAGCCACGTCCTTCTCCTTCAGCCACGTTCTTCTCCTTCAGCCACGTCCTTCTCCTTCAGCCACGTTCTTCTCCTTCAGCCACGTCCTTCTCCTTCAGCCACGCCCTTCTCCTTCAGCCACGCCCTTCTCCTTCAGCCACGTTCTTCTCCTTCAGCCACGTCCTTCTCCTTCAGCCACGCCCTTCTCCTTCAGCCACGCCCTTCTCCTTCAGCCACGCCCTTCTCCTTCAGCCACGTTCTTCTCCTTCAGCCACGTCCTTCTCCTTCAGCCACGCCCTTCTCCTTCAGCCACGCCCTTCTCCTTCAGCCACGCCCTTCTCCTTCAGCCACGCCATTCTCCTTCAGCCACGTTCTTCTCCTTCAGCCACGTCCTTCTCCTTCAGCCACGCCCTTCTCCTTCAGCCACGCCCTTCTCCTTCAGCCACGCCCTTCTCCTTCAGCCACGCCATTCTCCTTCAGCCACGTTCTTCTCCTTCAGCCACGTCCTTCTCCTTCAGCCACGTCCTTCTCCTTCAGCCACGTCCTTCTCCTTCAGCCACGCCCTTCTCCTTCAGCCACGTCCTTCTCCTTCAGCCACGCCACTTCTCCTCCTTCAGCCACGCCACTTCTCCTCCTTCAGCCACGTCCTTCTCCTTCAGCAACGTCCTTCTCCTTCAGCCACGCCCTTCTCCTTCAGCCACGTCCTTCTTCTTCAGCCACGTCCTTCTCCTTCAGCCACGTCCTTCACCTTCAGCCACGCCAGTTCTCCCCCTTCAGCCACGCCACTTCTCCTCCTTCAGCCACTTCTCCTCCTTCAGCCACGTCCTTCTCCTTCAGCAACGTCCTTCTCCTTCAGCCACGCCCTTCTCCTTCAGCCACGTCCTTCTTCTTCAGCCACGTCCTTCTCCTTCAGCCACGTCCTTCACCTTCAGCCACGCCAGTTCTCCCCCTTCAGCCACGCCACTTCTCCTCCTTCAGCCACGTCCTTCTCCTTCAGCTACGCCCTTCTCCTTCAGCCACGTCCTTCACCTTCAGCCACGCCAGTTCTCCTTCTTCAGCCACGCCAGTTCTCCTTCTTCAGCCACGCCCTTCTCCTTCAGCCACGTCTTTCTCCTTCAGCCACGTCCTTCTCCTTCAGCCACGTCCTTCTCCTTCAGCCACGCCCTTCTCCTTCAGCCACGTCCTTCTCCTTCAGCCACGTTTTTCTCCTTCAGCCACGTCCTTCTCCTTCAGCCACGTCCTTCTCCTTCAGCCACGCCCTTCTCCTTCAGCCACGCCACTTCTCCTTCAGCCACGTCCTTTTCATTTAGCCACGTCCCTCTCCTTCAGCCACGTCCTTCTCCTTCAGCCACGTCCTTCTCCTTCAGCCACGTCCTTCTCCTTCAGCCACGTCCCTCTCCTTCAGCCACGTCCTTCTCCTTCAGCCACGCCCCTCTCTTTCAATCCCTTGGGTCTCCTTCTTCAGCCGCGCCAATTTTCTTCAGCCCATCCCCTCTCCTTCACCCACGCCCCTCTCCTTCCGTCACGCCCCTCTCCTTCAGCCTCGCCCCTATCCTTCAGCCTAAGTGTAAGCAGCCAGCTATGAGTCGCTAGCTGACTGCTGTCAGCTCATTCATTGCCGTGACTTAGGCCCCGACCCTTGAGACAAGAAGCTCATTCACCGACACAACTTAAGGCATCGGCCCTTGAGACAAGAAGCTCATTCACCGACACAACTTAGGCCTCGGCCCTTAAGACAAGAAACTCATTCACCGCCTCAACTTAGGCCTCGGCCCTTGAGACAAGAAAAATGACTAGAAGGAACACACGAGAGTAGCCCCGGCCCTGGATTCAAGAAGAGTGACTAGAAGGCGCACACGAGAGTGGCCCCGGCCCTGGATATAAGAAGAGTGACTAGAAGGCGCACACGAGAGTAGCCCCGGCCCTGGATACAAGAAGAGTGACTAGAAGGCGCACACGAGAGTAGCCCCGGCCCTGGATACAAGAAGAGTGACTAGAAAGCGCACACGAGAGTAGCCCCGGCCCTGGATATAAGAAGAGTGATTAGAAGGCGCACACGAGAGTAGCCCCGGCCCTGGATACAAGAAGAGTGACTAGAAGGCGCACACGAGAGTAGCCCCGGCCCTGGATACAAGAAGAGTGACTAGAAGGCGCACACGAGAGTAGCACTGGCCCTGGATACAAAAAGAGTGACAAAAAGGCGCACACGAGAGTAGTCCTGGCCCTGGATACAAGGAGAGTGACAAGAAGGCGCACACGAGAGTAGCCCCGGCCCTGGATACAAGAAGAGTGACTAGAAGGCCCCCACGCGAGTTGTATCAAGGTTGACAAGAACAGTACCCCTGTAAGCTTCTAATCATGTGGTAAAAGTCGTCTTAACAGGGTTGTGTTTGTAGCTGACCACCTCGTAGTGTATAACTATTACCAAGAAGTTGTCACTGTTTGGATACGGGCTTCCTGTAAATCGTTTAGCTGTGCCTGCGACCTCTTTCTTCACTTGAAATGAAAAAACGGTTTAATCATGCAGTCATATAGTAGACAATTTGGATGGGTGGGTCATGTCTGTGACATCATTGTAGTCTTGCCAGCTATGCCTGAGATAGGTAGTGACTAGTTCCCTTCCTAGCTACCCTGTCTTCCTACACCTCACTTACAGCAACAGGGTAAGGCATCACTACTTGTTACCAGATACATTTCGCCGTGAAAGGTGAACAAGACAGGATAAACAAAAGTTCTTGCGTGCTCGCGACAGTTACAGATTTCGAAAGTTGCGTCAGACCTTAGACAGGGTCAAAATGTAGTATCAGACGTTCTATCAGCTGACATTTATCTGGCGATGGGTCCAAACAAAACACTTCAGTGTGTAGACCACATCGCAAACAACCATTCATAACAGGAAGTCTAAATACGTCACTAGGTATAGTCTGCCAGCATTCAATCAAATATGATATTTCTGACGGTTGATATATGTTTCTGACCGAAGCCATGACCTCGCCAACTGTTGATGATACTTCCCCGGTGAACCTGGGGACACATTACAGGGGAGAAATGAACAGCACCACTGGGTGTCGTCAATGACAACAAAAAGGAGTTGCACGTGTGGCTAACGACCTCGTCGTTAAATACAGATGTCCACAGATGGTACCACTGGAGAGGAACGCAGTGTGACAAAGTGACCAAGCTTAGTGATGGCTATACGATCGGGCTGGTGTGACAAAGTGACCAAGCTTAGTGATGACTATACGATCGGACTGGTGTGACAAAGTGACCAACCTAAGTGATGGCTTTATGATCGGAATGGTGGGACAAAGTGGCCAACCTTAGTGCTGGCTATATGATCGGACTAGTGTGACAAAGTGACCAACCTTAGGGCTTTCTATATGATCGGACTGGTGTGAAAAAGTGACCAACCTAAGTGATGGCTATACGATCGGATTGGTGCGACAAAGTGACCAACCTAAGTGATGGCTATATGATCGGACTAGTGTGACAAAGTGACTAGTCTTAGTGCTGGCCCTGTGGTCGGACTGGTGTGATAAAGTGACATCATGTTGCGTGGACTGTTTGCTTATGCCATCGTTGACCGTCTTCCCTGCCATGCTGTTGAACCGTCTTCCCTGCCATGCTTTTGAACCATCGTCCATGCTATGCTGTTGAACCGTCTTCTGTGCCATCGTTGACCGTCTTCGTGCCATGCTGTTGAACCGTCTTCTGTGCCATCGTTGACCGTCTTCGTGCCATGCTGTTGAACCGTCTTCCGTGCATTGCTGTTGAACCATCTTCCATGCCAAGCTGTTGAACCGTCCAGTATAGTCTTCCAATGATCGTTCTCTCCTCATCATCTTCTGCGCTTGTCCTGGAAAGGACGTTAAACTCTATGGTGTTTCGCAGTTTACAGCGAGGCTGCGATGTCGGCCTCTTTCAGCACGACAGAATCAGCATGCCATTGTTGTTGTTTGTCTTCCTTGTTTGATCTCTATTATCTCAGTCAGGCTGCTAGGCTGCATTCTGTTTCTAGGGCCACTTTATAGATGCAGAATACGGTGTCCAATTCTCTGACCCAAGCAACCAGCTATAAGTGACTGTCTGCTTTCAGCTCATTAATCGCTGCGTCCTCGCCCCACCCCTCCTCCTCCCACCCTCTTCCCAACTCCATATTGATTCTGCCACTGATCGATTACCTAATCCATTACCCACAATGCTATAATCGCCTAGAACATTCAATCCTTGCTTGCCTTCTCTCCTAATTCCAGCCAATTGTAATGGCTGTTCTTGTATGCATTAGCCCTGCTCATCTCCTAACTTGTCCTCACAAAATATTATCATATTGTCCTGGTACGTGTAATAAGTTGTCCTCACAAAAGATTATCATGTTGTCCTGGTACGTGTAATAAGTTGTCCCCAGACATGTGACCAGCCCAGCCCTTCAACCGCATCAGCATATGTCTGGTGTGTACACCCCAGTGATTGCCGTGTGTTTTTACAAATAATTCTTGGCGGTTGGTTGAACGGTTTGAGTATCCATCTTATGGACATGAGGATATACGATCAAAACCGCGGATAGAAAAATGTTATCTTTCTATCAGCGGTATGATACCAACCTATTCTGTACAGTGTAGCTGTGTGGGCAAGAGGCCTTTATTCCTGACCACTGCTGACCACAACAATGAGAATAAACATCGTTGTCATACTTTATTGTTGATCTCTTCCATGATGTACTTTCATGTGACAAGACTGGCTCAGTATGACATCTAATTAATCAATTCTGAGATAGAAGGTTTCACAACACTTGACGTTTCACATCCCACGGGATACAAATAACCTGCTAGTTGTTTGTGTGTGTGTGTGTCTGTGCGCGTGTGTGTCAATGCGTGAGTGTGTAGGTGTGCGAGCGTGTGTGTGTACGTGTATATGTGCGCGTGTGTGTGTGCGTGCGCATGTGTGTGAATATGTGTGTGTATGTGTGCGTTTGTATGTGCGTGTATGTGCGCGTGTGTGTGCGCGCGTATGTGTGTGGGTCTGCGAACGTGTGTGTGTGCGTGTGTATGTGCGTGTGTATGTGCGCGTGTGTGTGTGTGTGCGTTTGTATGTGTGCGTGCGTGTGTGTGTATGCAAATGAAAGAAACACTATTCTCAATAGCATATCATCATTGTGCGTCATAGCTCGGGGCGCTGACGACCACGTCCACTCCCCAACCACTTGTCCTATGCATTCAAATGTTCAGTCCTCAGGATGGGAGGAAGGCGACAACAAACCTGTCACTTAACGTCTTTTTCAGGACGCAAAAAAGAGTAAATCTACTCATTGTGGGTATTCACCAACAACAACACCAACAAAAACAGCAACAACACCACCACCAACAACAACAGAACCAACAATAACAACAACCAGTACACAATTCAGTTTCGAACCATCGACCTCCAGGTGTTTGATGTGCCTTGCTGAAAACAAATCTAGGAGTGCCCCATATTTAGCCAGCTAGACACCCTCCACACACCCACCCCCATGTTCCTAAGACAAGATACCCCCCTAACCCCAACGCCATCCCCGGTGTAGTGTGTGTGCACGTGTGCATGTTGTGTGTGTGTGTGTGTATGTGTACATGTTGTGTGTGCGTGCGAGCACTCGTTTATGTCATCAGTCGGCGTGGGAGGGTCCTACCTTCTACCTTCTGCCTTCAGTTTGGCAACTGATATTTTCAATCCATACTTCTGACGTGGCTTGTTGTTCTTTTAAAACTGTCATTCAATCTATTTCTTGATATTCTTGATGTTTCTGCAGCCCTGCTGTCTGGTAGTATATGCTCGAGTGCATAGACTGGTTGCAGAAACTCTTGCTACATGACCAAACCATTTGATTCTCTGTCTGCCCATATAAGCCAAACGTGACTTTGTTCCACGTGCGCTATTTATATTGCAAACATGCATCACTAAAGGCTGATCATCTATAGAAAGTCTGTAGCACAGAAAGACTGGAGCCATGAGTCAGGAAGGTCAGGTGAAACATACTGGTCACGGGGCGAGTGAAGTGTAATCAGGGTCAGGTGAAACATACTGGTCAAGGTGGTGAGAGAAGTGTAATCAGGGTCAGGTGAAATGTACTGGTCACGGGGCGAGTGAAGTGTAATCAGGGTCAGGTGAAATGTACTGGTCACGGGGCGAGTGAAGTGTAATCAGGGTCAGGTGAAATGTACTGGTCACGGTGGGGAGTGAAGAGTAATCAGGGTCAGGTGAAATGTACTGGTCACGGTGGGGAGTGAAGAGTAATCAGGGTCAGGTGAAATGTACTGGTCACGGGGCGAGTGAAGTGTAATCAGGGTCAGGTGAAATGTACTGGTCACGGTGGGGAGTGAAGAGTAATCAGGGTCAGGTGAAATGTACTGGTCACGGGGCGAGTGAAGTGTAATCAGGGTCAGGTGAAATGTACTGGTCACGGTGGGGAGTGAAAAGTAATCAGGATCAGGTGAAATGTACTGGTCACGGTGGGCAGTGAAGAGTACAGAGTGCAACTCTCGGTGCCGGTACGATCCAGTACCTGGCTTACTGTTATGTAATGGGATGGAACTGAATTCCCAGCTGACAGACAAGCTGTGGCATCGTTCAATGGTTGGTCTCCAACAATGTATCCCCAACAGCAGTGTCCGCTAAATGATTACGTTCCATTTAAGCAGTTGCTCTATACTCCACTTAAGGCACACAAAAAACGCATCATCATTATCACCATCGCCACCAACAGCAGAAATCCTTCAATTTCAGAAAGAGAGTGCTCCCTGCAACTGATTTGTGATTGGCATGTGTTGTGCATTCCGAGATGTTGTAGGCTTCAGAACAGGCGCGTGTGTTGAAGTGGTGTTAACCTCTTACAGGTTATATTTATTTTTAGCCGGTCCGACCTATTTTTCTGACGTGACAGAGGTTCCCTACTTTTCCTGACAGGTCGAGGAACGAGGTTCACCAAATTGTACAAAACTTAAACTGTTTGTTTTCGCTTTGTTTGCCCAATGCAACCTTTTTTTTTCCATAAGTCAAAATCTTATTCCCCTTTTCCAAAATTGTCTGACTAATAAAGCTCATTCCAAAAAAAAGTACATACAATATTGAAAATATGTTGTTTATACTAGTCAATATACTTAGAGTTACTTTGATTAACCATGTGGTCCACGAAGCGAAGCTGATCCCCAGACATAACCTGCAGGTCTACGAAAATATCATTGCAGACTAACGCATTAACACAGTGATCTAAAGAATGATTGACTGACTGTTAAACTCAACAGACGCTGGCTAACCAAAGTATCTTAACTTTCCCAAACATAAGAGCTCATCCATTTATTGTGGGTTTGTTTTTCCAAATCTAGAGGTTATTTTTGATGTCACTCAGGTGTCCAAACCTAAATTGCAATTGTGTATATCATTGGGAAACGGATATCCATCACTCTGTTACAGCGCTATTAAATTGTTGGTCGCTTTTTCGACAACCTGTTTGCGCAAGAAGACTTTTTCAGCCTTTTCACTTATCAAAACTCAAGCGATCAATAAGAAAAAATAATGCCACCTATTTGTAGACCAGTGGAGACTCACTCATATGTATTTAATAACTATAAAAATGGCTAATTTTGGTTGGTATATACCTGGTTGGTTGTAGGCGACTTCTCAGCTCAACCCAGGTTTGATTTCAAGCATCAGCAGTTTGTTGAATTGCTGATTCATCTATTGCATGCCGTGTCGTCATCTAGCAAGCGGTTAAACCATTGAGTGATTTCACTACGTCCCCTATATACTGTCTATATTTAGTGTCCATAAAACGAGAGCTTTCAAAACCAGGGTATATGTTCTATGATTGTGGTGTACCCCAGCGTAACAATGCCCCAAACACGGCGCCTACACCAAGTCACAAATTGCATGTTCACGTGCAAGGCTCTAAACTATTTCATTCATATCAGCTAGAAGGTCACGCACTTCACGCTAGAATGGAATTACATCAGAGTTGTAACATGTGGCGAACACATTCCGACCTCGTGATACGGGTATCCCAATCTTTGCACACGGTCCAGGGCATTTAAAAATAGGCCAGTTAAAAAAAAAGTCAATGACGTCATCCAAAATGTTTGCCTCAAGGGTGGGATATACCTGGGTCATTTTGTGTAACACATTATTTCTTCTTCTTCTTCTTCTTCTTCTTCTGCTTCTTCTTCTCCTTCAACTTCTCATGTTTTTTCTTCTTCTTTTCTTCTTCCTTTTCTTTTTCTTCTTTCATCATCATTTTATATCCACTAATGTTGTTGTTGTTCTCGTTGAAGGGATACAATGGGTAGATCTAGCATTTTATGCGCCCTGAAAAGGCCGTTTAGTGGCGGTTTGTTGTAGCTTTCTTGACATCCCGAACGAGCTGATAAAGATGGACCGTGGTCCTCGAGGCGGTTGTGTAATGATTTGCGTCATCTGCGTGTCTCTGATTACTACGGGGATCACATCGATCCCTCTCCTCGTTAGCCAGTCTATCATGAACACAGCCCCTTTTTAGAAAGCCCTGTGGGGAAGTCAAGGTGAGGGCATTGGCCAGTTTATTTTGCCTGCCCAGAGGCTAGTCTTCCTTCCCATTTATGTCGTTAGACGACGTGGGGAGATGCAGTTGTTTGTCGTGTGCCAGCCTTGTTGTCCATGCTGGTGCCATTCCGTGTATCTGTCGTGTGCCAGCCTTGTTGTCCATGCTGGTGCCATTCCGTGTATCTGTCGTGTGCCAGCCTTGTTGTCCATGCTGGTGCCATTCCGTGTATCTGTCGTGTACCAGCCTTGTTATCCATGCTGGTGCCATTCCGTGTATCTGTCATGTGCCCGCCTTGTTGTCCATGCTGGTGTCATTCCGTGTATCTGTCACGTGCCAGCCTTGTTGTCCATGCTGGTGCCATTCCGTGTATCTGTCGTGTACCAGGCTTGTTGTCCATGCTGGTGCCATTCTGTGTATCTGTCATGTGCCAGCCTTGTTGTCCATGCTGGTACCATTCCGTTGAGGTCCCCAATTGTTTTATTTCTGGCAGGCGAAAGTTCACTGTTGACATGCCGGGCAGTGCCAATTGTTCTTAGTTTAACTAAGCTGAAAGTATTTATACTAGTTTAGAAGACTATGTAGAGTCTGATGTAGACAACCCGTTTCTCATTCCAGTCGCGTTACTTCGTCACAAAGTGACCAGCGGACGATAGGAACGTTCAAATTCAAGCCTCCCCACGCACAGTCATGCTGGCGCTGAAAGGGTCTGGGCTAATGGTTCGATGGTTGGCATTGGCCATCTCTTTCCTGGTCAAAAGCCAGTACTGATCTGGGTCATTGGCCATCTCTTTCCTGTTCAGAAGCCAGTACTGATCTGGGTCATTGGCCATCTCTTTCCTGGTCAGAAGCCAGTAGTGATCTGGATCATTGGCCATCTCTTTTCTGGCCAGAAGCCAGTACTGATCTGGGTCATTGGCCATCTCTTTCTTGGTCAGAAGCCAGTACTGATCTGGGTCATTGGCCATCTCTTTCCTGGTCAGAAGCCAGTACTGATCTGGATCATTGGCTTCACTACCTCGTTCCGACTGCAGCATCACTGCCTCTTCCTCCACCACCCGTTGTTTACTTGTAAATTGGTTGTCCCTTGAGATGTGTAACTAATGATGATGCTGGAACATGGCTTTCATAGATTTCCTGCGTGATATCTCCATGGGAACGGGCTGTGTTAAAATAAAAATGCTAGTAATATTGACTACAAGGCGATATCTGACACGGTCTCAGTGACCTACATCAGTCAATGACGCAGAAAACAAAAAACCGGATGGAACGCAGGATGTGAAGTGTTGGGCAGGATGAAACGTACGGAATAACTACCATACCACGGTGTGAAATACGGTGGTGGATACCGATGTTACGAATCCATAGTCATTGATTGATGTTATGCCATGACAATACCGTGCAACCCCGCTCGAGAGATGAAAACATGATGAAGGAACGATTGACTTCAATGAGTGCACGCCCAGTATCGATAACAGGAAGCCAAAAACGCGTATGTATTAGAATCGATGTAAGCGATAATCACAACCCAAAAAAGAAATGGCGCACAAAACTTATCCAAATATCATCCACCACTGGCGGCCCTCCGTAGATATAGTAATATGAATCCCCGCCAGGCGATGTAAGCAGATAGAATAATATAGCCAAATGGACTAAAGTTAGCAGTATGTCATGAGCTAGACAAGCATACAAGCTCTACGAATCCTACCGTTTCCTAATTACTTCTTCTCCTTCTTTCCTTCTTCTTGCTTTTTCTTCTTTTTTCTTTCATGTTCTTCTTCTTAATCTTCTTCTTCTTCTTCTTCTTCTTCTTCTTCTTCTTCGTCTTCTTCTTCTTCTACTTCTTATTTGTCTTCTTCTTCGTTGTTGCTTTTTTTTCTTTTATTTTAAAAAAAATATTTTTTTAATACTTTATATTCATGACTTCTTCTTATTATTATTATTATTTTTTCTACAACTTCTTCTTAATCAGATGCCGCTTAAAGAAAACACTTGATTGAATATGTGATTGTGTGACAACGAACAGAACTCTTATGAAAAGAAACAGCGAATGACCATTGGACATTTCGTGTGTGACAGGTTTAATATCCCAGGCGAACGACCATTGGACATTTCTTCCTTATATGTTGATTTGCTAGTTCAGCTTTGTTGTTATTTGTTGTCCCTGATGAAGGCCTATCGATCGTAACGTAGGTTTTGTTTGTGTTCTCGTATCGGTGCGGTATCTGACCATACCCATTACAAAAAATTTTGATTAAACTTAACTTTTATCAGCTTTTACATTTTTTTTCATTTATTTGTTTCCCATTTCGGCATTTTGTGTGTGGCCAGGTTAATATCACAGGCGGACGACCACTGGACATTTTGTGCGTGGCCAGTTTAATATCACAGGCGGACGACCACTGGACATTTTGTGTGTGGCCAGTTTAATATCACAGGCGGACGACCACTGGACATTTTGTGTGTGGCCAGTTTAATATCACAGGCGGACGACCACTGGACATTTTGTGTGTGGCCAGTTTAAAATCACAGGCGGACGACCACTGGACATTTTGTGTGTGGCCAATTTAATATCACAGGCGGACGACCATTTGACATTTTGTGTGTGGCCGAATTAATGTCATAGTCTTTTGATGTTTGTCACCAAAACATGAGATAGACAAACAATGGCCTTTAGATTGTTTGTTTGACCACGAACGTAGATGGACTTACTTACCGTGCCCGGCTTCCTCATTTAGTCTTCGCCCAAGCGCCAGCCACCGTCAGTGCACTTTTATTTACTGCCATCAGGTCCTCCACTGTACAGTTGTAAGAGATCTTAGCTGTGTACATTTATTAGCAATATGATTTTAGACATGTTTTATTAAAGTTAGAAAGGGTGGGAGTAGAGTATTGATACACAGTAGCCATTCATTGTTTCTTATAGAATTAAATGAACAAAGCTAGCCAATACATATGCACTCAAATCTGGACATAGGAATGCTTGGAAGGCATAGAGTTGATTGTCAAGTCACGCAGATGTTAACACTACGTAACCTTGTATAATGTCTAGACACTTGTTACAGGATGATCAGTAGTAACGATCGCTATTAACTGATTTTTCTTAAATCTCGGGGAGGAAAAACCAAGGTACGAGACCTGGAAAAAGCCACCGATATAGATAGATAGAAGGAAATAAATCAGAATCATTCGTCGGCGGAGAAACATGAGAACGACATCATTTGGTTAGGAGCTGCGGAGGGAACAAGTCGACATCAGTCGGCAGCAAGCGGGAAGAACAAGTCGACATCAGACGGGTGAGAGCAGCGGGGAGAACAAGTCGACATCAGACGGGTGAGAGGAGGGAAGAGAACAAGTCGACATCAGACGGGTGAGAGGAGCGGGGAGAACAAGTCGACATCAGTCGGCAGCGAGCGGAGAGAACAAGTCGACATCAGTCGGGTGAGAGGAGCGGGGAGAACAAGTCGACATCAGTCGGCAGCGAGCGGAGAGAACAAGCCGACATCAGTCAGGTGAGAGGAGCGGGGAGAACAAGTCGACATCAGTCGGGTGAGAGCGGCGGGGAGGACAAGTCGACATCAGACGGCAGCGAGCGGAGAGAACAAGTCGACATCAGTCGGGTGAGAGGAGCTGGGAGAACAAGTCGACATCAGTTGGGTGAGAGGAGCGGGTAGAACAAGTCGACATCAGTCGGGTGAGAGGAGCTGGGAGAACAAGTCGACATCAGTCGGTAGCGAGCGGAGAGAACAAGTCGACATCAGTCGGTAGCGAGCGGAGAGAACAAGTCGACATCAGCCGGCAGCGAGTGGAGAGAACAAGTCGACATCAGTCGGCAGCGAGCAACTAGAAGAACAGGACCGTCTTGATAATGGTGAAGAGAAAGCGGAAAGATTTTTGGAGCCCAGACAGAGAGAGAAACAAAGGTTTTGACAGACAATCTTTCATCACGAGAGTCAAGATGTTCAGCAGCAAATCAAGGAGAGGTAAATAGTCATTAAATTGATGTTTTGCATAGCAAGTGTTAGAATCAGATAAAGTAGTGCGTCACGTGGAACACGCGCGTGTTGGACATCTTACATACTATTATTCGCACGCTGCTGAGAATCTAACGTATAACAGAAGTATCTTAAAGAATCAACATCAGTCGAATTATCTCAAGAATCAGCGTTTTAGCCGAATTATCTTCAGAAATCAGCGTTTAAGCAGAATTATCTAAAGAAACAGCGTCAGCAACATTATCTCAAAAGTCAGCGTCTTAACAGAATTATTTAAAAAATCCAGTGCCTAACTAGAAATATATTTGACTAGCACAGCGATCCAGCGCTTCAACGATCACTACAAGCCACCGTCGACGAGGAGAATAGATCCATGGACGAATTCCCTGGGTTGCAGAACAGACACAAATCGTCCATTCTGTGGCAATCCACATAACGGTTCGTCTATCAAGTAACGGTTCGTCTATCAAAACACGGTTCATCTATCAAGTTACAGTTCGTCTATCAAGTTACAATTTTAGCTTATCAAGTTACGGTTCGTCTTTAAAGTTACAATTAAGTTTCTTTTAGTTTAGTTTAGTTAATAATTGCTTACAGCCAGACATGTTTTGTTTATGAGTGAAGATTGGGGAGTCAGCTGTGAACTTGTAGAAATAACGTTTCACTGTTGTGTTTTATTTTCAATTAGTGTCATAGTTAATTTGTTTGAAGTGAGAATAAAGTTAGTGCAGGCCTCTTGCACCATCTTCTGCGGTAGGTCTGCGGGCTAGAGCTGCTACACATAATTCCGTCATTCTAGGACATATAATCAGGTGTTTCTGGTCCTGGACGGCCCCAAAATCGCAGTATTCATTGTGCGCGTATCACCACTTTTGTAGGTTAGACCCACACCTGGACACACCTGTTCTTAACCTGTTCAGAGATCTTCACGTAGTATATGACAAATCATGTCCTGGTGCAGGTTCTTCTTTGATCTCCATTCGACCTTCATCATTCTTCTGGCGCCACTTTTATGTGCAGTTTCCCTCGGGGCTCTGTTCTGAAGGCTGTAAATTCCTCGAACAAATATACCTCGATTTCAGTTGTAATATTTATATTCTATGTCCACCAAGAGCGTGTCTCTGGTCTCATGACCGCTTGTGTTTCTCAACTCTCAGGTGTGACATGTCTTCTAATATCCGGAGGAGCGATGCCAGCGATTGCGTAGACTTTTTCCGTTGGTGTCGGCTTAAGGCAACCTGTTACAATTCGGAATGTCTCATTTACTGCCACATAAACCTGTTTCGTGTGTGTAGATGCATTTCGTACTAGGGCCGCATACGCTGCCGCTCAAAGACATAGTGCAAGAGATGATATGCGGATCACTGTCGTGGATGCTCCTCGCGCATTGTTTGCCAGCTTGCGAATTATATTGTGTCTTACACTGACTTTTTGTTTTACCAGACTACAATGTGCCGTGTACGATAATGTGCGACCCATTACAATGTCCAAATACTCGGATGTATCGATATGTTTAATAACCTGTCTGCGACATTTAAAATAAGGTTGTCTTGCTTCCCTGTTCTTTAAGTAGAAAGCAAATTTATAAGCCTTGCTGGGGTTGACTTTGAGGTGGTGTTCCTCATAGTATTTAGTCATTTTGTCTAGAGCTATTGTAAGTCTGAACTCCACTGTCTCAAAAAAGCTGATTGGACAAACAATAGTCTTTTAATGTTTACCAACAAAAGAAGAGAGGAGCAAACAAAATTCCATCTATAGAGTGTACCATCAAGACAAGAGATAGACAAAGAAACGTCTCTCTATAGAGTGTACCAACAAGACAAGAGATAGACAAAGAAACGTCTCTCTATAGAGTGTACCATCAAGACAAGAGATAGACAAAGAAACGTCTCTCTATAGAGTGTACCATCAAGACAAGAGATGGACAAAGAAACGTCTCTCTATAGAGTGTACCATCAAGACAAGAGATAGATAAAGAAACGTCTCTCTATAGAGTGTACCATCGACAAGAGATAGACAAAGAAACGTCTCTCTATAGAGTGTACCATCAAGACAAGAGATGGACAAAGAAACGTCTCTCTATAGAGTGTACCATCAAGACAAGAGATAGACAAAGAAACGTCTCTCTATAGAGTGTACCATCAAGACAAGAGATAGACAAAGAAACGTCTCTCTATAGAGTGTACCATCAAGACAAGAGATAGACAAAGAAACGTCTCTCTATAGAGTGTACCATCAAGACAAGAGATAGACAAAGAAACGTCTCTCTATAGAGTGTACCATCAATACAAGAGATGGACAAAGGGAAGTCCCTCTGTAAGTGTACCATCAAGACAAGAGATAGACAAAGAAACGTCTCTCTATAGAGTGTACCATCAAGACAAGAGATAGACAAAGAAACGTCTCTCTATAGAGTGTACCATCAAGACAAGAGATGGACAAAGAAACGTCTCTCTATAGAGTGTACCATCAAGACAAGAGATAGACAAAGAAACGTCTCTCTATAGAGTGTACCATCAAGACAAGAGATAGACAAAGAAACGTCTCTCTATAGAGTGTACCATCAAGACAAGAGATAGACAAAGAAACGTCTCTCTATAGAGTGTACCATCAAGACAAGAGATAGACAAAGAAACGTCTCTCTATAGAGTGTACCATCAATACAAGAGATGGACAAAGGGAAGTCCCTCTGTAAGTGTACCATCAAGACAAGAGATAGACAAAGAAACGTCTCTCTATAGAGTGTACCATCAAGACAAGAGATAGACAAAGAAACGTCTCTCTATAGAGTGTACCATCAAGACAAGAGATAGACAAAGAAACGTCTCTCTATAGAGTGTACCAACAAGACAAGAGATGGACAAAGAAACGTCTCTCTATAGAGTGTACCAACAAGACAAGAGATGGACAAAGAAAAGTCCCTATGTAGAGTGTACCATCAAGACAAGAGATAGACAAAGAAAAGTCCCTATGTAGAGTGTACCAACAAGACAAGAGATGGACAAAGAAAAGTCCCTCTGTAAGTGTACCAACAAGACAAGAGATGGACAAAGAAAAGTCCCTCTGTAAGTGTACCAACAAGACAAGAGATGGACAAAGAAAAGTCCCTCTGTAAGTGTACCAACAAGACAAGAGATGGACAAAGAAAAGTCCCTCTGTAAGTGTACCAACAAGACAAGAGATGGACAAAGAAAAGTCCCTCTGTAAGTGTACCAACAAGACAAGAGATAGACAAAGAAAAGTCCCTATGTAGAGTGTACCAACAAGACAAGAGATGGACAAAGAAAAGTCCCTCTGTAAGTGTACCAACAAGACAAGAGATGGACAAAGAGAAGTCCCTCTGTAAGTGTACCAACAAGACAAGAGATGGACAAAGAAAAGTCCCTCTGTAAGTGTACCAACAAGACAAGAGATGGACAAAGAAAAGTCCCTCTGTAAGTGTACCAACAAGACACGATGCAAGTTGGAGGTCCACACATGTTTTGATACAACAACGACAATTGATCTGAAATGATCTAACGCGTATCGCCCGAGTTATTACAAATTTGTTTTTAATACATTCATTACACAATAACGTCTTAGACCAAGGATTCTATAAGTTGTTGGGAGCCTCTTCTGCTGAATTCATCAGGAGCGGAGAACTTTCTTTGAGGCTTTTCGTGCTGAATTCATCAGGAACGGAGAACTTTCTTTGGGGCGTTTCGTGCTGAATTCATCAGGAGCGGAGAACTTTCTTTGAGGCTTTTCGTGCTGAATTCATCAGGATCGGAGAACTTTCATTGAGGCTTTTCGTGCTGAATTCATCAGGATTGGAGAACTTTCTTTGAGGCTTTTCGTGCTTAATTCATCAGGAGCGGAGAACTTTCTTTGAGGCTTTTCGTGCTGAATTCATCAGGAGTGGAGAACTTTCTTTGAGGCTTTTCGTGCTGAATTCATCAGGATCGGAGAACTTTCTTTGAGGCTTTTCGTGCTGAATTCATTAGGAGTGGGGAACTCTTTCTGGCAGTGGGGTTGTCGATGGTCTTGTAGTATTGTCATAGAGCTATACTGAATAATTTGTGTCTGAACCTCTCTGGCTGTAATGCAGTTTTTGTATTGTTAGCACGCTCCGACATCCGCGAACCACATTGCCGATCAATACCATGTTGGCCAGGTTGCTGTAACACGGCCTGTTTCCAGATGTACAGCTTGGAAGTGAGGTAGGATCTTGGTCAGTATATCGTCTTTGAGGCAGCCGGAATAACTTTGAATCCACATCAAAGAAATAGTTGTTATTTCAACAGCCATTACTGGTAGAGCTATTACGTCAATCACATGCATTCATATCTACTGAATCACAGTGTTAAAAAAAAAGGTATAATGACGTCACAGGAAACCTCTTTGCCTTGTTTGTGTTCAAGAGAAAATAACACGAAGTGACGTCAAATAAATAATAATGACGGGTATATCCCAGCCAACTTAGGTGTTTTCCAACACCACAATATGTTTTCATCAGTCTGTATGTTTGCGCATGACTGCTCCAGGCCATTAGAACATGTGGCGACATGACATCATTGCACACATGTTACAGTTGTATTTGCATAACGACTGACTCATTCAAACCAATCAAATGGAATATAAATGTTAGGTTAAACACAAACGATATCATTGCAACCCAGGCAGACTCATACTACTACTATTTTTGTAGATTAAAGAAGCGGCACCGCTCGAAGAGGCAACTATTTTTGAGGCACTCGATAGTTGCTAGGATACTCTAGCTCGTGTCATTTATCGTTTTGTCAAGTGGAGGTCCATGGTTCGAATCCTAACATGTTACGTTATTTTCTGAAATGACATGAAATATTCTTGTCTATGAGACTACTTTCGATATTTTGTTGTTTTTCCAACAGATGGCATAGGACGTGGTTTGCTTATATCTCTGCCAGCAGATGGCATAGGAGCGTGGTTTGTTCCTGTCACTTCAAACAGATGGCATAGGGGCGTGGTTTGTTTCTCTCTTCTAGCAAATGGGTAATTATATATATGTTTGGGGGTAGATGTTAATTACCATCACTGTAACAGATTTTAGTGGTGTATATTTTGTTAGGATATTATTTTAGACATGTTTTTATTTAAGTTAGGAAAGGTGGGAGCATTGAAAGTCAGTAGCCATTTATTGTTTATTATAGAAGTAAAACTAACCAAGCTAGCCAGTACAGATGTACTCAAATCTGAACATGGTACAGCTTGTGAATGCATATAGTTGGTTTCCTAGCCATGCAGATGTTTAAAACTACGTAATATTTCATAACGTCTAGACGCATGGGAGCCTGTTACAGCATGATCGGTCAGGACGAAAGCTATTACCTGGTTTTTCTGAACTCTCGAGGAGAAAACCTAGGTACGAGATCTGGAAAAAGCGGCGTATGTAGCTAGCTAGGGGAGCCAGATCATGAGCAGTTTGAGGGAGTTTCCCAGAGGGACGATAGGGGAGACACATTTGTCAGTTTCCAAAGTGAAGATGGCAGAGAGAAGTCAAGATCATATTTGGGAGCGAGAAAGCGAAGAGACAAGAGAACTGATGGATATTCTAAAACGAAAATCGGAGAACAAGTCGTCATCTGTCGGCAGCGAACAGCGAGAATAGGACCGTGTTGATAACAGTGAAGAGGAAAGAGAAAAGCAGATATATTTTCGGGGCCCAGAGAGAGAGAGAGAGAGAGAGAGAGAGAGAGAGAGAGAGAGAGAGAAAGAGAGAGAGAGAGAGAGAGAGAGAGGTCTCGACAGACAATCTTTCACCACGCGAGTCCAAATGTTCAGCAGATTATCCAGGAGATGTAACTAGTAATGACATAGCAAGTGGTAGAACCAGATATGGTAGATCATCACGAGGAACACGCACGATATAGTCATCTTAAATACTACTTTATTTGCAACGGCAGAATAGAATTCGGGGTCTAACAGAATTCTCGCAGAGAATCCAGCGTCTAACTAGAGAGATATTCAACTAGCACAGCGATCCAGTGCTTCAACGATCCCTACAAGCTACAGACAACGAGGAGAATAGGACCGTACGAAATTACCTGGGTTGCAGAAAGACGCGAAGATAGCATCCTGTGGCAATCCACATAACGGGTCGTCTATCAAATTACAGTTTGTAAATCAAGTTACAGTTCGTCTAAAGTTACGGTTCGTCTATCAAGTAACGGTTCGTTTATCAAGTAACTATTCGACTTGCAAGTAACTATTCCTTTATGAAGTAGTAGTTCGAAAGCAAGTTTATTTTAATTTAGTTTAGTTCACATTTCTTGCAGCCAGACAGGTTTTGTTTTGAGGAAGATTGGAGAGTCAGTTGTGAACGTCTAGAAATAAAGCTTCAATGTTGTGTTTTAATTTCCGTGAGTCTTATAGTTTATTTGTTTGAAGTGAAAGTATAGTTAGTGCAGACCCCTTGCATCATCTGCTACGGTAGGTCAGCTAGCTGGAGCTGCTAATCACCTTTCAACCAAATTTCTTTTCTAAACCAGAATGTGACTACTCCAGTCTTCCTTCATTGTGGGGCGATCGTATGATGGGTTGCCTTTTCATTGAAGATGTGCTCAGTCCGTATAAAATGTCCTCATACAGGTAATATATTTTCCTCTTTATGTCTGATTTAAACGTTAACAGGTAAACTCTTTAACTGACGTAAACCTCAAAATGACCAGGTCAAGAGATCCATGCAATTCTCTGAATGTATGAGGCATCTATGTCTTCTATCATGTCCTACATCATCCAGAACCAAAGGAGGACCAGGACAGCAAATCTTAACAATTATTAGAGAGTTTAAGGTCTAAATTGAATGACTATTCAGCAGTGTCCTGGACCCAGACGTAATAGAATGACTTCTTTATTGTACATGAAGTTGGTGTATCTGATCAGATCTGTTGTCCTCATGAATTTTATCTCTTGATTATGATCCACTCCAATTGTGGATTAGGGCTTTAGCCTCTCTGTAGGTATTGTGCTGTGAAGCTGTGGTTCTCCACTCCTCCCCCCCCCAGTCTATGACAAGGTATTAGTTCTCTCATTCACCGTTTACAATTAGACTGTGTAGTCAAGGCTCTGATGTTTTTGGTCCAAGTACGCTCAAAGGGTTTTTAGAGAGTCCCCTGCTTGTGACCTTGTCTTTCCTTTTCAGACTCATGACTCTGTCACAATCTTTTTATTAACGGCATGTTGGTGAAACTTCTTCAATTGTATCTTTATCTTTGTTATACGAAAGTTATGGCAGCTGTCGATGTCTGCACCTCGATGTGTTCTGTCATCGCTTAACTTATAACTATCAATCTAGTCAGATCAGATACAAATGTAAATGGTCGGTACATTATTCCAAATAAATATTATCAATACATATTTCTGTTCTGCTCATTGCACAGTTTCTGAAGAAAGCAAGATTAATTGTGAATTTGAAGGATGTTGTGAGATAGAATCTTTTACCCTAGGTGGCAGTGAACCATTACGACATGCTCTCAATGTGATAGTCGCCGGGCTCTCATCTCTGTGACACACGTGGAGAAAGTGTTCTACTCTGGAAGGGTTTCATCACGCGTGTAGTCGACCGTTACGACATGCTCTCGGTCTGGTAGGGGCCATGTCCTCGTCTCTGTTGCCCACATATCTCTCGCGCTAACCACCATAGCAGTAGAATCTTCCAGACACACAAGAACGAATTCCTCCCTTTTGAAAAATGTATTTATAAGTTCGAGAACTCCGACTAGCACAGCTTGAACTGGGCTAGAACACATCGGGACACCCCCTCCAAGTTCAAGGTTTTGTTGAGAGTGACGCAAGCGAATACCAAAACCACCTACCTGTCAGACCAGTGTTTCATGATTCAGCTCTTTAGAGATAAAAATCATGAAAAGCAAATAGAAGATCACAATCTGCGTGGTGTGCATAAAATAAGGATATTGAAAGAAAATACAAATCTGCTGACATGGTGTCATGGCAAATATGTTAAGTCCTTCAGTAACATAGGTTGGAGCATAATTGGCAATTTTTATTAACAAAATTTTAAAGTCATAATTATCTTCTTCATCTTCTTTATCTTCCTCTGAACCGCCCACTTGAATATATCACCAAAAAAAAGAAGCGGACAGCGTGAAGCTTTTAGTATTCCGGATAGATTTGATCCAGGAATGATGATGTGGTCGGGGATATGTGCTTTATCTGTTCCTCGTATTGTGGACATCTTTGTAGCAGATGTGCAGCAGCCATTTTGTCAGTGTCACAGACACATTCATTCATGTTCTGTTGGCAATAGATTGTGTCTCAGTCTGTTGTGGTCTGTGCTACCTGCTCACTTCTGTTGGCCTGGTAACACTCGTCATTTGGTTGTTGACCTGTTTGCCACTTATACCTACATCTATGGGAAGCATGTGGCCAACAGGTTGAGAGTATGGTCTACAATTCCAGCGTGCCAGGTTCACATCCCGTCGTGCTGGTTTGATAAACCGAACATGTCGTAGGTGTTCAAATGGTGTGGCCTCTTCTCACTGCTCACCCAGCTGTAAATGGCTACCTAACGAACACAAAGGGAAAACTCAGATCCACTCCACTTTCTGCAATAAATGGGATTGAGCATATGTGGGGCGCCCTGATGTCAGTTCTAGGAGTCATTTTCCATTTTTTCTGAAGCTACATCGGGCATCTGGCCTCTTCATAAGTTATATACACTCTTCCTTTCATAGGCAGTCTGAAGACCTCATCTTTACCAAGCATGCTGCAATAAGATGGAATCATGTGTGTCACAGATCTCTTGAATAGGTGATATAGTTTATATTATAGGTTAACCTCTTGGATCCCTACGTCACCAATGTGTTGGGCTCCCCAGAGCCTCAACCACAGAAGAGCAGGTCCTGGAAGTCACAGGTCTTCAATAACATATGTCAGGTCATGGAGATCACAAGTCTTCAACAATGCACTTCAAGTCTATGAAGGTCACAGGTCTTCAATAACAGAATATGAACAAAATGGAGAGGTGAAAAATAACGAAGAGCAAGAAACTGAGGACGAGTAACAAGAAGAGTGACAATAATAACACATAGAAGAAGAAGAAGAAGAAGAAGAAGAAGAAGAAGAAGAAGAAGAAGACGAAGAAGAAGAGGAAGACGAAGAAGAAAGAAGAAGAAGAAAAACAGAATATGAGCCAAGAATTGAAGAAAAATAAGCGGTAGGTGAAAAAAAGAAGGAATTAAAAAAACAGCAGAAGAAAGAAGAAGAAGAAAAGGGGACGAGTAGAAGAACGAGAAAAATTAAGAAGAAAATGATGAAGAAGAAAAGAGGAACAGATCAAGAAATAGACGACGAAGAGCAAGTGGAGGAAGGAGAACGGGCAGAAGAAGTTGAAGAAGAAGAATGCGGAAGGCAAAATGGAGAAACAGGATGAAGAAAGACAATGAGAAGTGTAAGAAAAAAATGTAAAAAGCGAAAAAAGACAAATAAATTAAAAGGAGAATCGTAGGTCCCGGAAATTGCTCGACCTGTGTAAATCTGTGTACACATTGCCGTAACTATGTGACGTTGTCTATCACGTGACACCAAGACGTTGAATATTCATAATGGAATATTTTCAGCCTGTCTGCAGTATCAAGTTAAAGTTCAGTAACCCGCTCAAGGCCATCTTCATGTCGACAATTAGTACTGACATTTCTATTCAAGTGCTTCACAACAACTCTTAAGTATTTTGTTGCAATTTGTATCTTTGCGTGTGTTTCTGCTTCTTATTCTTCTTCTTATTTTTCTTTAGCGATGAGACATTCACATCTATGACTTAAATTTTGGCTCTCTTTTGGAAGCCCTGTCTTATGCTACATTTGTTTATATGTGCTTCACTAGCTGTGTTTCTGTCCCAGCCTACCTGCAAGGCAACAGTTCTTTGTGATCAGAGCTACCTCTCTTAGTAAAGCCATCTGTCTACGCTGTCAGGCTCTGTCTTTCTCAATTTCATCTGATCCCAGTGGAATCGTTTCCAGTAAAGTAAAATATGTGATCTGATTTCCGAAGCTTCATGTCTAGCCCACAAGTCTACTCCAGAATAGGTCAAAGTTTCTTTTAAAATACATCTCAGTTAATTTTTGAAAGACTTGTTTAGAAGGTTCATGTAGTTGTATTATTTGATGTTCAGGATACACCCCAGCGTATTTAAAAAAATGGTTTGCTTTTATTTGTGTGAGCATATTATTGAAACTAAACTTAACCCAGCGTAACGACTTTATAAGGGTTTAGAAGGTTATGCAGAGTATGTATATAGCGTTGTTCTAAAAATAACTGTGTACTTCCAATCCATTCTTGAATGCATTCATTGACGCTGTCACCATTATTTTCTGTGGCCATGCATTCCAGCACTTTCCACTCTCTGAGTAAAACAATATTTCCTAAAACCTATTCTGGATTTTTCTTTTATTTTTGACAAAACAAATCGATGATCTGGACTTTGTCGATGACTTGACTCTTCTGTCCCATAGTCGCTATCACTTTGTCGATGACTAGACTCTTCTGTCCCATAGTCGCTATCACTTTGTCGATGACTTGACTCTTCTGTGCCATAGCCGCTATCACTTTGTCGATGACTTGACTCTTCTGCCCCATAGCCGCTATCACTTTGTCGATGACTTGACTCTTCTGTCCCATAGTCGCTATCACTTTGTCGATGACTTGACTCTCCTGTCCCATAGCAGCTATCAGGTGAAAAATATACAACTATTGTGCTGGTGGACACCATCTTACAAGGTGTAAACTGCATCATATATCCTGGCAGAAATAAATAGAGAAAATAGGAGACAAGGAAACACATGGCAGAATACGTTTACATGGGTGCTTTGTATGGCTCTGAAATGTGGATGGCCAAGAGAGAAGATAACAAAGGTGCAGACTGTCATAAATGGATGCCTGTGCAGAAGAGAGGGATTGAGATGGTAGGATGAGATCACTGATGTATATCTGTGGGATAGAACCGGACAGACGCAGGGGGAACAGGACACGAAGACGAGAAGTTCGATATGGCATACACAAAGTTAGAGCAGTACAAGGAAGTCTCTGTTCCGAAAACGTAGAGGTAAGAGAAGGTGTGGCAGGACTACTAATTCATGACCGAGAGAGCTTGAGGAAAACATCACATAAGCTGAGGTGGATCGAGATGTGGTGGATCGGACTGTGGTACATTGAGCTGGTGTGGATTGAGCTGGTATGGATTGAGCTAATGTGGCTTGAGCTGGCGTTGATTGAGCTGGCGTGGATTGAGTTAATGTGGCTTGAGCTGGCGTAGATGGCCAATGACAGAATGACCTGGCGTGTATTTGTTGAAGAGCTGTGCTCCACAGAAGGAGCAAAATAGGTTTGATTGATTGATTGATTGATTGATTGGTTTACTGCAACCCTGTTGCTACATATAATTCGTTTTAGAGGTTTATTTTTAAACATAAAACAACAAAAACGTTTGAATAGGATTCACATCCGTCCATAAAGTAATATATGAACATCAATCAATGTTAAGCAACGCTCACGAGTGGTTTGGGAGTTTGCCGTCTGACCACGAGGACGTGCGTTAAAACCCGTAACAAAGCATACGGTTTGTGTTTTTAATTATGAGCTAAAATAAAAACATAAATGTGTAGTGCGTTGCGATTGTAGGGGCAAGCAGCCTTTATTTCTCAGGCCTATACCTCTTCCCGGTGGACCTCACCGATGTGATTGAACACTGCTGTTGCAGTACTTAGTTTGGTAGATGGGGAACGTTTGCAAATGTATGGTCATCGGGTAAGGACGATAATTAGTCACGAAGATTGTGACAATAGACAAGTTAACTATAACGACATATTTGTGAAAATTCATCTATGACGCTGTTCTAACATTGCTAGTCAACAGTGTCGTTGTGTTCACGTGAATTGTTTTGTACAAGTCGTTAGTCATGTGATCTAGAAAAGCTTCGGGATGACGTCATACAGACGCCTTGTTGACCTACTTACCAACAGCAATGGCTGTTTTATTTACAGTTCTGAAAGTCACCGCATGAAACTATCTGAGCTTTAAAGTCCACAACTGTCATTTGAAGTGGCTTTCACGAGTACTTATTTATATCGTACATATTTTAATATCTGCCTGGATACCGGTTTGGGGAGAAAGGGGTGGGGGTGCTTTCCAGAGAACACAGGATAGAGACACTGCACTTCAAAACATGTACACAAAGACTAAAGAGTGGGCTTGCAATTAATCATTTAAAATTGAATGCTACATAACAACACTATACGCGTGCACATATGTCCTATTAGGTTGTGGGGGAAGCGTCCAACATGGAGTCATCGAGCATAATGGTATAAAAGAACCAGAAAGATTTGAATAGCCGTTTGTTATCCATGATATTTTTAGAAACTCAGTGAATGGGGAAAGGAAAGTCTTATCTGTCAATCTGGTGTTCAGAAGATCCTGCTCCTGTATTTTTCGACCCAGTCTGTACAATTTAAAAAAAAAACTTTTTATATGCACAGTTCATAAAGGAACAGCAAACATGTCAGGGAAAGGTATTCAGCAATTGTGTGAACTAATGTGTCTCCCTCAGTCTAGGCGTCATGTCACTTTCCGCGCGTCATAGGAAATAGAAATGGTTGGCTTATCCTTGTGTATACACAGGAAACCCTTTTGACGTTATGAACCGCACTGGCGTCATAGTACTCGTGGAAAATACTTTGTTTACTAAGAGCATATCAAATGTTGTTGTATAGAATATTTGGTCGTTATGGATTTCAGTGATAGGGACTTTATTGTGCTTGGTCTCGGCTGTTTCTGGTGAGCTGGGGGCGCTACTTCTCTCTATCGGTGTTTAGTTTGTGTGTAAGGTTAAAGTTGTGTGTCAGTCGAGGTTTCTTTGATGACACTATGATACTTACAAAACTGGGACAATTATAGAGTTATTTCATGCTTTAAAGGTCCTGGCCCTCGCGGAAAGGGCACTTTTATTAGTTCAAATCAATTGTGGTTTCCCCTGACGGGGGTTGCGGCGTCCTCAATGGTGACTCTGGATAACTGTGTGCTGATCGTGTAGGTGCATGTGCCATTGGGGCATCGCCTGAGCCCCCAGCGTGACACGCCTACCGTGTTTGTAACCAATATCGAGGAATCAGAGCTCGACTCCCGAGAGGGAGCATGCCACATCCACGGATGGGAGCAGCCGTGCAACTTACCCACCACGTTACGGAAAGGTAGAGACGATAAAAATACAAAGGGCTCATTGAAGGTCCCATACTTGGAATAAGTACACTTTACATCCTTTAGCTGGGCTCTATCGGTAAGCAAGCGTTGCGCCAGCAGCCATCTGCAATTCCAGCCCCAATAGCGTAGATTAAAGTTTAATGCCGTTAAAAAAGCTCGTAGTTAGATTTCTGAGAAGGACAATCAACATCTACGCCGTCGACCTGCTGATCTGTCTCAACAGAGCAGTCTCTACACATGAGCGGTCCCTGGGTTATATCACTGTTTCTTTCTAGGGATCTCGCAGATGTGACTAGTGTATGTATGCATGGGGCTAGCAACTTCACACTGTAAAACAAATGCTTTACTACAAACAAACGTTTACAGGATTCCCTAAATACTTGTAAGAGTAAACGAAATGCAGTGTTTGACCTTCAAGGTATGGTCGAAAAGTTGTGCACGTTAGTATGGATGTGTTCAGACACTTACGTGGAAACTGGTGTCACCTGTAGTCCTCCTGTAAGTATTCGCCCTGCAAGACGATACACTTCTTCGTCTCTACACAGATGCACGTCACCAGTTCAGTAATCAGGTCCTGGACGTCAGAAAAAGGTGCAGTTATGAAACCATGCCCCATCCACCACACTCACCGGACTTGGCACCTAGTGACTCCTTCCTGTCACCAAACATGGAGAACCCGCTTCGTGGTCCCAGGTATTCCGACGTCTATGACTTGATACATGAACTGGAGACGTGGTTCCGGGCCAAGATGCAGGAGATCTCTCATACGATCAGGATATCACGAAGGCGAAGAATAACTGGGAGAAGTGTATCAACTTGATCGATGAATACATAGAGAAGGAATCAAGTTAGTGTATCAACTTACTCGATGAATACATAGAGAAGGAATCCAGTTATTGTATCAACTTGCTCGATGAATACATAGAGAAGGAATCCAGTTATTGTATCAACTTACTCGATGAATACATAGAGAAGGAATCCAGTTATTGTATCAACTTACTCGATGAATACATAGAGAAGGAATCCAGTTATTGTATCAACTTGCTCGATGAATACATAGAGAAGGAATCCAGTTATTGTGTCAACTTACTCGATCAATACATAGAGAAGGAATCCAGTTATTGTATCAACTTGCTCGATGAATACATAGAGAAGGAATCCAGTTATTGTATCAACTTACTCGATGAATACATAGAGAAGGAATCAAGTTAGTGTATCAACTTGCTCGATGAATACATAGAGAAGGAATCCAGTTATTGTATCAACTTACTCGATGAATACATAGAGAAGGAATCCAGTTATTGTATCAACTTGCTCGATGAATACATAGAGAAGGAATCCAGTTATTGTATCAACTTGCTCGATGAATACATAGAGAAGGAATCCAGTTATTGTATTAACATGCTCCATGAATACATAGAGAAGGAATCCAGTTATTGTATTAACTTTCTCGATGAATACATAGAGAAGGAATCCAGTTATTGTATTAACTTGCTCGATGAATACAAAGAGAAGGAATCCAGTTATTGTATTAACTTGCTCGATGAATACATAGAGTAGGAATCCAGTTAGTGTATTAACCTGCTGGATGAATACATAGAGAAGGAATCCAGTTAACACCAGTTTCCAGATGAGTGCTTTGACTCCTCCATACTAAAGGGCAGAACTGGTCGACTAACGCTCTTGAAGTTTACCGTCTGGAGCGACATGTAACACGATGATAATGAATGATGTCCAATATAAGACGGGGCTGTTCGGACGGGATGTTAAAGATGTTTTCTTAGCATCTGTGGGATGCGTGACCAGTTTCCTTCTTTGCTGCCTTCAAATATCATAGGTGAAAGTATCACCAACCTGCGTAGTACCCATGCAGACAAGAACGGGGTCCCTGTAACGTAAGTAGTTTAAAGATAACTAAAGAGGGTTGGGCATGTGACTATAAACCGCGTTTTGTAAAAAAAATCCATGCATAAACAACTTCTGCAAGTGCCCACGTGTTTGTGTGAGAGCACACTTATTGGTGTAAGTGCACACGTGTTTGTGTGAGAGCACACTTTTTGGTGTAAGTGCACACGTGTTTTTGTGAAAGCACACTTCTTTGTGTAAGTGCACACGCGTTTTTGTGACAGCACACTTCTTTGTGTAAGTGCACACGTGTTTGAGTGAGAGCACATGTCTTTGTGTAAGTGCACACGTGTTTTTGCAAGAGCACACTTCTTTGTGTAAGTGCACACGTGTTTGTGTGAGAGCACACTTCTTTGTGTAAGTGCACACGTGTTTGTGTGAGAGCACATGTCTTTGTGTAAGTGCACACGTGATTTTGCGAGAGCACACTTCTTTGTGTAAGTGCACACGTGGTTGTGTGAGAATAAACTTGTTTGTGTAAGTACACACGTGTTTGTGTGAGAGGACACTTCTTTGTGTAAGTGCATACGTGTTTGTGTGAGAATAAACTTCTTTGTGTAAGTGCACACGTGTTTGTGTGAGAGGACACTTCTTTGTGTAATTGCTCACGTGTTTGTGTGAGAGGACACTTATTTGTGTAAGTGCTCACGTGTTTGTGTGAGAGGACACTTCTTTGTGTAATTGCACACGTTTCTATGCTCTGTGCTAATGCACACGCGTTATTTGCAGGATTTCTATAAAAATTAATAATCAGTGAAAGGGTGTCTGTTTTTTGTTCTTTCGCCTTATTTCTATAATCTCCAAGGCGGTGTGCATTGCACTGTGGTTTTATTTTGCTCCTGTCGGCCCAGTGCATCCGACTTCAGCATTTATTTTATGTAAGGGTCTGATTCCTCCTGCATTTTCTAAGGGTTTGCGTCCCCGGGGTAACGGCCGGTGCTGTAATGGGGATCGAACCCAGCACCTTCTGGTTGTGAGCCCTGTCACTTAACCACTAGCTCACGTCGTCCCCAGTAAAAGGGCGTAACCAGTTGCCTTCCTTGCTGTTTTGTATCAGTGTAAAGTTCATGCCCTAGAGGAAGAGCCGGACCTCCTACCAGGCACGTGAGCTGACCAGTAAACAGCTGAATGGCCTCTATATTTGGAGGTTAGCTGCTAATAACAAATAAACAGTCATGGTCCAAAAACGGGCACCGCACGGTGATCATAAGGAAGCAGCACCTTCACTATGCAAAGACACAACAAGCCAATCACATGTTTGTCTACTCGCCTGATTACAGGTCTACAACGATGGGTAGCAGAAATAGCAGAAGCAGTAAAGCTCCCCATGTACGAAGCACATACTTGAGCCCGGTCAAGAAACCTCTCCATAACCTGACGCTGAAAGGCACAAGCACATACTAGGGCCTGGTCAAGAAACCTCTCCATAACCTGACGCTGAAAGGCACAAACAAGACACACGCGAAAAGAAAAAGAGAAATCAAAGAAAACTGGATAGACATTTAAAGAGACTTTAACAAGGTTAAGAGAAAGGCAGCGGACAGAATAGTCAAGTAACTAAAGTAAAAAATTCCACGCCTATTGGAAAAGAGGAAGAAGTATAAAGGATACTCTACACTCCAGAGCAATAGAGCGAATTAGTATATAAGGTAGAAGACTTTACACCTTAATGTAAAAGAGGAGCGATTAAGTAAGTATAAAGTTCAGGTAACTCCATTAGGACACACTGCCGTTGGGGATGAAGTCTAAGATTGTTGATTGTTATTGTAAGTTAGAATAACCATCGGAGGTGATGACAGGGAGTACCCTGCAGGAAGCCCTCACACAGTGACAGCATAACGGCTACCAGTCCCTCTGAAAGTAATGTGCATACCCCATGATGTTCGTCCATCATATGTGATGAAGACCACTCTCTTTGTTCAGCCGTGTGGACAGGCTTTTCTCTTGCTGTGTCCATGATGTTTGTCCATCACATGTGAAGAAGACCACTCTCTCTGTTCAGCTGTGTGGACAGGCTTTTCTCTTGCTGTGTCCGCTGAAATGGGTGACTTGCTCGGTGATTTGGATTAAAGTGAGGAAGAAACTGTGCCTTTTGTCAATCTCACTCTCTGGACCTGAAATGCAGACCCAATACTGTGTAGACTATATGTCAACAAGGCAAAGCTTGGAGACTGAAAACACCAAGGTCGCGTCTTACCCAGACCTAACAAACTGCACGATGGAAACCACACACAAACTGGCTGCTAATAGCCAAATGAAGGTTCAGAAGTCAAACCAGAGAAGACACGGTACAGCACAGTCTAATGGTCAACTTCATGGATTTGCAGAACAAAAACAATTGCCGTTGGCTACCTGGCATCATGCACTGATAATGTATCTGATTTAGGCTCTCATTTAGGCTCTGATTTGGCTATGTTTAGCCTAAATAATCCCGTCATGCGTCTGATTTAGCCTCTGACAAGAAAAGCCGAGCTTTTGGCCTACACTTACAAAGAGACGAGGCAAGGTGCGAGTTTTTAGCGCCCTACAGTCAGATCGCTGCGGGTAGACTCAGCTTGTAAGGCATAGGCGACAGTTAATCTTGAGCAGGAAAAACTCTCATTTCAAACCACCTGCTGCCTTGCAGGTAGGATGTCCACCGCAATGTGCTAAGGAGAATCAATGAAAACAACAATGAAGTCATGGGCAAAACGAACCTAAGCCCCTAAATGGACGGACGAGTTCTATGTGAGCCAGCTCTCACAAGCTGGACGGACATGTTTTATGTGAACCAGCTCTCATAAGCTGGACGGACGTGTTCTATGTGAACCAGCTCTCATAAGCTGGACGGACGTGTTCTATGTGAACCAGCTCTCACAAGCTGGACGGACGTGTTCTATGTGAACCAGCTCTCACAAGCTGGGCAGACGTGTTCAATGTGAACCAGCTCTCACAAGTTGTACGGACAGGTTCTATGTTAACCAGCTCTCACAACTGGACAGACGTGTTCTATGTGAACCAGCTCTCACAACTGGACAGACGTATTCTATGTGAACCAGCTCTCACAACTGGACAGACGTGTTCTATGTGAACCAGTTCTCACAACTGGACAGACGTGTTCTATGTGAACCAGCTCTCACAACTGGACAGACTTGTTCTATGTGAACCAGCTCTCACAACTGGACAGACGTGTTCTATGTGAACCAGCTCTCACAACTGGACAGACGTGTTCTATGTGAGCCAGCTCTCACAAGATGGACGGACGTGTTCTATGTGAGCAAGCTCTCACATGCTGGACGGACGTGTTCTATGTGAGCCAGCTCTCACAGGGGCTGCATGATTGCTGATTGAACAGGCTAGAAAGCTGTGGTTAGCCTCATGCTAGTGGTATCTTCATAGACATTTTCCAGGAATTGAATTTATGATGGTCACACGATCTTTCTCCTTCCCTCTTATGTTGGACACCTTTGTAGCAGATGTTCAGCAGTCATTTTGTCGGTGACGCAGACACATTCACCGGTTGTGTTCCTCCTATTCATAGTTTGGTGAACAAAAGGTATTTCAGTCTGTTGTGGCCTGAACGAAGTCTAAAGATTACTACTTGTTGATTACTACTTTGTTGATCCTCTTTGCTGCAATTCCTGATAGCGCGTCTGTAAAGGGTACCGCTTTTTTTGTATCTGTTTTCATATGTCCTTAGAATTTCTACTCTAATCTGAGTACTTGAAAATGTTCAGGGAAATTTCCAGCCTGCACATTAGTTTGCTGACCATATTGACCGCTCTAAAATATATTAAACAGTAAGGCAAACCTGGGAAAGCTGAATCATTCCTAGGACTACGGGAATCACAGGGACACAGAAAGATAAAGATAAAGAAGAGGAGAGAAGAGGGGAGAAAAGAGAACAGGAAATTGGAGAATAGGACAGAAGAGGAGGGCGAGGAGAGAATAGGACAGAAGAGGAGGGGAAGGAGAGAATAGACGAGAACAGGAGAGAAGAGGAGAAAGCGAAAGTCAAGGACTGGAAAGAGTGACTGTAGACGTCAAGCAGCTAGACTTGTCCAAGTAATGTCACGCTTTGGCTCCTGGAAGTGAAGCAGTGTCAGGCTCCCTGCAGCCATTGATCAAGGAGAATTCCACAACCACGTGCCTATGCTAAAGGCGATGAAACAATCAATGGAAGCCCAGCAAATTGGAGCGGACGATCTACGTGATAATACGACGGTACTGAACGTCAAACTGGGGAGTATAACAAGTATAGCTACAAAAAGCGCACCGGAAGAAGAATATACGGATACCTAGGTTACAACCAGATGGTCTTCATGATCGACAAATAGAAACACAAATGAAAACAATTAATTAATCATTAGTGTATCTCCGTCTTGACTCTCATGATTTGTTCATAGTTTTTTATTTATTTTCGCGGGAACTATCCGTTGTCTCTGTCCAATGCCTGTCGGTCGGAATCTAAATTCTGCTCATGCACTTGTTCCGATGCCGCATCTCAACGATACTTGACTATATTTCTATTTTCTCCATGGGAAACACGAACTCGCTCACAAATGGATCGATACTAGTGACTGTATGATTGCAGATGTGGAACTCAAGATAATTAAAATAACGATTACAAAATGAATGGCAGAGTCAATCAATTGTAACACTCTGTTAAACGGACGCTCTGCAGATGTTGCTAAGACAGATCAATAAGAAAAGCGCTAGTGAAACAGTTTTAGGAATCTGGGTTGTCTAGGGGTGAAGCGTCCCTTTCATCATACGAACGCATCAGGTTAGAATCACGTTCGTGTCCAATTTGGAAACATGTTTTTTTCTTCGCGTCTCCACGTATGGAAAGTAATATCAATCTACCATACTGCACACTTGCCAAGAAACCTGCTACATAGGTTTGGCAGTTGTAAGAAGGTCATAAGTTGTTACATGTTCTGGAACATACCCGTGATGCGCGCCTCTATTGTACAGTTTTATTTCAAGAACTGGTCTGTTATCAGAGAGCCATTCTACTTGGCTCCAATTGGTGCAGAGGGCTGAAACTATTGCTTTCCCGGCGATCTCAATGTGTCACAATTCAACCTATAAAGAACATTACAATTCAACTTGTAACACTTCGGCGAATCACAATTCAACTTCTCACGATTCAATAAATCACAATTCAACGTTTCATGTCACAATTCTTGTCACAGTTCAAAGCATGAAGTAACATGTCACTGTGTCACTATTAAGAGTGTCACAGTTCAACATGTTACAATTCAGCGTTTTATAATTCAATTTGTCACAGTTCACCGTTTACTTACTTAGTCGCTCCTCTTCTACCGTGAGGTGTAGAGGTTTACCAAAGAGAACGCCACACTGCTCTATCCGCCGTCTTTTTCCTGGCCTGTTTCCAATCCAGCCCTCTATCACTTAGGGACTGTCGTATGTTGTCTTCCCAACGTACTTTGGGACGTCCTGGGGGTCTGCATCCTTGACTTTTTATCTCTCATGACCGCTTTGGTATCCGATCTATTTCCATTCTACAGACATGGCCAAACCACTGTAGTTGGGACTGCTTCACTCGTGTCTGCAGGGGTTGAATTTCAAGATTGCTACGTATTGTCTGGTTACGGATCGTGCCCTTTTCGTCACATGACCCGCCTTTCTTAGGTACCTCATTTCTGAAGTTTGTAATTGCCTTTCTTGGGCTGTAGTCATTGCCCATGACTCACATCCATATGTCAGGACAGGCACATAGGTCGAGCGGTATACCTCCATCTTTGTTTTCCTGCTTATTTCTCTTTTACTTAGGAAACCTCTGTTTATTGCATGGAACAGTCTACCTGCTGCTACCCTTCGTGCAGTTAACTCCTCTTTGATTCCTCCCCTGCTGTCTATTACCACTCCTAGATATTTAAAGTTGCTGACCTGCTCCAGTGCTCGTGTTCCCATGGTTATCTGATGTCTCTTTTCATCTCTGGCGATCACCATGGTTTTTGTTTTGGAGCTGCTGATGTGCATTCCTCTCTTCTTCAACTCTTCTTCCCAGACCTGCAAATTGATCTGGAGATGTGCTTCGGATTTCGTGATCAGGGCCACATCATCTGCAAATGCTAGTTCCGATATGTAACTTGGTCTCATCTTCAGTACCCTACTTCATACTTTTTTGTCCGTTCCTTGCAGGCTTTGATGACTTCATCCATGAGGAGTATGAAAAGGTACGGTGATAGAATGTCCCCCTGTCTTACTCCGCTAGTGGTCTTGAACTCTCCTGACTTTTGATTTGATGTCCGCACATAATTTATGCATGTTTTATAGAAACTCTGTAGGGCAGAGATCAGGGGTTCTGGGATGTTCTTCCTTGTCAGGGACTCCCAGAGTTTGTCCCAAGGAACTTTATCAAATGCTTTCTCGAAATCCAAAAAGCACAGATACATCTCTTTATCATATTCAAGAGCCTTTTCACTTAGCTGTCTGAGTATAAAGATAAGGTATTGAGTACTTCTGTTTGCCCTAAACCCACATTGAGTTTCATCCATATTTGGCTCTGCTAGACCTCTTAATCGCCGTTCTAGAATCCTAGAGTAGACTTTCCCGGGGACACTGAGAAGGGAAATACCTCTGTGATTTTCACATTGTCGATTGTCACCCTTTTTAAATATTGGTATTATTATTGCAACCTCTCAGTCTCTTGGTATCTTCTTGTGGCGCCAAGCTGCCTTGAGAATCTTCATGAATAGCATCTCTCCTGCCGCTCCCATGTATTTAACCATTTCTGGTGTTATACCATCATGTCCTGCTGCTACCAATCCTAATTTTCTCCAATGCTGCCTTTAGTTCTTCCATTGTGATATTAGCGTTTCCCTCCATGGCTCCCTCTTCTTGAATTGGGACTGTTACTTCCAGAGCTTGATTTTCCTCCGCTCCAAAGAGATATGAGAAATATTCTTTCCATCTGTTCATTACCTCTTCTGGGGCAGTCAACAGCGCACCTTGTTTATCTTTAACAAATTTCAGGGGGCATTCATTTTCCTTCCTCATGTTCTTTAAGGTCCTGTAGAACAGTTTCTGGCTTTCTCCAGCATTATTTTCCAGTTTCTCTCCAAATTCTTCCCAGGATTTCTGTTTGGCCTTGAGCACAGTCTTCTTTGCTTCTGTTCTAAAATTTACATATTCTTTATATTTCTTTGTTTGTTCTTCTGTATTCCTAGCCCCTAGGTATTGCTTCCATGCCTTTTTCTTTTCTCGTATTATTCTTGTCACTTCTTCTGTCCACCATGGTGTACTCTTTCTCTTCCACCCTTCTTTGGTTTGACCGCATGCCTCTGCTGCAGCCTCTTTGAGGATGTCTTTGAATTTTACCCAAAGCATTTCCATATCTTCTTCAGATTCCTCTATCATTTCTATTGCTGTTTCATGCTTGGTGATGGGCGTTGCCTGGCTGGATAGTGTTTTTCAATTTCTCTCTTTATTTTAACTTGGTAGTGGTCGCTTCCTATCTCTGGTCCTCTGAACACTCTAGCATCCTTTACATACTTGAAATCAGTTTTCCTCACTATTGCATAGTCAATTATGGATCTTTCATTTCTTGCCGGCTCGCATCTTGTGTAGGCATGGATACGCTTGTGTGGAAACCTTGTATTTGTAATGACAAGGTTTTGTTCTCTGCAGAATCTCAGCAGTCGTTTTCCAATGTCATTTAAGACATCTTCTCTATACCTACCGATCACTCCATCCCATCTAGAATAGTCGTTTCCAACTCTCGCGTGGAAGTCTCCAAGGAGAAGTATTTCATTATGACAATCGTCAATGGTCCTTTGAAGGAGCTCATAAAATTCATCTTTTATGTCAGTGCTCTCATCTTCGTTTTGGTACATACACAGTGACGATATCCATTTTACTATCCTCCTCTTGTAGACTTAGAACCATCAGTCGTTCCGAAATAAACTTCCATCCTTTAATGTTTGCTTTGCTGTTACCATTCACTATTCAGCCAACCCCTGCCCTGGCTCGTTCACTCATGGGAACTCCGCTGTAGAATACCATGTTGCCGTCATGGTCCAGAACGCCCTGTCCCTTTTTCTTTGTTTCTGTAAGTGCGAGAACTGTCAATTCTGCTCTCTTCATCTCCTCTATTAGTTCTTGTTCTTTTCCGTTTATACTTCGTACATTCCATGTTCCGTAAATCGTGGTCCTTATTTCTCGCCTGTTCGTCGCCGTTGAGGTCAGTCCGGTTTTCTCTGTGTTTTGACTTGTAATCGTTTTTTATAAGACAAACAGGTGATTAATATGTTGTGTCTTTGCATGGTGGAGGGGCTGCCTCCTTACAGCCTCCATGCCTGCCGACCCGTTTTTCTCCACGGCTGCTCATTTATTCGCAGCTAACCTTCAAATTAGGAGACCTTTCAGCAATCCGCAACCCTGCTGACGCGCCTGGTAGGAGGTAGGTTCCTCCACCAGGACAGTTCACCGTACAATATAATAATTAAAGATGTCACAGTTCACCGTACAATATAATAATTAAAGATGTCACAGTTCACCGTACAATATAATAATTAAAGATGTCACAGTTCAGCTCATCATAATTAAGCCTGTCACAATCAATCATATCAAGTCAAATTCAAAGTATTGCAATTCAGAGTAACGCGACTTCAACTTGTCACAGTTCACATCTCATTTCAACTGATCACATTTGGGCGTAACACAATTAAACAAATCACAAACCGTAGGAGAAGTAACAGATGATTCAATGAGAAATCAATCAACCGATGATTCAATGAGAAATCAACCAACCGATGATTCAATGAGAAATCAACCAACAGATGATTCAATGAGAAATCAACCAACAGATGATTCAATGAGAAATCAACCAACAGATGATTCAATGAGAAATCAACCAACAGATGATTCAATGAGAAATCAACCAACAGATGATTCAATGAGAAATCAACCAACAGATGATTCAATGAGAAATCAAACAACAGATGATTCAATGAGAAATCAACCAACAGATGATTCAATGAGAAATCAACCAACAGATGATTCAATGAGAAATCAAACAACAGATGATTCAATGAGAAATCAACCAACAGATGATTCAATGAGAAATCAACCAACAGATGATTCAATGAGAAATCAACCAACAGATGATTCAATGAGAAATCAACCAACAGATGATTCAATGAGAAATCAACCAACAGATGATTCAATGAGAAATCAACCAACAGATGATTCAATGAGAAATCAACCAACAGATGATTCAATGAGAAATCAACCAACAGATGATTCAATGAGAAATCAACTTGCTCAAAATATTCTACACCTTTCTTGCCGTGTTTCTTTTCCACTGTCTTTGAATAAAAATCGAAGCAGGATTGACAGTAACAAAAGCCAGCTAAATCCGTTTGCTACTTAAACTGTTCATTAACAGGCATAGTGTTGGTCTTCTAGCATGTTTAAAAACCAACTAATTGAAGCAGCCCTTCCATTGGCTTGCACGCTTTACATTTGGCTCGTGTGATCAGAGTCGCCTTCCTGTGGAGTCAACATAAAGTGTGTTAGGTTCGAGTGTCCGTAAGGATTTAAAAAAATATATAAGTTGAATTCTGGTTTTAAAAAGTGAAAGTGACGTCAAAATAGAAGTTCTAGGAGTAAGCTTGCTCACTGTTCTGCCTCCCCTAACTATTAGTTTTGTACCAATTTACATCTGGGTAGATGTGGAGAGAGCGTCTGAGTTTAGTCGAAGAATCAACGTCATTGCACACGGTTTAACCCGTAAGTGCTCCGTTCTTCTCCATCTTGTTGGAGACTCTCAGCACAATGGACGGACTCCATAGCACCGGCGAGCATCCCATAATAGACTGGCTAGATTGTTAACATAATGTTGAATTTTGCCCGGGCAGCGGCCGTTAAGGCTACTCTTTTCGATTTCTAAATTCGAGGGATTTTGAAGGTGCACTACACTGCACACGGGCGTCCGATCTCTATTACCCAGAGATCCGGGGAATACCAGAAAGTCCACGGGAAAAAAATCCGGTTTCCACCGTGATTTGAACCCGTGACCTCCAGCACCCGGAGCGGACCTCTTAACTCGAGAAGAAGTAACAAGATTTAATAGAATCAGAAACAAACATATTAAGAGACAAGTAGGTACACCACCAGTGCTAGACTTTATCAAGAGACAAGTAGGTACACCCCCAGTGCTAGACTTTATCAAGAGACAAGTAGGTACACCCCCAGTGCTAGACTTTATCAAGAGACAAGTAGGTACACCCCCAGTGCTAGACTTTATCAAGAGACAACAAACCAAATGGTTCGGTCAAGTGACATATCAAGCATCAAACAAAATCCCTCAGAAAGCAATGATATACATACAATGGATATAAAGCCAAGTGCCGATCGCAAGCAAAAGACGGAAAGCAGAAATAAGAGAAGCAGTAAAGCCCCCTGTTAACGAAGCACATTCTAGGGCCAGGTCAAGGAACCTCTTACATAATCTGTCGCTAAAAGACACGACAAGAACAAAACGAAAAAAACAAAACGGAAGGACGATTGCCTCCTCCATCTTGCCTTTGTCTGCCTCATGCAGTTTATTTGTTGTTTAATTGATGTTCTCATATATTGCCTGATTTATTGCTCGAGTGTTGGTTTGATTATTTACTCAAAATAATTGCTTGACAAACTGTGATATTGTTTGATTGATAAATTGATTGATTGATTGATTCACTCGTACTTACCTGAACAGTGATGTGAATGGTTTTGGCGACAGAATACGCTGGGAAGCTGACCTTGACCTTTGACCCGCCGTGGGACACGAACTCACCCCCTTTGCTAGTCATAGTGAAGGTTTGAGGAGTAGTGTACTTCAGTAGTGCAGGATGTTTGGCCACTCCGCTACCAGCATTTATCTTCGTGTTGTGTTCAATTGGATCCGAACCTTGACCCAAACCGCGTTTGTGTTTTTCCGTAAAGCTGTAATTCACATTGTTGTTGTTGTTTACTTTTTGGGAGTGAGCATGTGACGGAATGCAAGACAGAAAGAGATAGAGGGACACAGAGAGGAGACAGCGAGTGCAAAAAGGGAAATAGAGAGAATATAACGAGAGATAAAGGGACACAGAGAGGAGACAGCGAGAGAGATAATGGGACACAGAGGAGACAGAGATAAAGGAACACAGAGAGGAGACAGCGAGAGAGATAATGGGACACAGAGGAGACAGAGATAAAGGAACACAGAGAGGAGACAGAGATAAAGGGATACAGAGTGGAGACAGCGACAGAGATAAAGGAACAGAGAGGAGACATCGAGAGAGATAAAGAAACAGAGAGGAGAGCGAGAGATAAAGGGACAAAGAGAGGAGAGAGATACAGGGACACAGAGAGGACACAGCGAGAGAGATAAAGAAACACAGAGAGGACACATCGAGAGAGATAAAGGGACAATAAGGAGACAGAGAGAAAAGGGATACAGAGAGGAGACGGGGAAAGATAAAGGGACATAAAGAGGAGACAGATAGATAAAGGGTCAAAGAGAGAAGACAGAGAGGGATAAAGAGACAAAGAGGAGGCGGTGAGATAAAGGGACAAAGGGAGGAGACAAATAACTTATCCACTAGCTCAGGCCGCCCCCTCCTTAGCAAATGATAATCTCCAACAAATAGAAAATCAACTTTCTTAACAAATGAGAATCTCTAACAAAAAGAAAATCAACTTTCTTAACAAATGATAATCTCCAACAAATAGAAAATCAACTTTCTTAACAAATGAGAATCTCCAACAAAAAGAAAATCAACTTTCTTAACAAATGATAATCTCCAACAAATAGAAAATCAACTTTCTTAACAAATGAAAATCTCCAACAAATAAAACAATGTTCTTACCTTCCTACTGTGGTGTTGTTTGTGATGCCCATAAGGTCATCTCCTTTGATCTGTGATGCTTCCAGGAGAAGTGATTGTGCCTCGGGAATGTTTTTCTCTTGGCTGACAACATTATATTTCGGAAGAAACTGTTGTCCTATGGCATAAGGCCACATGGAGTATCCAGGATTCTTTTGTCTAGCGGGACTTCTCGGATGTCCTTTGTCCTGCAAATTTGTTCCTTGTGTGAAGGAGCTTCGAATCGCATGAGTTCTTTGGCTGTCAGGACCTTGCTTGTTCAGAGTGCCCAGTGAGCTGTTGCTGGGTTGGTCCTTTGAGCTTGTTCTGCACGTGAAAAGAGTCCTGAGCTGACCTTGTCTGTTACCAATATTGTTTAATTGACACCCGCACCTGATTTGTCCACTTTTGTCATGTGACCCAAAATGATGTTTTTGCCACATGGTGTCGTTGTCCAAACTTGAATACGCGCGTCCATTCTCTATATATTCCTCATTATTGTTGACAGCTTGCTGCTTATTTTGATAATGCCATTGGCCTGCGCTGCGATATTCTTGGTCAGTACAGGATTTTGGTTTGCTCCGCAGGTGAAACGGAATGGAGACAATGTCTGACGATGCTGCGTCGCTAGAAAAGGAGCGTCTACTTAATCCATCTTGTGGACGGACAAACCGATCATTTCTCTGTTGTCCTACATTATCAAGTCGATATCCCTGAGACACCTCGTTGAAACCTCGTCCAACAAATGTATTTGTGTTACCTTGTAAGCTGTTATACGTCTCGGAGCGATAACCTTCTCTTCCAATATTCGAGCCCCAGGTCCCATAACCGTGACTGTCTGACTTCGAGTCTGCATCTTTGCTTCCTTCATCAGATGGGCTGAAAAACGGAGTCATATTTTTCAAACCTGACCCACAATCACGTGTGGCTGAAACATGATCTTTTTGTGTCGGTGCTAGTTGTCCGCGATGATCTCTACTGGAGAAGCTTCTTGCCCTCCCTGAGTGTCTGGTTAATGATGCGTTTCTGTTACCTGTGCTGACGTGACCCGCTGGAGGTTTTCCACGGAGTTGGGTTGGTTCTAAATATCGACGTGTAGCGAGAGGGTCGGATCTTTCAACATCACTTCTGGCTGTTATTTTTATCTTGGATTTTCCAAAGAGAAAGTCTTTCAAACCTTTCAATGAGTTACCTTTGCTTGACAGTTTTTGTGCCCGAATAGTTGGCTCTGATGCAGCGTGCTTCTTGCCTAGATTATCCGTGCTGCTTCGTGAGACGATTCCCTGGAGCTTCAAGAGATTCTGATGTCGGTTATAGCTATCTCCTGGTTTAACATGCAGCTCCCAGTCTGATGAAGTCTTTGACGATCTTAAAAGACCATCTCTGTATAGCTGATCGTGTTTGTCTCTTGTTTCAGAGATTCTTGTCCGAAACTGTTTGTGATTGGCTCCATTTTCTATATCATCCACGATCGCACTGTCCATTACGTTTGACATATCATCGCCATTATTTGTGTATTTGTTGGTGGTAATTCTATGATTATATTTTTCATACTCCTCGTTTTTCATTTTTGATATGTCTTTCCTGTCATCAGGGGAGTTCATCGTATCCACGATATGGACGCTTGTTCTGATATCAGACCTTTTCAGATTGTGGTTCCCTTTGAAAGTAAAGCTGTGAAGTTTAGCTAGTCTGTATAAGGAGCTGGGTAAAGTGATTAGTTTATTGTTAGAAAGGTCCAGCACTCTGAGCTGATGCAGCAATCGAATTTCCTCATCGATATTCATGAGTTTGTTGTTGTCCAGGCGGAGGGACTTGAGTTTCTTCAGCTTGAAGAGGCCCTTAGGAACAGCTTCAAGATAGTTACCTGCAACGGGAGATACGGACAAGACTTCAGGCTTGTTACCTGCAACGGGAGATATCGACAAGACTTGAAGATTGTTACCTGCAACGGGAGATATCGACAAGACTTGAAGATTGTTACCTGCAACGGGAGATACGGACAATACTTCAAGCTTGTTACCTGCAACGGGAGATACGGACAAGACTTCAAGCTTGTTACCTGCAACGGGAGATACGGACAATACTTCAAGCTTGTTACCTGCAACGGGAGATACGGACAATACTTCAAGCTTGTTACCTGCAACGGGAGATACGGACAAGACTTCAAGATTGTTACCTGCAACGGGAGATACGGACAAGACTTCAAGATTGTTACCTGCAACGGGAGATACGGATAAGACTTCAAGATTGTTACCTGCAACGGGAGATACGGACAAGACTTCAAGAAAATTAATTACCCGCAACGGGAGATATCGACAAGACTTGAAGATGTTACCTCCAACGGGAGACGTGGACAAGACTAAGTTTCATATTCACACGTTTTGAATCTACACAAGACCGAAGAGAGCAGGTCGTTGTCTTCAGACTTCGCACTGGCCACAACAGACTGAGGTACCACCTATTCAACAAATTGAAGATAGGGTGTACCGACGAATGCCCGTGCGGTACTGGTAAAATGACCACTGAACATCTGCTGCAGAACTGCCCGACATACGAGGATCAGAGAGAGCAGATGTGGCCATTGCCAGTGGAACTGCAAGACAAGCTCTATGGTAGTGGCGAGAGTCTCAGGATGACCGCCGCTTTTTTCGAAAAAATAATGGTTACTGTCTGACTGTGTACGCAGAAGAAGAAGAAGAATCTACACAAGGAAGTATGGCAACCAATCTACAGCAGGCAGTATAGAAGTATGGCAGCCAATCTACAGCAGGCAATATAGAAGTATGGCAACCAATCTACAGCAGGCAGTATAGAAGTATGGCAACCAACCTACAGCAGGCAGTATAGAAGTATGGTAGGCAATCTACAGCAGGCAGTATAGAAGTATGGCAACCAATCTACAGCAGGCAGTATAGAAGTATGGTAACCAATCTACAGCAGGCAGTATAGAAGTATGGCAACCAACCTACAGCAGGCAGTATAGAAGTATGGCAACCAATCTACGGCAGGCAGTATAGAAGTATGGTAGGCAATCTACAGCAGGCAATATAGAAGTATGGCAACCAATCTACAGCAGGCAGTATAGAAGTATGGTAGGCAATCTACAGCAGGCAATATAGAAGTATGGTAGGCAATCTACGGCAGGCAGTATAGAAGTATGGTAGGCAATCTACAGCAGGCAGTATAGAAGTATGGTAGGCAATCTACAGCAGGCAGTATAGAAGTATGGTAGGCAATCTACGGCAGGCAGTATAGAAGTATGGTAGGCAACCAATCTACAGCAGGCAGTATAGAAGTATGGTAGGCAATCTACAGCAGGCAATATAGAAGTATGGTAGGCAATCTACAGCAGGCAATATAGAAGTATGGTAGGCAATCTACAGCAGGCAGTATAGAAGTATGGTAGGCAATCTACAGCAGGCAATATAGAAGTATGGCAACCAATCTACAGCAGGCAATATAGAAGTATGGCAACCAATCTACAGCAGGCAATATAGAAGTATGGCAACCAATCTACAGCAGGCAATATAGACGTATGGCAACCAATCTACAGCAGGCAGTATAGAAGTATGGCAACCAATCTACAGCAGGCAGTATAGAAGTATGGCAACCAATCTACAGCAGGCAATATAGAAGTATGGCAACCAATCTACAGCAGGCAGTATAGAAGTATGGCAACCAACCTACAGCAGGCAGTATAGAAGTATGGTAGGCAACCAATCTACAGCAGGCAGTATAGAAGTATGGTAGGCAATCTACAGCAGGCAGTATAGAAGTATGGTAGGCAACCAATCTACAGCAGGCAGTATAGAAGTATGGTAGGCAATCTACAGCAGGCAGTATAGAAGTATGGTAGGCAACCAATCTACAGCAGGCAGTATAGAAGTATGGTAGGCAATCTACAGCAGGCAATATAGAAGTATGGCAACCAATCTACAGCAGGCAATATAGAAGTATGGTAGGCAACCAATCTACAGCAGGCAGTATAGAAGTATGGTAGGCAATCTACAGCAGGCAGTATAGAAGTATGGTAGGCAACCAATCTACAGCAGGCAGTATAGAAGTATGGTAGGCAATCTACGGCAGGCAGTATAGAAGTATGGTAGGCAATCTACAGCAGGCAGTATAGAAGTATGGCAACCAATCTACAGCAGGCAGTATAGAAGTATGGTAGGCAATCTACAGCAGGCAATATAGAAGTATGGTAGGCAACCAATCTACAGCAGGCAGTATAGAAGTATGGTAGGCAATCTACGGCAGGCAGTATAGAAGTACATTTAGCGGAATCATATAGCAGATGTTGCTGTCAGAAATGAAGGGTTAGAGACTACAATGTACCATGTCTCACCATTTTCAAAGGCAGGTAGGGTCAATTTTATACCTTTGCGCCTTGTCTTCTCTAAATGAAAGCCAGATATCAATATACAGCAGGGTGGATTAGCGTATCGAGAAGGAAGTATAGAGCCCGGCCCTTTCACTGAGAGTTACATATATTAAATCGGCTCTGTCGCTTTAGCAGAGACTGCAGCTTTTATTGTGGTGTTCATAGCATTTGTATATAGGTATTAATATGTAGACCTGCCGAGAGAGGGTTGGGCCCCGCCCAGATAGATACACGCCCAACACACATTCACGCACACGTTGATCGTGCTGAAGGAGATGTGATGCCCCTACGACCTCTTTGGGGTTATGTGCTTGTCACGTGCAATTGTGTGCTTCTGTATTGTACAGGACCACGCCACTTTCTTATCTGATTAGTCTGGGGGATGTGTATTAGATAACAGAAGAATAAATATGATGGTTACTGAGGAATAAACTTATGATGGTGATGATGATGGATTTAGTAATGATGATGGTAGTAGTGATGATTATTGTCATAGTCATGGTGGTAGTGATGGTGGTAGTGATGGTGATAGTGATGGTGGTAGTGATGGTGGTAGTGGTAGTGCTGGTGGTAGTGATGGTGGTAGTGATAGTGATAGTGGTAGTGCTAGTGGTAGTGATGGTGGTAGTGATGGGGATAGTGGTAGTGATGGTGGTAGTGATGGTGATAGTGACAGTGGTAGTGATGGTGGTAGTGATGGTGATAGTGACAGTGGTAGTGATGGTGGTAGTGAGGGTGATAGTGATGGTGATGGTGGTAGTGATGGTGATAGTGATGGTGATGGTGGTAGTGATGATGGTAGTGATGGGGATTGAAATGGTTGTAGTGATGGTGGTAGTGATGGTGGTAGTGATGGGGATAGTGGTAGTGATGGTGGTAGTGATGGTGATAGTGACAGTGGTAGTGATGGTGGTAGTGATGGTGATAGTGGTAGTGATGGTGGTAGTGATGGTGATGATGGTAGTGATGGTGATGGTGGTAGTGATGGTGATGGTGGTAGTGATGGTGATGGTGGTAGTGATGGTGATAGTGATGGTGATGGTGGTAGTGATGGTGATGGTGGTAGTGATGGTGATGGTGGTAGTGATGATGGTAGTGATGGTTGTAGTGAGGGTGGTAGTGATGGTGGTAGTGATGATGGTAGTGATGATGGTAGTGATGGGTGTAGTGATGGTGGTAGTGATGGTGATAGTGATTATGATAGTGATGACGAAGATGTTGATAATGGTGATGATGATGAAGAAAATATTGATGTTGGTGATTGTTTTGGGGCGTTCGCCTTATTTCACTATTCTCCAGGGATAGTGTACGTTGCACTAACCTTTTATTTTGCGCCCCTGTCGGGCTAGTGCATCCGACTTCGACATACATTTTATGTAAGGGTCTGCTTCCACCTGCATTCTCCAAGGGTTTGCTTCCCCGGTATAACGGTCGGTGCTGTACATTTGGATCCCTTAACCACTAGCCGACGCCGTTCCCAAAATATTAGTGACGGTCATGGCGAAGAGGATTATGAGGGTGATAATGGTGTTGGAATGGTGATGATGGTAATTGCTGGTAAAGGGTGAGGTAATGGTGATGATAAGGAAGATGGTGATGACATTGATGATGATCATAATAAATATGATAAGTAATATCAAGATTAAAATGATGATTTTATGAGAAGGGGGATGATGATATTAGTGAAAGTGGTGATGTCGAAGAGTTTATAATGAAGACGACTGGGCATATTGTGATCAAGAGTTTATAATGAAGACGACTGGGCATATTGTGATGATTAAGAGTTTATAATGAAGACGACCGGTCATATTTTGATGATTAAGAGTTTATAATGAAGACGACCGGTCATATTGTGATGATCAAGAGTTTATAATGAAGACGACTGGGCATATTATGATGATTAAGAGTTTATAATGAAGACGACCGGTCATATTGTGATGATCAAGAGTTTATAATGAAGACGACTGGGCATATTATGATGATTAAGAGTTTATAATGAAGACGACTGGTCATATTGTGATGATCAAGAGTTTATAATGAAGACGACTTGGCATATTGTGATGATCATCAAGAGTTTATAATGAAGACGACTGGTCATATTGTGATGATTAAGAGTTTATAATGAAGACGACGGCATATTATGATGATTAAGAGTTTATAATGAAGACAACTGGTCATATTGTGATGATCAAGAGTTTATAAGGAAGACGACTGGGCATATTGTGATGATCATCAAGAGTTTATAATGAAGACGACTGGTCATATTGTGATGATTAAGAGTTTATAATGAAGACGACTGGTCATATTGTGATGATCAAGAGTTTATAATGAAGACGACTGGGCATATTGTGATGATCAAGAGTTTATAATGAAGACGACTGGTCATATTGTGATGATGCAATGTTTATACGGTGGCACATATCGAGATCAAATGGTCATGCAAATACAATTCTGCACAGAGAGGTGCAAGGCAGACGATGAAGAGGCCTTCCCAAAAATAGGCGGGAGGACAACATAAAAGAATGGACCAGAAGACGCAAAGGGAGCAGCCGCTGACAGAGAAGGGTGGCGTGGGGTTATGAGGATCACTTTATGTGTGCCCCAACGACCTCACCTGTTATTGGATGACCTGACCTGACCTGACCTAAAGAGTTTACGATGGAGACGGCTGGTCAAATTGTGATGATTAAGAGTTTACGATGAAGACGGCTGGTCAAATTGTGATGATTAAGAGTTTACGATGAAGACGGCTGGTCAAATTGTGATGATTAAGAGTTTACGATGAAGACGGCTGGTCAAATTGTGATGATTAAGAGTTTACGATGAAGACGGCTGGTCAAATTGTGATGATTAAGAGTTTACGATGAAGACGGCTGGTCAAATTTTGATGATTAAGAGTTTACGATGAAGACGGCTGGTCAAATTGTGATGATTTAGAGTTTACGATGAAGACGGCTGGTCAAATTGTGATGATTAAGAGTTTACGATGAAGACGGCTGGTCAAATTGTGATGATTAAGAGTTTACGATGAAGACGGCTGGTCAAATTGTGATGATTAAGAGTTTACGATGAAGACGGCTGGTCAAATTGTGATGATTAAGAGTTTACGATGAAGACGGCTGGTCAAATTGTGATGACAAAATGAAGATGACGATGGCAATGTCGCCGATAATAACACAGATGTCTTACTTGAGGCTGTCAGCGATACCAGGGATCGCATGCCCTCGACGGAGAAGCTGCGCAGCTGGTTAGCGGACACGTTATAGTACTGGAGATTCCTCAACTGGCACGGGACACGGGTCAGGCTGTTGTGCTGTAAGTGTAAGACGCGGAGATTCTGGGGAAGAAAGGAACAAATTGTTTTTGGGAAGATGTTCGTAGATATGCACAGATGAAGCGAAGATGTTAGTTTGAGAATGGGAGCGGTGCTAAATTCACTTTTTGTGTAAATAAAACAACATAAATAGGTATTGTCAGATACGGCACAATAATGAAAACACAAAGAATATCTACGTTACGACCAATAGGTCTTCATCGGGGACAGGGAACAACAATAATAATGATCTAGCGAGTCATCTAAGAAGGGAAGGATACACAAATCAATGGTTTGAACACATCAATCGAGGGTATAAACACATCAATCGAGGGAATGAACACATAAATCGATGGCATGAATCGACTGTTTGCGTATACGAGCACATCTTCATCTGTATGTAAAGGTTATACATTTGTTTGTATCTTCAGTTCCTAACTTGAACAGTTCACCTTTCTGTTATTCAGATGTGGCGGAGTTCGATCAACTTCAAATGGTCACTCCCAAACATGCCATATCTCGCTACTTCGATTGTCTTTTGGGCCAACAAGAACAGGACAGAAGAGCTACACACATGCCCGTGAAGGTTTAATGGGACAGAAGATCTACACACATGTCCGTGAAGGTTTAACGGGACAGAAGATCTACACAAATGCCCGCGAAGGTTTAACATAACAAAAAAATCTACAAATATGCCCGTGAAGGTTTAATTGGACAGAAGATCAACACACATGCCCGTGAAGGTTTAACAGGACAGAATATCAACACACATGCCGTGAAGGTTTAACAGGACAGAAGATCTACACACATGCCCGTGAAGGTTTAACTGGATAGACGATCTACACACATGCCCGTGAAGGTTTAACAGGATAGACGATCTACACACATGCCCGTGAAGTTTTAACGGGATAGACGATCTACACACATGCCCGTGAAGGTTTAACGGGACAGAAGATCTACACAAATGCCCACGAAGGTTTAACATAACAAAAAAATATACACATATGCCCGCGAGGGTTTAAAAAGGCGGAAGATCTACACGGGCTTTCGAAGGTTAAACAAGACAGAAGATCGACAAATGCCCGCGATGGTTTCTCAAGACAGAAGATCTACACACATGCCTGCAAAGGTTTAATACGACAGGAGATCTACACACGTGCCTGCTAATGTTTAACAGGACAGAAAATCTACACACGTGCCTGAGAAGATTTCACAGGACAGAAGATCGAAACACACGCTCGCGAAGGTTTAACAAGACAGAAGATCTACACGTGCCTGCTATGGTTTAACAAGACAGAAGATCCACATGTGCCTGCAAAGGTTGAACAAGACAGAACATCCACACATGCCTGTGAAGGTTTAACAAGACAGAAGACCTACACGCATGCCCGCGAAGATGTAGTACAACAGAAGATCTACACGTGCCTACAAAGGTTTAATACGACAGAAGATCTGCACGTGTATGTGAAGGCTTAACCGGACAGAAGATCTACACATATGCCCGTGAAGGTTTAACCCGACAGAAGATCTATACACATTCCCGCAAAGGTTTAACAAGACAGAAGATCCACACACATGCCCGTAAATGTTTAACAAGACAAAAGATCTAACCACGTGTCCGCGCAGGTTTAACACGACAGAAAATCTACACACATGCCCGTGAAGGTTTAACAAGACAAGATCGACACGCATGCCCGCGAAGGTTTAATACGACAGAAGAACTGCACGCATGCCTGTGAAGGTTTAATACGACAGAAGATCTAAACGTGCCTGCGAAGGTTTAACAAGACAGAAGATTTACACGTGCTTGCGAAGGTTTAATACGACAGAAGATCTTAACGTGCTTGCGAAGGTTTAACAAGACAGAAGATCTAAACGTGCCTGCGAAGGTTTAATACGACAGAAGATCTAAACGTGCCTGCGAAGGTTTAACAAGACAGAAGATCTAAACGTGCCTGCGAAGGATTAACAAGAAGGAAGATCTATACATGCCTGCGACGGTTTAACAAGACAGAACATCCACACATGCCTGCGAAATTTTAACAAGACAGAACATCCACACGTGCCTGCGAAGGTTTAAAGTGCTTATGTAACAGTTCCCGCCGGAGCAAGGGGAGTTTAGGATGCATGAACATGTTAAAGCCTAAAGCTACCTGAATGCATGTCAAGGTCACTCACCGTCTCAGCAAAGGAGAACAGTTGGGTTAAGGAATGTAGACAGGTAGAAACTGACACTGACCTTCCGATTTTGGTAGGGGGAGATTGATTGACAGACGAAATTGGCAGCGGGGCTTGCTGCGAGAGAATGAGTGACAGGTGTGCAAAGTGTTTCGTTCCAATTGGGATTGAAGATGACCATACCTGAGATCGATTGGTCAAGCTCTGGCCTTGCTTGAGGATATATAACTCGAGACAAAGTTTAGCTCGACAGGCTGGAGGAGAGATGGAGAGGCTGGATAGAGAGAGGCTGTATGGAGAGTGAGAGAGTGAGACTGAACGTGGATCGTATGTTTAACTCACCGACTTAGATAGAGGAGCGATTGATAGACTGTTGGACGAATGTTTAGTGATAGAACAGGATCGTTCAAATAGGTGAATGAGTTTTGCATTAACAGATAATGTGAAAGTGTGTTTGTAAGCAAGGACACATTGTGAACGAGTTATGTCGAGATCGCCCGCCTGAGGGGATTTCAGTAAGGAAGAGTATTTGATAAGGTGTGTTGAAGACGCAGTTAAGGCGATGTGTGTGTGATGTAATTGCAAGGCAATAGAACTGGGTTTTTAGTTAGTTGGGAATTCCATCAATAGCTAATGCTTACAATTCCCGTTTTAGTAGAATGTTTAGTTAAGATATGTATTATATTGTGTTTGTAATTTCTCTACTCATTCTATGATATGAGTATGATTTAATAAATATGCCACCTGCTGTGTAATATGTCATTTACTGAGTATGGTCATGATGATGTGGATGAGTGTGAGAATGTCTAAGTTAGAATAACGGCCAAGGCAAACAGTGGGATCTGCTACACTTACAAGCATTTACGCTTTCCATGGCCAGCATTTACCGGCACATTGACGTACTTTTTCTACAAGGGGTCTCAGACAACCACATCAGAGCTGAAGTCACCGCCTCAATCTTGGACATTTTCATACTATAGTTTTAGGTCATTTCCACCCTCTCCGCTCGGCACTGAACTTGCCTGATGTGTGCTTTCTATATTCGACATGATGTCCGCCCTGCTCCAATCTTGCCTGTTTGATGTGTGCCTTCTATAGTTGATATGATGTCTGCCCTGCTCAGACCTTGCTTGCCTGTTTGATGTGTGCCTTCTATAGTTGATATGATGTCTGCCCTGCTCAGACCTTGCTTGCCTGATGTGTGCCTTCCATAGTTGATATGATGTCTGCCCTGCTCAGACCTTGCTTGCCTGATGTGTGCCTTCCATAGTTGATATGATGTCTGCCCTGCTCAGACCTTGCTTGCCTGTTTGATGTGTGCCTTCTATAGTTGATATGATGTCTGCCCTGCTCAGACCTTGCTTGCCTGATGTGTGCCTTCTATAGTTGATATGATGTCCGCCCTGCTCAGACCTTACTTGCCTGATGTGTGCCTTCTATAGTTGATATGATGTCCGCCCTGCTCAGACCTTGCTTGCCTGATGTGTGCCTTCTATAGTTGATATGATGTCTGCCCTGCTCAGACTTTGCCTGATGTGTGCCTTCTATAGTTGATATGATGTCTGCCCTGCTCAGACCTTGCTTGCCTGTTTGATGTGTGCCCTCTATAGTTGATATGATGTCTGCCCTGCTCAGACCTTGCTTGCCTGATGTGTGCCTTCCATAGTTGATATGATGTCTGCCCTGCTCAGACCTTGCTTGCCTGATGTGTGCCTTCCATAGTTGATATGATGTCTGCCCTGCTCAGACCTTGCTTGCCTGTTTGATGTGTGCCTTCTATAGTTGATATGATGTCTGCCCTGCTCAGACTTTACTTGCCTGATGTGTGCCTTCTATAGTTGATATGATGTCCGCCCTGCTCAGACCTTGCTTGCCTGATGTGTGCCTTCTATAGTTGATATGATGTCTGCCCTGCTCAGACTTTGCCTGATGTGTGCCTTCTATAGTTGATATGATGTCTGCCCTGCTCAGACTTTGCCTGATGTGTTCTGTCCCAAACCACTATTCCAACGTTGTTGCTGGTAGTTACGTTGATGTTAGCGAAGCATATCATCGTTAACCATATAACAAGTCACTTCGGATATATGAAGGCATGCTTATAATCCCGATGTTGTGGTCACCGGTCTACGATATCCTGGATGTTGCTGCAAATGAAACTCGTACTTGAGTTTTCTACTACTAACGCATTTCCTTTTTTTTAACAGGGGGGGGGGGGGGGGGGGGGGGGGGGTTACTGTGGCTCTCCTCTGATCCCAATACGTAATTCAGAAGGTAGACTGCGGCCTTTCCTGCTGTAGTGCAATGTCATGATAAGAGCTGAACTATTGAATTGTTGTTTGCGAATGCCCACAATGAGTAGGTTACGCTTTTATGCGCCCTAACAAGGACGTTAAGTGGCGGGTTGCTGTAGCTTTCTTCACATCCCGAGTGTGCTGATGAAGGTGGACTGAGGTCCTCCAGGCCGTTGTGCTATGCTTGGCTTCATCTTTGTGTCACTCACTACTACGGGGATCACGTCGATCCCTCACCTTGCTAGCCAGGCTGTCATGAAAACAACCCTTTTCCAGGGAAGGGTACTAGGAGGCCAAGGTGAGGGTCATGGCCAGTATATTTTGCCTGACCTGATTAATAAGTATGATCAATATATTTTGCCTGACCAGACGTTAGTCTTTCTCCCTATTTTGTTGTAGTAAAGTACACCTGTCAGAACACTAACATCGGAAATCATTACTTGCTCTCAGTGCTTTACTGCCTGTCTTTCTTCTGGAGTGATATCTTACTATGCAGATAATATGCTGGTTAGTCCGTGGATCACCTTCCGACCCAGGGAAGGACCAGCGAAGTTCTGCCTCTTACACGACCACAATGTGATCCTAGAAACTCATCGTCATGTATAGTCGAGTGTTAAACTAAATAAATCTAAGCATGTCGGGTTGGTGTTTATCTCCACCATTATTCAAGTTTCACGTGTTAAGTCATATTCGACCGCATGATTCTCTCCTCATGGTCACCTTCCATAAAACCGCATGCGTCTCTCCTCATGGTCACCTTCCACAAAACCGCATGCGTCTCTCCTCATGGTCACCTTCCATAAAACCACATGCTTCTCTCCTCATGGTCACCTTCCATAAAACCGCATGCTTCTCTGCTCATGGTCACCTTCCATAAAACCGCATGCTTCTCTGCTCATGGTCACCTTCCATAAAACCGCATGCTTCTCTCCTCATGGTCACCTTCCATAAAACCGCATGCTTCTCTCCTCATGGTCACCTTCCATAAATCAAAAGAAAGTAATTTGGTAGTTTATACTGTACAATGGTCCGTCTCTGTTCTTGTCAACTCAAGCAGCACTACTCTTGCTCACCTGTAACTGCGGAATCTGAGGAGGCAGAAACACGAGCCTGTTGTTGGCCAGACTGAGATACTTCAGGTGCTTGAATGTGACCAGCAGGGAACTGATGCAAACAAAGCTGTTGTGACTCAAGTTTAACTCTCGCAGACTTGTTAGGGCAGCAAATTCAAAGGGCAGAGATGCCAGTCGGTTTCTGCAGACAGCGGACATAAAAATCAACAACTAACATTCCAATTGCTGAGGTCTAACCGTAAGAATTTATATGGATTGGGAATAAAAGAAGATTGCGCCTGTAGTCGTCGCGCTGTTTAGAGGCTAGGTTGATATTTTGCCTCTGATAGAACAGTTAAAAAACAACATGCTTTGACGAGGTTTCAAACTGTGACCCTTTGGCCAAAAGCCCAGTATGCTTACTGCTAGACCACAGTCTCCTCACAACAGCAGTAGCATTGAGTAAGGGTTGAGTAAACGTTGAGTAAGCGTTGAGTAATGGTTGAGTAAGCGTTAAGTAAGAGTTTAGTAAGGGTTGAGTAAGGGTTGAGAAAGAGTTGAGAAAGAGTTGAGAAAGGGTTGAGAAAGGGTTGAGAAAGGGTTGAGTAATCTTTAAGTAAACAGTACCCTGTTAGTATTCTAAAAACGAATATGTGATGCCCTAATGTGAAACTGTGCTGTTCGGATCAGTTGTTCGAGGTTGCCATTGGGGATGCCTTCTGCGGCAGGAATAGCTGTCTCATCTCTTGAAGTGCTGGACAGGACAACAGGCGATGTTTCACAATCTCGGATGTAGGTTGGCTGTGTTTGGATTACTCATTGGGTCTATTCTATAGCTATAGGAATTGAAATAGCATTGTCCTGTTTTATCTGAAAAGGTATACTTGATGCTCACGTGAAAGATGGTTTACAGTAAAGTTACAGTTTCTTTGTTAGATGTTGCTGATAGATGTTTCAGAAACGAACTTTCCACTGTGTCCGGTTCAACCAGTGCCCTTTGCAGCTGGTATGTATTATTGGCGTTGCTGTAGCAGGGTGTTCTGGCGGGTCAGTTTGTGGTATTGAGCCTCCTAGCTATCTGATTCCACATTTAAGGTGATGTCTACATGGTTTGGTAGGCACTGGATAAAGATATCAAACACTAATAGTAAATCTTAGTTCCCTTACGTAAGTCTTGGTTCCCTGGTGTAGTGTTGGTTCACTGACGTAAGTCTTGGTTCCCTGACATAAGTCTTGGTTCCCTAACGTAAGTCTTAGTTCCCTGATGTAAGTTCTGCCTACATAACGTAAGTCTTGGTTCCCTGCCATAAGTGCTGCCTATGTAACGTAAGTCTTAGTTCCTTGACGTAAGTCTTAGTTCCCTTGATGTAAGTCCTGCCTACATAACGTAAGTCTTGGTTCCCTGGCGTAGTCTTGGTTCCCTGACGTAAATCTTGGTTCCCTGCCGTAAGTGCTGCCTATATAACGTAAGTTTTGACTCCCTGACGTAATTCCTGCCTACATAATGTAAGTCTTAGTTCCCTGACGTAAGTCCTGCCCATATAACGTAAGACTTGGCTCCCTGACGTAAATCCTGCCCACATAACGTAAGTCTTAGTTCCCTGACGTAAGTCCTGCATGCATGATGTATGTCTTAGCTACCCTGACGAAAGTTTTGACTTCCCTGACGTAAGTCTTGACTACCCTGACGTAAGTCTTGACTACCCTGATGTAAGTCTTGTCTACCATGAAGTAAGTCATGCGTGCATAACTCAAGTCTTGGTTCCCTGTAGTAAGTCTTTTCTCCCTGATATTATATATTGTTAAAGGGAGAGCAATGCTGCACGATGGGCCTGGGGTGATGAGCTGGTAATCGACAAGTTGCAGGAGCTTCATATCAACAGTCAGTCAAGATGTGAGAATGTCGCGGGAAGGGAGGGGGAAGTGCATAGTGTAGAGAATACAGTAGGAGTTCTTATATTTAGCATGCTAAAGGGACAATCAGAGTAAACACCCTATTTATGTTTCCACTCACGTTTTTCTCAAGTACGGTGATGTTTTCCTAAAAGTACAGTGATGTTTTCCCCAAGTGCAGTGATGTTTTCCTAAGTGCAGTGATGTTTTCCCCAAGTGCAGTGATGTTTTCCTAAAAGTGCAATGATGTTTTCCCCAAGTGCAGTGATGTTTTCCTAAAAGTACAGTGATGTTTTCATAAAAGTGCAGTGATGTTTTCCCCAAGTGCAGTGATGTTTTCCTAAAAGCACAGTGATGTTTTCATAAAAGTGCAGTGATGTTTTCCCCAAGTGCAGTGATGTTTTCCTAAAAGTGCAGTGATGTTTTCCTAAAAGTACAGTGATGTTTTCATAAAAGTGCAGTGATGTTTTCCCCAAGTGCAGTGATGTTTTCCTAAAAGTGCAATGATGTTTTGCCCAAGTGCAGTGATGTTTTCCTAAAAGTGCAGTGATGTTTTCCTAAAAGTGCAGTGATGTTTTCCTAAAAGTGCAGTAATGTTTTCCTAAAAGTGCAGTGATGTTTTCCTAAAAGTGCAGTGATATTTTCCTAAAAGTGCAGTGATGTTTTCCTAAAAGTGCAGTGATGTTTTCCCCAAGTGCAGTGATGTTTTCCTAAAAGTGCAGTGATATTTTCCTAAAAGTGCAATGATGTTTTCCTCAAGTGCAGTGATGTTTTCCTAAAAGTGCAGTGATGTTTTCCTAAAAGTGCAGTGATGTTTTCCTAAAAGTGCAGTGATGTTTTCCCCAAGTGCAGTGATGTTTTCCTAAAAGTGCAATGATGTTTTCCTCAAGTGCAGTGATGTTTTCCTAAAAGTGCAGTGATGTTTTCCTAAAAGTGCAGTGATGTTTTCCTAAAAGTGCAGTGATGTTTTCCCCAAGTGCAGTGATGTTTTTTTTAAAGTGCAATGAAGTTTTCCTCAAGTGCAGTGATGTTTTCCTAAAAGTGCAGTTACGTTTTTCCCAAGTTCAGTGACGTTTTCCTCAAGTGTAGTGATGTATCACCTATTGTAGTGATGTTTTCTTCAACTGGAATGATGTCTTTCCCAATTGCAGTGATGTTTTCATAAAAGTGCAATTACGTTTTTCCCAAGTTCAGTGATGTTTTTCCCAAGTGCAGTGATGTATCTATCACCTACTGTAGTGATATTTTCTCCAACTGCAATGATGTCTTCTCCAAGTGCAATACCGTTTTTCCTGAGTGCAGTGATGTTTTCCTAAAGTGAAGTGATATATCACTAACTACAGTGATCTCTTCCCCAACTTCAGTGATGTTCTCTCCATAGTGTAGGGATATAACATTTCTGTGAGAGCTACTGTACTCCACATAATCAGAACATTAACGGAGGCAGATGGCGCCGTGCGCGAGGGGACAGCAGTCAACACAGCAGTCAACACAGCAGTCAACACAGCCATCAGCACATCAGTCAGCACAGCAGTCAACACATCAGTCAGCACAGCAGTCAATACATCAGTCAGCACCTCAGTCAGCACATCAGTCAACACATCAGTCAACACAGCATTAAACACATCAGTCAGCACATCAGTCAACACATCAGTCAGCACAACAGTCAACACATCAGTAAACACATCAGTCAGCACATCAGTCAACACATCAGTCAGCACATCAGCCAGCACATCAGTCAACACATCAGTCAGCACATCAGTCCGCACATCAGTCCGCACATCAGTAAGCATATCAGTCCGCACATCAGTCAACACATCAGTCAAAAAAATCAGTCAGCACATCAGTCAGCACATCAGTCAACACATCAGTCAGCACATCAGTCAGCACATCAGTCAGCACATCAGTCAACACATCAGTCAACACAGCAGTCTACACATCAGTCAGCACATCAGTCAACACATCAGTCAGCACATTAATCAACACATCACTAAACACATCAGTCAGCACATCAGTCAACACATCAGTAAACACATCAGTCAGCACATCAGTCAACACATCAGTCAGCACATCAGTCAACACATCAGTCAGCACATCAGTCAACACATCAGTCAACACATCCGTCAGCACATCAGTCAGCACATCAGTCAACACATCAGTCAGCTCATCAGTCAGTACATCAGTCAGCACATCAGTCAAGACATCAATCAGCACAACCGGCAACACATCAGTCAGCACAGCAGTCAACACAGCCGTCAGCACAGCAGCCAACACAGCCGTCAGTGCAGCCGTCAACACATCAGTCAGCACATCAGTCAACACATCCGTCAGCACATTAGTCAACACATCAGTTAGCACATCAGTCAACACATCAGTCAGCACAGCCGTCAGCACATCAGTCAACACATCAGTCAGCACAGCCGTCAGCACAGCCGTAAACACATCAGTCAGCACAGCAGTCAAAACAGCCGTCAGCACAGCCGTCAGCACAGGCGTCAACACAGCAGTCAGCATAGCCGTCAGCACAGCCGTCAACACATCAGTCAGCACAGCAGTCAACACAGCCGTCAGCACAGCCGTCAGCACAGGCGTCAACACAGCCATCAGCACAGCCGTAAAACACAGCCGTCACCACATCAGTCAGCACAGCAGTCAACACAGCCGTCGGCACAGCCGTCAGCACAGCCGTCAACACAGCAGTTAGCACAGCCGTCAGCACATCAGTCAGCACATCAGTCAACACATCAGTCAGCACATCAGTCAACACATCAGTCAGCACAGCCGTGAACACAGCAGTCAGCATCACATAGATGACTGCCTATCTCAGGGTCAGCAAACCGGAGCTGAGATTCTAATCAGTCTGAAAGTGGCGGCCCTTAAAACAGGCTGCAACCCTACGGCGTGGCTGCGAAAATAGAAATCGAAAAAAAGAGGTAAACCTGGTCACAAAAATGTGCCGTGAAAGACCCGAATTGTGCCGGCACGAAAGGCGCAAGTATCGTAACCTCGCTGTAACAGACCACTAAACGGAACTGGACGTTCTATTCAGAAAAACGGACCAAAAGGGGGAAGAGGAACATTTACTGTTTCTAATTGAGACCGTTACTGGGGCCAGGGTCACGTGACAAAATCTCAACCTCACGCCTACGTCGTGGTTTGGAAACAGGCTGTGTTACAGAAGTCTGGCCAATGAGGTTGGATTGAAACTGGCATCCCCGTAGTGGTCAGCCTGCTGAGATGCTTTGTATTTTACAATAGCCAGGAGGACCCAGATCTACTTTCTTAATTGCATCTAGGAAGAGTAACTGAGACCTGCTAGTAGAAGCAACAATCAAGAGTGAACTCTGCATGAGCAGCGTGGAACACTTAACTCAACTTAACGTCGTTATACTGGTTTAGAAGAATGCAGAATGTTTATCCAACCAGTATTTTGGAAGGGTGATTAACTGATACTCGAGTTCATCTTAATAGACTCAAACATTAGAGCTATGTAGACCCGCAGCCAGTTAGACGCCATTTAAATGCTGCTCTTAACAAGTCACATGGGGGAATGTATAAATACTTTTGGAGTAGATTTGCAGCTAGAATTTTGAATTCTGTCCGGGCAGCGGCCGTTAAGCCTAATCTCTTCGATTTGTAACTGCTAAAGGATTTTTAACAGGCTCGACACTGAACACGGGAGTCCGATATCGCTACCCAGAGATCAGGAAGATTTTTACCAGAGGTTTCACATGAAAAAAACCCGGTCTCCACCCTGATTCGAACCAGCAACCTCCAGCACCCGAGGCGGACACCTTACCTCTAGACCACTGATTCCCCCACCCGAGTCGAACACCTTAGCTTGAGACCACTGAGTCCCCCACCCTAGGCCGACACCATAGCTTGAGACCACTGAGTCCCCCGCCCGAGGCGGACACCTTAGCTTGAGACCACTGAGTACCCACCCTAGGCGGACACCATAGCTTGAGACCACTAAGTCTACCGCCCGAGGCGGACACCATACCTCTAGACCACTGAGTCTCCCGCCCGAGGCGGACACCTTACCTCTAGCCCACTGAGTCTCCCGCCCGAGGCGGACACCTTAGCTTGAGACCACTGAGTCTCCCGCCCGAGGCGGACACCTTACCTCTAGACCACTGAGTCTCCCACCCGAGGCGGACACCTTACGTCTAGACCACTGAGTCTCCCGCCCGAGGGGGACACCTTAGATTGAGACCACTGAGTCTTCCGCCCGAGGGGGACACCTTAGCTTGAGACCACTGAGTCTCCCGAATAACAAGGACAAAAACAGCAAGAACAATAAGAACAAGAACAATAAGAACAAGAACAAGAACAATAAGAACAAGAACAATAAGAACAAGAACAAGAACAATAAGAACAAGAACAAGAACAATAAGAACAAGAACAAGAACAATAAGAACAACAACAAGAACAATAAGAACAACAACAAGAACAATAAGAACAACAACAAGAACAATAAGAACAAGAACAAGAACAATAAGAACAAGAACAAGAACAATAAGAACAAGAACAATAAGAACAATAAGAACAAGAACAATAAGAACAAGAACAAGAACAATAAGAACAAGAACAAGAGCAATAAGAACAAGAACAAGAACAATAAGAACAAGAACAAGAACAATAAGAACAAGAACAAGAGCAATAAGAACAAGAACAAGAACAATAAGAACAAGAACAAGAACAATAAGAACAAGAACAAGAACAATAAGAACAATAAGAACAAGAACAAGAACAATAAGAACAATAAGAACAAGAACAAGAACAACAAGAACAATAAGAACAAGAACAAGAACAATAAGAACAACAACAAGAACAATAAGAACAACAACAAGAACAATAAGAACAAGAACAAGAACAATAAGAACAAGAACAATAAGAACAATAAGAACAATAAGAACAATAAGAACAATAAGAACAAGAACAAGAACAATAAGAACAAGAACAAGAACAAGAACAATAAGAACAAGAACAAGAACAATAAGAACAATAAGAACAAGAACAAGAACAATAAGAACAATAAGAACAAGAACAAGAACAATAAGAACAACAACAAGAACCATAAGAACAAGAACAAGAACAATAAGAACAACAACAAGAACAATAAGAACAACAACAAGAACAATAAGAACAATAAGAACAAGAACAAGAACAATAAGAACAAGAACAATAAGAACAATAAGAACAATAAGAACAATAAGAACAAGAATAAGAACAATAAGAACAAGAACAAGAACAATAAGAACAATAAGAACAAGAACAAGAACAATAAGAACAACAACAAGAACAATAAGAACAAGAACAAGAACAATAAGAACAACAACAAGAACAATAAGAACAACAACAAGAACAATAAGAACAACAACAAGAACAATAAGAACAACAACAAGAACAATAAGAACAACAACAAGAACAACAAGAACAATAAGAACAAGAACAAGAACAATAAGAACAATAAGAACAAGAACAAGAACAATAAGAACAATAAGAACAAGAACAAGAACAATAAGAACAACAACAAGAACAATAAGAACAACAACAAGAACAATAAGAACAATAAGAACAAGAACAAGAACAATAAGAACAATAAGAACAAGAACAATAAGAACAATAAGAACAATAAGAACAAGAATAAGAACAATAAGAACAAGAACAAGAACAATAAGAACAACAACAAGAACAATAAGAACAACAACTAGAACAAGAACAACATCGTCAACAACAACAGCAGCATCAGTAGCGACAACAACAGAAGCAACACCGTGTTATCCATAGAACGTGTACCGAAGAGTGAGGGGGCTGGTCTATGAAGGTACAGAACTATTCAGTTCCATTGTCTGCATTCATTTGCTTGACTACTTACATTAATGCATCTTTCAAAAGGTCAACAACAAACTAAAAAAAACGTAGCAGGCTGCAGTGTTACTATTCTTTGGTTCAACCAATTGACCAAGTATCCATTATATGGTATTTCTAAATTCAATCCATTCATGTGTAGAATCCTTCATTTAGCTAATGTACACGTAAAACATGTCTCCTTACTTTGACAGGTCGAGCATTTGCAGGGAGGCAATCTTGGTGACAACCAAGGGGACATGATCAAACACGTTATCTCTGACATTTAGCTGGAGTAAACGCTTGAGCCCTTGCAGGGAGAACGGGAGATGCCATAACTTGTTGCTGTGGAGGTCTAACTTCTTAAGGCTTGTCAAGAAACCCATCTGGAGAAGCATGAAGAAGAGAGATGGAAATGACAGTTGTTTCACCTTGTAAATTGGAGAGGGAACGGAGAAACGAACAATAATTCGAATTCACACAAATTGTTGTCGGGGATGAAGTGTTGGAGATTAAATTGTATGGGATATCATATTATGTAACATATAGTGACCAATGGCATCGTACACCCAAGTCGTACCCACGGAAACAACAAAAGGTTCACTGTCACCTTCTATGTACTCCTCGTATGTCGTAAAAGGCTACAAAATATGTTTGTGCTTGGGACTGGCAACCTCATTATGGAAAAAAATATTGCCCTTATGATCTGATAGTGCAAGAGCTTGAAAACAGGATTCTTGCAAAGGGACGAGGTGCAGTAAAAACCTAAGTTCCCACTGGAGCAGAACAGGTGAATGGCCACACCTATGTGGAGACATGCTTTCTTTAAAGTTCAGTGTTTCAGTTCTCTTTCTGACGGGTTTTTCTTCGCTAATAGTAAGCCAGGTAATCATTATGAGCCGGGTGTACAGGAACGATCGACCAATGAATAAAACCCGAATCCTTATAGTTTCTGGTTTGATCTCGATAATGTCCATACTGCACGTGCCACAAGTTCTCCCAAGTGCATTTATCGGATTATCCGATTTATTGTCATCATCGTACAACAGGCACTGATCCTCTGAGATGGTCAATTCTTGTATTGAGTTCGAATTGCCATATGATGTCTCCATTTGACTGGTCTCTGGTGTGATTTCATCCATCCAGATGTTGAACAGCAGATGTTGAACAACAGATGTTGAACAGCAACTGTTGAACAGCAGATGTTGAACAGCAGATGGGAAACCACATGCAATGGTTTAAAAAGCATACGTGACACCATCGGGCGTTCTGATGACGGTTATTCTCATACTCAACTTAACTTAACTTGACTTGACTTAATTTAACTTAACGTCTTTATACTGGTTTAGAAGACTCTACAGTGTATACAACCAGTTTCTTGGAGGGTGATTCAGTAGACTAAACACTAGAACTAAGTAGACCACAACCAGTTAGACACCATCTACAGCTGATTTTAAAAACAACCTGGGGGGAAGGTACAAATAACTCTTGGTTAGATTTTAAGCTAGAATTTTGAATTTTCTCACGGGCAGACGCCGTTAAGCCTGTTTTTTTTTCGATTTCCAACTGCCAATGGATTTTTAACGTGCTCGACACTGGAAATTGGAGTCAGATCTCACTACCCAGAAATCAGAGGAATTTTTACCAGTAGATATACATGAAAAAATGCCAGTCTCCACCATGATTCGAGCCCAAGACCGATGGCACCCGAGGCGGACACCTTACCTCGAGACAATTGAGTTCCACTGTACGATACAGTGTTTTGACACTATCAAGTAGCTGGCACCTGTACAACAGAATCTTCCATTGGTCTGACACTATCAAGTAGCTGGCACCTGTACACCAGAATTGTCCAGTGCTCTGACTCTTTCAAGTAGCTGGCCCCTGTACAACAGAATCTTCCATTGCTCTGACACTATCAAGTAGCTGGCCCATGTACACCAGAATCTTCCATTGCTCTTGATATTATCAAGTAGCTGGCCCATGTACACCAGAATCTTCCATTTCCCTTGATATTATCAAGTAGCTGGCCCCTGTACAACAGAATCTTCCATTGCTTTAACTCTATCAAGTAGCTGGCCCATGTACAACAGAATCTTCCATTTCTCTGACACTATCAAGTAGCTGGCCCATGTACAACAGAATCTTCCATTGCTCTGACACTATCAAGTAGCTGGCCCATGTACAACAGAATCTTCCATTGCTTTAACACTATCAAGTAGCTAGCCCCTGTACAACAGAATCTTCCATTGCTCTGACACTATCAAGTAGCTGGCCCCTGTACAACAGAATCTTCCATTGCTCTGACACTATCAAGTAGCTGGCCCATGTACAACAGAATCTTCCATTTCTCTGACACTATCAAGTAGCTGGCCCATGTACACCAGAATCTTCCATTGCTCTTGATATTATCAAGTAGCTGGCCCATGTACACCAGAATCTTCCATTTCCCTTGATATTATCAAGTAGCTGGCCCCTGTACAACAGAATCTTCCATTGCTTTAACTCTATCAAGTAGCTGGCCCATGTACAACAGAATCTTCCATTTCTCTGACACTATCAAGTAGCTGGCCCATGTACAACAGAATCTTCCATTGCTCTGACACTATCAAGTAGCTGGCCCATGTACACCAGAATCTTCCATTGCTCTTGATATTATCAAGTAACTGGCCCATGTACACCAGAATCTTCCATTGCTCTTGGTATTATCAAGTAGCTGGCCCATGTACAACAGAATCTTCCATTGCTCTGACACTATCAAGTAGCTGGTCCATGTACAACAGAATCTTCCATTGCTTTAACACTATCAAGTAGCTGGCCCCTGTACAACAGAATCTTCCATTGCTCTGACACTATCAAGTAGCTGGCCCCTGTACAACAGAATCTTCCATTTCTCTGACACTATCAAGTAGCTGGCCCATGTACAACAGAATCTTCCATTTCTCTGACACTATCAAGTAGCTGGCCCCTGTACAACAGAATCTTCCATTGCTTTAACACTATCAAGTAGCTGGCCCCTGTACAACAGAATCGTCCATTTCTCTGACACTATCAAGTAGCTGGCCCCTGTACAACAGAATCTTCCATTGCTCTGATATTATCAAGTAAATGGCCCCTGTACAACAGAATCTTCCATTGCTCTGATATTATCAAGTAAATGGCCCATGTACAACAGAATCTTCCATTTCTCTGACACTATCAAGTAGCTGGCCTTTGTAGATAAGAATCTTCCAGTGCTTTTCAAAGTTTAGTCATATCTAAATTACCAAACGCTTTTTCTTCACCAATGAAAGCAATGTGAAAGCAATGTGAAAGCAATGTGTAGATTGTCGTTATGTTCTATTGCTCATTCGCGTAATTGCCTTATTGTGAATCAGGTGTCAATGCAGCTCACACTTTGGCAAAATAAAAATTGAGTTTTAGACAGTCGAGGTTGAACATTAGGTCTCATTCTCTGTTCTAAGATCTTCGCAAACATGTTACCAGTATGACTAAGTAGTACGTGTTTTGTTCTTTTCTCGACCGTTATCTTCCAAATTAGCATGATTGTACCGGTCGTCCGGTACACCTCTGTCTTTCCACGCCGTTGTAAAGAGTCTTAAACCACATTAACCGTTTCTCCACATGCATGAATGGCCGCTGTTGTTGTGCCGTCCATACCTGGTGAATTATTCTTAGGACTGTTCTTAATAACTCTCTCTCTCTATTTCTTGAACCGCTTGGTTAGCTATTTATGCTAAGAGTTGCGAGGTAGAAACACTGAATCTCCGGTAGAAATGGCGGGGTTGAAAAGTTCTCAGAAGTACCTCTCCCCCCCCCCCCCCTATTATCTTCTTCTGAGTTAATCAAATATAGGAAAACCATGCTTGTGATTGTATCATTATTTGTTTTAATGAATAACCTTCTAGCTCCATCTGAAGCATAGAGACACCAACGCAGTCGGCCCAATTACTGGACGCCTATGTGTGCCGTTGTTTTGTTTATAGCAATAACGCAACATATGCAGTTTGCTAGCCCCACGCTCAAACTTCTTGGAAGAATGTATCGATTCTATTCATATAGAACCGGATATCCCTGGTGTAATGTATGTACATATGGCTGACCTCATCTGACAAATGTTCAAACTTGTTCTCTCCGAGGCTAAGAACTCTGAGATTCTTCAGTTCACGTATGCCCCTTGGCAGTTCCGTCAGTCTGTTGGCTGTGAGATCAAGCTCCACCAGGTGGCGACAGTTGACCAGTGTCTCAGGTAGGTGAACCAGTTGGTTGTGCTGGAGATCTAGTACTCTGGTTTACGGGAAGAAACGTCGAGAATAACGGTAACAAAATATTTAAACAGTGTAACATTTTAAGGGGCCGAAATATTTGAACAGTGTAACATTTTAAGGGGCCGAAATATTTAAACAGTGTAACATTTTAAGGGGCCGAAATATTTAAACAGTGTAACATTTTAAGGGGCCGAAATATTTGAACAGTGTAACATTTTAAGGGGCCGAAATATTTGAACAGTGTAACATTTTAAGGGGCCGAAATATTTGAACACTGTAACATTTTAAGGGGCCGAAATATTTGAACAGTGTAACATTTTAAGGGGCCGAAATATTTGAACCATTCAATAGTAGGTTTAATAAAACTTCAAATAGAAATCGCATTTGTCGACAATAAGTTGGAAGCTTCTCGTGCTGTTTTCTTCGCTCTTATCGACTTTTTTTAGTACCACGTTACAGTGGATCTTTTTATATCCCGAAGTTTACTGAAGAATGGTAACTTAGGTCCTTCTAGCCATAGTAAAATGCAAGGTTTCTCATCTCATTATTCTCACCGCTATGGTGATCACGATATATCCTCACCTCCCTGACCAGGCTGCTGCCACACAGCCTGTTACCAAAATCACGACGAGAATGTTAGGTGGTGTCTTTACCAATATGACCTTGACACTGACACTAACCTGTCCGATGTATGGAGGAAGTGGGTGTGGCGAGTCTAGAGCTAGCGATAGATGATGATTGCTGTTATACACTTATATTGTCAATCATTTACACATTGTATAATTAGAATTATAGTTCAGAAATACGTGCCGATTTTGAAAATAATATATTAGCAATTATAATAAATAAATTGGTGAAGATATATATTTTTAGTTGTTATAAGATCAAAGTTATGTCACATTGTCTTAGTCATACGAATTAATAAAGATGCATTTTAGCTTATTTGGGGTACATACAAATATGTATACCTTTGCTGGATAATATTTTAAGGCTCTACGTAACCCATGGTGATGTCTGGTTTAATATATTGCACGTGTTTTTACGGAAAATTGTAAAAGCTCTTAACTTAACGTAACGTTTTTTTTACTGGTTTTGAAGACCCATCAGAGTCTGTTGACAACCAGTCACATTTGCATTACCCTGATTTAAAAGATATACACATCTAATCTATTCTTAAATGCAATAACTGTGCATGCCTCCACTACCTCCTGGGGAAATGCACTCCAATCATTCACCACTCTCTGACAAAATAATATATTTCCTAATATCCAATCAGGACATTTCTTTAGTTAATTTTTTATCTATGCCCTCTTGTTCTCGTTGATAATTGTATATTTAAAAACTTGTTATAGTCTAATTTTACCGTTCCTGTGATTATCTAATAAACCTATATTAAGTCACCGCGAATTCTTTTCTTTTCTAGACACTGTAGGCCGGTTTTTCTGAGTCTTTACTCGTAACTGTAATTCTGGAATCCCACTATCAGTTATGTCGCTCTTCTTTGTATCCTTTCCTGCATGTTTATATCGCCTCTACAATAAGGACTCCACGCCTGGACACTGTACTCCAATCTAGGTCTAACTAAAGCTTTATACAGTTTGACGATCACTTCCTTACTCCTATGTTTAATATTTCTTTTTATCATACCTAACATTGTATTTGCCTTTTTCACTGCTACCTGGACTTGCTAATTTATTTTTCCTGTATGATCTATTATAACCCGTAAATCCCTTTCTTTATCTATCATTCTAATATTGTTCTCGCCCATTCTGTAAGTATGTTCCATATTGGATCTACCCATGTGGATGACTGTACATTTATCTACATTAAACTCCATTTACCAGATTACAGATCATTCTTAAATTGTATCTAAATCCGACATAAATATATCCACTTCTGCTTTAGATGAGACACTACTGCATAGTTTTCTGTCATCAGCAAATATTACAATCATGGATCTGATAACATTGTCCAAATCCTTTATATAAATCAGGAACAATATCAGTCCCAAAGCCGAGCACTGTGGCACTCCACTTGTAACTTCACACCACTCAGAGTACTCCTTATTTATACCCACTCTCTGCATTCTTCCCGTTAACCAATTTTCAATTTATTTGGCAAACTCCCCACCTATTCCATGTGATTTTTAACTTTTGTGACACTGAAGTCTATGAAGGAAACATGTTAAAAGCCACTGTGTGTGTTCTTTCAGTGGAAGAGTGGGGGGGGGGGGGGGTGGAAGGGGCTGTCATCGTAATGTGTTCTACTAAGTGAGTTGTAGCATCGACGGAGTGAGAGGTTGGTTTGGATACAGGCCCCCTGACCTACAGGATCAAAACTCAGGTACATGTTATTGGAACTACTGGAACCCTGGTATTATATCGGACATTTGTCAGGTAGCCATAAGCTAGATTTAAAGTAATTAGACATAAGAATAGTGAACTGAAGATGAAGAGATCAGTTAATGTAACATGACCTACTTCAGAGCTCTTAAGTAGGCAATCGTCAAAGGGAGGTAATCAATATAATTGTTGGTCAGGCGCAGAACTTGAGTTGCCACGAGCTGGAATGTTTCAGGAGGGACTGCTCTCAGCTCTCTTCCGTTCAGGTTAAGCTCCAGGTATCCTTTGGAACTGGTAGTTACCTGTGAGGTGCATGACAGAGTGTGACTACAAGTCCAAAACAACAATAACAAACGTCAATTCAAATGTGAATGTCCAAAACACGGACAGCCAAAAAAACAAAAACCACAAAAGTAGAAACTTTCATGAAATGTTTCTCTGCACAGAATAGAGAGATGGACATACAATTGTAAGATCACAAATGGGGAAACTGTTGGTAAGATTCGGAGAGATCAGTGGAGTGTGACGTGAGGAAAGGGCGTTGGATAGCACTAGACATATATCAGCAGAGTGTGACGCGAGGAGAGGGCGTTGGATAGAACTAGATATATATCAATGGAGTGTGACGTGAAGAGATGACGTTGGATAGAACTAGACATATATCAGTAGAGTGTGACGTAAGGAGAGGACGTTGGATAGAACTAGATATATATATATATATATATCAGTAGAATGTGACGTAAGGAGAGATGAGGACGTTGGATAGAACTAGACATATATCAGTAGAGTGTGACGTTAGGAGAGGACATTGGATAGAACTAGACATATATCAGTAGAGTGTGACGTTAGGAGAGGACATTGGATAGAACTAGACATATATCAGTAGAGTGTGACGTAAGGAGAGGACGTTCGATAGAACTAGACATATATCAGTAGAGTGTGACGTGAGGAGAGGACTTTGGATAGAACTAGACATATATCAGTAGAGTGTGACGTGAGGAGAGGACGTTGGATAGAACTAGACATATATCAGTAGAGTGTGACGTGAGGAGAGGACGTTGGATAGAACTTGACAAATATCAATGGTTTTGGATAATACGCACTCAAGAAACTAGCCCATAGCATTACAAGACAATCTCTGTTCTTGGACCCCCAGGGCAAGAGGAGTGAAGGTAGATAAGAATACATAGGGAGAAAAGAGAAAAACGTTAAGGCAAATGAAAAGTATTGGACAGAGCTGGAACGGATAGACTACGACATGAGGACGTAGCGTGTATTTCTAGAATGCATGTGCTGCACAGGGAGTTTGAAAACTTGATTGATATTGATTGAAGGAAAATACTCAGATGTCGTTCAATGAAGTATCTAACACTTGATCCCCGACGGCAGTGTCTGCATTGGTACTACCTTGACTATTCAATTTTGAGACACGGACATTACAGTGGCAGTACGTTTGTAACAACACACAATAAACAAATTTTTAAAACATTTAAAAAAAAAATTAATAACAACTGTCAATACGACTTTATCTCATTGCTGGGGTAGTCGAGGTTTTTTTTTAGGCTGAGGATTACAGGCCGCTTCACCACTGCTGTCGCCACGTCGTGTGCTGGCTATGTTTATTTCACCCCCAACAGAAAAACAACGTATTCCACACTGGGATTCGAACCGCTACCCTCCTTGTCGACCAGCAGGCCTTGAAACCATTCGTCCACGCGCTTCTCAACACATAATAAAGTGAGAAAAAAATAGACTACATTAAAAAAAAACGGATCATCCATTCTATAGTGATGTGTTAGCTATATGTGAATTGTTTGCTGTGCCTGATGAAGACCTTTTGATCGTAACGTTGGTCTCGTTCTCTGTTCCAGTGCGGTATATGTGCAAGGTTTGTCCATGTTTGTATACACTTTCTTTTTGATTGCGTTTGTTTTATAACAGTATTTATTTGGGATTGCACCTTTTTTGTGACAGTACTTGTTTGTGACAGGGTTTGTTTGCGACAGTATTTGTTTATGACAGGGTTTGTTTTGTGACAGTGCTTATTTGTGACAGTGTTTCATTGTGATAGTACTTGTTTGTGACAAGGTTTGTTTTGTGACAGTACTTTTTTGTGACATTTTTTGTTTGTGAAATTGTTTGTTTTGTGACAGTACTTGTTTGTGACAGGGTTTGTTTTGTGACAATACTTGTTTGTGACATGGTTTGTTTGTGACAGTACTTGTTTGTGACAGGTTTGTTTGTGACAGTACTTGTTTGTGACAGGGTTTGCTTGTGACGGTACTTGTTTGTGACAGGGTATGTTTGGGACAGTACTTGTTTGTGACAGCAGTGTTTCCGTGAGATAGTACTTGTTTGTGACATTTCCTGTTTGTGACAGCGTCTGTTTTGGACAGTACTTTTCTGTGACAGCACATGTTTGTGACAGTACTCGTTTGTGATAGCCTTTACTTGTGACAGTACTTCTTCGTGACAGCGTCTGTTTTGTGACAGTACTTGCTGGTAACAGTAGCGTCATTGTTCTAAAGATAGGCTAATCTCTGTACATGTGTTGAGCGTGTTGAGAATACGATGACATGTCTTCCACATGTACATACCGGGGCCACTTATTAGGAAAGAAACAATAACTCTACTGCACCTGCATACATAATGTGAAATGGACTAACGAGAATTGTGTACCTTACTTGGGACTAACGAGAATTGTGTACGGGACTCGGGACTAACGAGAATTGTGTACGGGACTCGGATCTAACGAGAATTGTGTACGGGACTCGGGACTAACGAGAATTGTGTACGGGACTCGGGACTAACGAGAATTGTGTACGGGACTCGGATCTAACGAGAATTGTGTACGGGACTCGGGACTAACGAGAATTGTGTACGGACTCGGGACTAACGAGAATTGTGTACGGGACTCGGGACTAACGAGAATTGTGTACATGAACCGGCACTAACGAGAATTGTGAACAGGAAGACTCTGCAGAGTATGTGCACAACCAGTTTATTTTACATTCATTTGATCTAAAAATAACTATGCGCATTCAATCTATTCTTGAATGAATTAGTTTACCCTGACTCCATTATTTCCTGTGGCAATGTCTTCCATGCACTCTCTGACCAAAAATAAATATTTCCTGGTATCTTATCAGGATCTTTCTTCAAATAATTTGTGGCTGTGTTCTCTCTTGTTCTTGTTGACGGCTGGGCTATGTTCTCTCTTGTTCTTGTTGACGGCTGGGCTGTGCTCTCTTTTGTTCTTGTTGACGGCTGGGCTATGTTCTCTCTTGTTCTTGTTGACGGCTGGGCTGTGTTCACTCTTGTTCTTGTTGACGGCTGGGCTGTGCTCTCTCTTGTTCTTGTTGACGGCTAGGCTGTGTTCTCTCTTGTTCTTGTTGACGGCTGGGCTGTGTTCTCTCTTGTTCTTGTTGACGGCTGGGCTGTGTTCTCTCTTGTTCTTGTTGACGGCTGGGCTGTGTTCACTCTTGTTCTTGTTGACGGCTGGGCTGTGTTCACTCTTGTTCTTGTTGACGGCTGGGCTGTGTTCTCTCTTGTTCTTGTTGACGGCTGGGCTGTGTTCTCTCTTGTTCTTGTTGACGGCTGGGCTGTGTTCTCTCTTGTTCTTGTTGACGGCTGGGCTGTGTTCTCTCTTGTTCTTGTTGACGGCTGGGCTGTGTTCTCTCTTGTTCTTGTTGACGGCTGGGCTGTGTTCTCTCTTGTTCTTGTTGACGGCTAGGCTGTGTTCTCTCTTGTTCTTGTTGACGGCTGGGCTGTGTTCTCTCTTGTTCTTGTTGACGGCTGGGCTGTGTTCACTCTTGTTCTTGTTGACGGCTGTATTTTGATAACTTGTATAGTCTCATTTATTTTAGCGACCTCCTCCTCTAAAACAAATTTGCTACAGAAACCACCACTGCAAGAAACAGGTTCTCTGAAGAAATAAAACTGTAGTTGTGGTCCCATGCTTCAGCTGGAGGGAATAAGATGATGATGGGATCACTAAGATGATGTTGTCTACTTACCTCCCCTACTCTCAGCTTATTTATAGAAGTTACAAGACCTTGTTTATACTACGTGATGAAGCCCTGTCATATTAATCTCATTTTAAGTAGTTACTATAGAACTATAAAACACACAGGAAAACCCGAGATTCGCTGGAACCATAATGTTCAGAAATAGACAGGGTATATCTATTAAAAGACAACAGCACTGACTTTGGCCATACAGCAATGGGAACAAAGAATTCACTACCATGTCGAAAGGTGTACCACAGCTACCTCCTAGGTTATGGAGAGGATGAGGATGAAGAGAAAGAGGACGAGGAGGAGGAGGAGGAGAAAGGAGGACAATGAGAAGAAGAAGAAAAAGAAGAAGAAGAAGAAGAAGAAGAAGAAGAAGAAAAAGAAGAAGAAGAAGAAGAAGAAGAAGAGGAAGAATAAGATGAATCTAAGACAGCACATCTACTTACCTGTTGTCTCAACCTATTTATAGAAGAAACATGACCTTGACCCTCTAATGTGCTGTAACCTGGTCTCATCTGGTTCACTTTGCCAGAAGCCATTATGTCTCAACCAGACTTTCAGAAATAACAAACGTCCATGTCTGTTGACTGTGATTGTCTATACAATGACTTTTTGGGGGATACTTCTCTTTACTGTAAAAGTCATTCCCTAGAACTGAGTTTCCTGTTGTTCTTTTATTCACGAAGGATCCTTTGAAATAATTAGCAGATGTCACAGCTGATGGGTGGACGGAACGTCAGACACTTGTCGCCTGAGCGGTCTACCTTCCCTCTCACAGAACACCTACATAAAACTGTCAACACTTGATGTTATAGAAGCGTCCTCAGTTAGCGGTCTACCTTCCCTTTCACAGAACACCTACATAAAACTGATAAAGTCAACACTTGATGTTAGAGAAGCGTCCTGAGTTAGCGGTCTACCTTCCCTCTCACAGAACACCTACACAAAACTGTCAACACTTGATGTTACAGAAGCGCCTTCAGTTAGCGGTCTACCTTCCCTCTCACAGAACACCTACATAAAACTGTCAACACGTGATGTTACAGAAGCGTCTTCAGTTAGCGGTCTACCTTCCCTCTCACAGAACACCTACACAAAACTGTCAACACTTGATGTTACAGAAGCGCCTTCAGTTAGCGGTCTACCTTCCCTCTCACAGAACACCTACACAAAACTGTCAACACTTGATGTTACAGAAGCGCCTTCAGTTAGCGGTCTACCTTCCCTCTCACAGAACACCTACATAAAACTGTCAACACTTGATGTTACAGAAGCGTCTTCAGTTAGCGGTCTACCTTCCCTCTCACAGAACACCTACATAAAACTGTCAACACGTGATGTCACAGAAGCGTCTTCAGCAAGTTATCTACATGATCTGTATCTTTTTAAAAACTATATTTAAAACAATCTTGACGATGTTTGCTAAGGTCCCCTGGGAGGATTTATAGAGCTGAAGGAGGAAGACCAATTGTCCCTACAATCGCCCCGTACTGAATAGGCTGGGGTTTTTAATTGACCACTTCTAGAAAACCAAGGTATCTGCTGCATGTCCTCGATGACAGAGACGATATTGAATTCGCCCACCCCCCCCCCCCCCCACTTTTCCACCCCCACCGCCCCCACCCCCGTAAATATTATAATCTAAGAATAAAAGATTGTAAACTTTTGATGAATTTAAAAAAAATGATATATATGCTATAATGATTTACTGGTAATGTTTACTTTCAGTGCAACTAACGATCGTTGCACAAATTAGCATGAATGGACAATATTGAATAAAATGTTGGTCATCAAGTTAGCATGAGTGGGTTGTTGTTGTTGTTGTTATTGTTGTTGTTGTTGTGTAATGCCCCCAATGAGTAAGGTTACTTTTTTGTGCGCCAGGAAAAAAATGTTTAATGGCGGGTTGCAGTAGTTTTTCTCACATCCCGAGCGTGCTGATGAAGTTGGACCGCAGTTCTCCAGACGGTGGTGCTATGCTTGACTTTATCTGCGTGACGCTCACTTCTTCAGAGATTACGTCAATCCACATTTCATTAGCCAGACTGTATCAAGAACAGCCTGTTTCCATAGGAGAGAGATGAGGGTCAGTATAATATACCTGACCCTGACGCAATGTCCCGGTCAGTATGCTGTGCCTGACTGGACTAAAGTTTTAGTTCTATATGAATGGTCACAATTGATGGTCAAGTTAGCATTCATCTGAAAATACCAAAAACATTGTTGGTCAAGTTAGCGTGAATAGATAATATTTCCGAATGATTGAAATAACGGGAATTTTATTTTATTCAATCACAATATCTCGCGGACCACGTGGTGACAAATCTTTCGTGGAACACTTGGAGACCTTCAGTGGAAACTTGTGACGGAACACGTAACATACTTTCGTGTGGCACCTGAACTTGTGACGGAACATATAAAATACTTTCGTGTGGCACCTGGAAACTTGAGACGGAACACATAATATACTTTCATGTGACACCTGAAAACTTGTGACGGAACATATAATATACTTTCGTGTGGCACCTGGAAACTTGTGACGAAACACATGATATACTTTCGTGTGGCACCTGGAAACGTGTGACGAAACACCATAAGACGTTTCGAGAAACAGTATGGTTCCGATAAAGATTTGTTGAGAAACTCTGCTCTAGATACCTAGACAGACAATGAGATCGATAAGAGATTTTTCCATCTTCATTCCTCGATCATGTTTTATTCATGGTTAACTGTTCTCCTATGCAGCTGGACATGCCAGACCACATCAATCAATCAAAGTGACGGAGCCATGTTCAAAAAAGACTTTAAGTGAATTTCAGCATTGGAAAATCATTACCTTGTGATCCACGGATAATTCATCGATTCATTCTTCTTTTCTTTTCATGAATCCCTGCACAGGACTTTTCATTTAAGCTTCAATGACTCTGTGAATGACTTTCATCCATCTATCCAGTTCATATCTGTTATCTCCCTCACGTCTGTCCACTTTTCGACAACACGGTCTCCATCTGTCCATCTAGCCTCTCCACCACGGTCTCCATCTGTCTATCTAGCCCCTCCACTACAATCTCCATCTGTCCATCTAGTCTCTCCACCACGGTCTTCATCTGTCCATCTAGCCCCTCCACTACAGTCTCCATCTGTCCATCTAGTCTCTCCACCACGGTCTCCATCTGTCCATCTAGTCTCTCCACCACGGTCTCCATCTGTCCATCTAGCCTACCCCCCCCCCCCCCACAGTCTCCATCTGTCCAACTAGCCTCTCCACCACTGTCTCCATCTGCCCATCTAGCTTACCCCCTCCCCTACCCTACGGTCTCCATCTGCCCATCTAGCCTCTCCACCACGTTCTCCGTCTGTCCATCTAGCTTACACTCCACCGTCTCCATCTGTCCATCTAGCCTCTCCAACACTGTCTCCATCTGTCCATCTAGCTTACACCCCACGGTCTCCATCTGTCCATCTAAGCTCTCCACCACGGTCTCCATCTGTCCATCTAACCTCTCCGCCACGGTCTCCACCTGTCCATCTAGCCTACCCCCCCCTCCCCCACGGTCTCCATCTGTCCATCTAGCACCTCCCTCACGGTCTCCATATGTCCATCTAGCCTCTCCACCACTGTCTCCATCTGTCCATCTAGCCTCTCCACCACGGTCTCCATCTGTCCATCTAGCCTCTCCACCACGGTCTCCATCTGTCCATCTAGCCTCTCCACTACGGTCTCCATCTGTCCATCTACTCTCTCCAACACGGTCTACATCTGCCCATCTAGCCTCTCCACTACGGTCTCCATCTGTCCATCTAACCTCTCCACCACGGTCTCCATCTGTCCATCTAACCTCTCCGCCACGGTCTCCACCTGTCCATCTAGCCTACCCCCCCCCTCCCCCACGGTCTCCATCTGTCCATCTAGCATCTCCCTCACGGTCTCCATCTGTCCATCTAGCCTCTCCACCACTGTCTCCATCTGTCCATCTAGCCTCTCCACCACGGTCTCCATCTGTCCATCTAGCCTCTCCAACACGGTCTCCATTTGTCCATCTAGCATCTCCCTCACGGTCTCCATCTGTCCATCTAGCCTCTCCACCACTGTCTCCATCTGTCCATCTAGCATCTCCCTCACGGTCTCCATCTGTCCATCTAGCCTCTCCACCACTGTCTCCATCTGTCCATCTAGCCTCTCCACCACGGTCTCCATCTGTCCATCTAGCCTCTCCACCACTGTCTCCATCTGTCCATCTAGCCTCTCCACCATGGTCTCCATCTGTCCATCTAGCCTCTCCACCACGGTCTCCATCTGTCTATCTAGCCCCTCCACTACAGTCTCCATCTGTCCATCTAGTCTCTCCACCACGGTCTCCATCTGTCCATCTAGCCCCTCCACTACAGTCTCCATCTGTCCATCAAGTCTCTCCACCATGGTCTCCATCTGTCCATCTAGTCTCTCCACCACGGTCTCCATCTGTCCATCTAATCTCTCCACCACGGTCTCCATCTGTCCATCTAGTCTCTCCACCACGGTCTCCATCTGTCCATCTAGTCTCTCCACCACGGTCTCCATCTGTCCATCTAGCCTACTACCCACAGTCTCCATCTGTCCAACTAGCCTCTCCACCACTGTCTCCATCTGCCCATCTAGCTTACCCCCCCCCCTACCCTACGGTCTCCATCTGTCCATCTAGCCTCTCCTCCACGTTCTCCGTCTGTCCATCTAGCTTACACCCCACGGTCTCCATCTGTCCATCTAGCCTCTCCAACACTGTCTCCATCTGTCCATCTAGCTTACACCCCACGGTCTCCATCTGTCCATCTAAGCTCTCCACCACGGTCTCCATCTGTCCATCTAACCTCTCCGCCACGGTCTCCACCTGTCCATCTAGCCTACCCCCCCCCCTCCCCCACGGTCTCCATCTGTCCATCTAGCACCTCCCTCACGGTCTCCATATGTCCATCTAGCCTCTCCACCACTGTCTCCATCTGTCCATCTAGCCTCTCCACCACGGTCTCCATCTGTCCATCTAGCCTCTCCACCACGGTCTCCATCTGCCCATCTAGCCTCTCCACTACGGTCTCCATCTGTCCATCTAACCTCTCCACCACGGTCTCCATCTGTCCATCTAACCTCTCCGCCACGGTCTCCACCTGTCCATCTAGCCTACCCCCCCCCTCCCCCACGGTCTCCATCTGTCCATCTAGCATCTCCCTCACGGTCTCCATCTGTCCATCTAGCCTCTCCACCACTGTCTCCATCTGTCCATCTAGCCTCTCCACCACGGTCTCCATCTGTCCATCTAGCCTCTCCAACACGGTCTCCATTTGTCCATCTAGCATCTCCCTCACGGTCTCCATCTGTCCATCTAGCCTCTCCACCACTGTCTCCATCTGTCCATCTAGCATCTCCCTCACGGTCTCCATCTGTCCATCTAGCCTCTCCACCACTGTCTCCATCTGTCCATCTAGCCTCTCCACCACGGTCTCCATCTGTCCATCTAGCCTCTCCACCACTGTCTCCATCTGTCCATCTAGCCTCTCCACCATGGTCTCCATCTGTCCATCTAGCCTCTCCACCACGGTCTCCATCTGTCTATCTAGCCCCTCCACTACAGTCTCCATCTGTCCATCTAGTCTCTCCACCACGGTCTCCATCTGTCCATCTAGCCCCTCCACTACAGTCTCCATCTGTCCATCAAGTCTCTCCACCATGGTCTCCATCTGTCCATCTAGTCTCTCCACCACGGTCTCCATCTGTCCATCTAATCTCTCCACCACGGTCTCCATCTGTCCATCTAGTCTCTCCACCACGGTCTCCATCTGTCCATCTAGTCTCTCCACCACGGTCTCCATCTGTCCATCTAGCCTACTACCCACAGTCTCCATCTGTCCAACTAGCCTCTCCACCACTGTCTCCATCTGCCCATCTAGCTTACCCCCCCCCCTACCCTACGGTCTCCATCTGTCCATCTAGCCTCTCCTCCACGTTCTCCGTCTGTCCATCTAGCTTACACCCCACGGTCTCCATCTGTCCATCTAGCCTCTCCAACACTGTCTCCATCTGTCCATCTAGCTTACACCCCACGGTCTCCATCTGTCCATCTAGCCTCTCCACCACGGTCTCCATCTGTCCATCTAGCCTCTCCACCACGGTCTCCATCTGTCCATCTAGCCTCTCCACTACGGTATCCATCTGTCCATCTAGTCTCTCCAACACGGTCTACATCTGCCCATCTAGCCTCTCCACTACGGTCTCCATCTGTCCATCTAACCTCTCCACCACGGTCTCCACCTGTCCATCTAACCTCTCCGCCACGGTCTCCATCTGTCCATCTAGCCTCTCCACCGCGGTCTCCATCTGTCCATCTAGCCCCTCCACCACGGTCTCCATCTGTCCATCTAGCCTCTCCACCACAGTCTCCATCTGTCCATCTAGCCTCTCCACCACGGTCTCCATCTGTCCATCTAGCCTCTCCACCGCGGTCTCCATCTGTCCATCTAGCCCCTCCACCACGGTCTCCATCTGTCCATCTAGCCTCTCCACCACAGTCTCCATCTGTCCATCTAGCCTCTACACCACGGTCTCCATCTGTCCATCTAGCCTCTCCACCACTGTCTACTACAAACCGACTGATGCCCACAATTACCTTCTCGACACTTCATGTCATCCTCAATCCTGTCGCGACTCGCTCCCCTTCTCCCAGTTCCTCTGCCTCTGTCAAGACGATGATGATTTCCTTCTCAAGGCCCACGAGATGCTTTACCGTATGCGATTCTACCCTACAATCACTCCCCCCCCCCCAGTGGGTTCTCCCCATCTTCCGACACGACTCCCTCACTCCCACTCACCGTTCTCCCTCTAACCGTGTGAAACTTGTTATCCCTTGCCACCTTCACTGCTGCGCCTCTGTTCGGAATTTCATATTCCATCCTCTTCCTATCCTGCACTCTGATCATTCCTCTCTTGAGGTTTTTCCTGATCATCCCCTTGACGTCTACAAACGGAACAGAAACCTGAAGCACATGCTGGTCACTAGCCATTTGTATGCAAGCCCCTACCACTGTCATCGAGACACCAGTCCGTGCAATAACGCATATGGCTGTGTTACTTGCGATCACGCCATCCTTACTTGCTCGATTACCTTCCCCAAACCGAGTTCTTCATCAAAGATGGTTTCACGGGTTAGTCCCGCAACCATATCTACTCTATCATATATCGCCAGTGCGGTATGACATACATATTGGAGACAGGTCTGGAACTGCGTGAGTGTTTTAACCAACACCTCAATGATATCTATTACCGCAAAGTGCTCTCCTATTGCCAGCCACTTCAGTGGCCTAGGGCACAGGGGTAAAGCAGATACTAGTGTCGCAGGCTTAGTGTCTTGCTTCTCTGACGATTGTCATCGATTCGCCCATGAAAACAAACTGAACTCCCGCATTGGCTGCCTCCAATCACATTAAATGAATATCTTCCTCAACTGTTCTGGAATTCTCATCTCATACCGGGCACTATCTTATTATGTTACCCCTTTTCTCTCTACTGAAATCACTTTTTTGCCTTTCCTTATCTGGCCGCCAATTGTTTACCCACCCTTTTTCACTTGTTACGCCCTCTTTGCCACATCTTCTCTATCCTGTCCGCCATGTGGGTTCCTGTCCCCGTCTCGATATGAGTGATTTTTTGGTTCTCAATTAAGTGTCCCTTTCTTGCCCCTATGTATCGACATCCCCCATTTACGTAGAATCTCTCCTTCTTTGATCGTTAGTTAATTATTGTTGTTATTCGTTGTCCCTGATGACGCCTACTGGTCGTAACGTAGGTTTCGTTAGTGTTTTCGTCTTGGTGCAGTATCTGACCATACCCATTTATAATTTTTCACTTTATATTTTACATTATATATCCACAGTTCCGCCGCAGCCTCGCCTTATTTTAATTTCGTTTCGCCTTTGATTCTCGCTATCGACATGGTCCAGTCAACCCACCTGTAAGTGGGTATCAGACTCACAGTAATGGATGGTAGAACAACGAGGGAGCTAACTGACCCCAGTCCATTTCCTTTTTTTGTAAAAAAGGCGAGGCACAATACAACAAAATAGCTCCCAATCCATCCTTAATAGAATGGTTGCGTCGGACCAGAACTATCGTATATCTCACTACATGCTCAAGGTGTTACGTGAGCTAATCCTTGTGAGCAGGGCCGTGTGGTCAAGGTGTTACATGAGCTAATCTTGTGAGCAGGACCATGTGGTCAAGGTGTTACATGAGCTAATCTTGTGAGCAGGACCATCTGGTCAAGGTGTTACGTGAGCTAATCTTGTGAGCAGGGCCGTGTGGTCAAGGTGTTACGTGAGCTAATCTTTGAAAGATAGTGTGGCCAAGGTGTGAGCAGGACCGTGTGGTCAAGTCGTAACGTGAGCTAATCTTTGAAAGATAGTGTGGCCAAGGTGTTACTTGAGTTAATCTTGAGAGCAGGACCGTGTGGCCAAGGTGTTACGTGAGCTAATCTTGTGAGCAGGACCGTGTGGCCAAGGTGTGAGCAGGACCGTGTGGCCAAGGTGTCAGCAGGACCGTGTGGCCAAGGTGTGAGCAGGGCCGTGTGGCCAAGGTGTTACACGAGCTAATCTTGTGAGCAGGACCGTGTGGCAAAGGTGTTACGTGAGCTAATCTTGTGAGCAGGACCGTGTGGCCAACCTGTTACGTGAGCTAATCTTGTGAGCAGGACCGTGTGGCCAAGGTGTGAGCAGGACCGTGTGGCCAAGGTGTGAGCAGGACCGTGTGGCCAAGGTGTCAGCAGGACCGTGTGGCCAAGGTGTGAGCAGGGCCGTGTGGCCAAGGTGGTACGTGAGCTAATCTTGTGAGCAGGACCGTGTGGCCAAGGTGTGAGCAGGGCCGTGTGGCAAAGGTGTGAGCAGGGCCGTGTGGCCAAGGTGTGAGCAGGACCGTGTGGCCAAGGTGTGAGCAGGACCGTGTGGCCAAGGTGTTACGAGAGCTAATCTTGTGAGCAGGACCGTGTGGCCAAGGTGTGAGCAGGACAGTGTGGCCAAGGTGTGAGCAGGGCCGTGTCGCCAAGGTGTTACGTGAGCTGATCTTGTGAGCAGGACCGTGTGGCCAAGGTGTGAGCAGGACAGTGTGGCCAAGGTGTGAGCAGGGCCGTGTCGCCAAGGTGTTACGTGAGCTAATCTTGTGAGCAGGACCGTGTGGCCAAGGTGTGAGCAGGACCGTGTGGCCAAGGTGTGAGCAGGGCCGTGTGGCCAAGGTGTGAGCAGGGCCGTGTGGCCAAGGTGTGAGCAGGACCGTGTGGCCAAGATATGAGCAGGACCGTGTGACCAAGGTGTTACGTGAGCTAATCTTGTGAGCAGGACCGTGTGACCAAGGTGTTACGGAGCTAATCTTGTGAGCAGGACCGTGTGGCCAAGGTGTGAGCAGGACCGTGTGGCCAAGGTGTGAGCAGGACCGTGTGGCCAAGGTATGAGCAGGACCGTGTGACCAAGGTATGAGCAGGACCGTGTGACTAAGGTGTTACGTGAGCTAATCTTGTGAGCAGGACATTGTGGCCAAGGTGTGAGCAGGACTGTGTGACCAAGGTATGAGCAGGACCATGTGACCAAGGTGTTACGCGAGCTAATCTTGTGAGCAGGACCGTGTGGCCAAGGTGTTACGTGAGCTAATCTTGTGAGCAGGACCGTGTGGCCAAGGTGTGAGCAGGACCGTGTGACCAAGGTGTTACGTGAGCTAATCTTGTGAGCAGGACCGTGTGACCAAGGTGTTACGGAGCTAATCTTGTGAGCAGGACCGTGTGGCCAAGGTGTGAGCAGGACCGTGTGGTCAAGGTATGAGCAGGACCGTGTGACCAAGGTATGAGCAGGGCCGTGTGGCCAAGGTGTGAGCAGGGCCGTGTGGCCAAGGTGTGAGCAGGACCGTGTGACCAAGGTGTGAGCAGGACCGTGTGGTCAAGGTATGAGCAGGACCGTGTGACCAAGGTATGAGCAGGACCGTGTGACCAAGGTGTTACGTGAGCTAATCTTGTGAGCAGGACTGTGTGGCCAAGGTGTGAGCAGGACTGTGTGACCAAGGTATGAGCAGGACCGTGTGACCAAGGTGTTACGTGAGCTAATCTTTGAAAGATTGCGTGGCCAAGTGGTTGTGAGCTTGGTTTACAATGAAAAGTATTTATCACAAATGAGGGTGTCCGGATGCAACAAACTTGGTCCAGTACACCATTTTTAATGTTACAAATGTCCAAAGCCTAATATTCGAGAACAAAGGTGTGACTGCAAAATCATAGAAGATGGAAGGCTTGGCAGAGAAACTGAAATAAGATGTCTGAAGGTCTCTACTGTCTGCACTGCTTAAACGCCAGAACATCAGCTTCACGATAACAGATGAAAAATATATTTGTATCAACTCTTTGCCATCAACGTCAATCTTGGTCTGTTCTGCCAGGAAGAGGAAAACTAGGTGTGATTTGAGATGTCCAAGAGAAGTCTTTGGTGTCAACACGAAATGGTGACTGGAAAAAATGGTAATAGATAGCCTTTGTGTTGAATACATGACACGACAGAAAATACGAAGGTTTGGTCATCTCATGAGAATGCAATTTGATCAACTACCACAGCAACACACGACGACCTGGTTACAAGGCTGGAGGCAGGTCGCATGGCAGATGTCGTAAGAGAGATCCTGTAGCAGTATGGACTTTACAACAAGTAATGCAATACACTTGGCCCAAGAAAGACAACTTAAGATGCCCATGCCACTTAACAGCACCAGTGGACGGAAAGTAAGCGAGGAAGCTACTGTATTTCATTTCATGTAATCACTGCTCAAGTTTAAGTATGTTTTCCTTTTAGGAGAGATTCAAGTAAAACAAATTTCTTATGAAAGACAACGTCGATATCACACAATTGCTACATTGTAGGTAGGCTGGGAGCAGTCAAAGCCAAGGTAGGCTGCTCCAAAACAAATGTGTGCTGAAGATGGATGAACTCGGTCCCAATGTGAAAAGACAAGGTGGTCAAAGAACTAGTAACACCAAGACAAGGTGGTCAAAGAACTAGTAACACCAAGACAAGGTGGTCAAAGAACTAGTAAGACCAAGACAAGGTGGTCAAAGAACTAGTAACATCAAGACAAGGTGGTCAAAGAACTAGTAACACCAAGACAAGGTGGTCAAAGAACTAGTAACACCAAGACAAGGTGATCAAAGAACTAGTAACACCAAGACAAGGTGGTCAAAGAACTAGTAACACCAAGACAAGGCAGAAACGTTATGATATAGGATAAAAGCAGCAAGTGCCTTATAGAGGACAATGACGTGTTTGCACGATTGATAGAGTACTGTTCCGAGTTACATAACTGTGAGGGCCGGAACGAACCTGGGAAAACAATCCCTTTAACATAAATGATAAAATGATAACGAAGGAGGAGGTAGTTGCAGCGGTAAAGACATTGTGAAGAGGGAAGGCGGTCGGCGTGGACAATATACCAGCAGAGCTCTTACAAGCAGGTGGGGAGGTAGTGGTGGAAGGCCCGACACACATCTGTAACAAAATATGTGCGACAGGAAACTAGCCGGACTAATGGACAAAATCAATGGTTATACCGTTACATAATTCTGGAAACCTACAGCTATGCCAAAATTACAGAATAATAAGCCTCATCAGCCACCATAGCAAGGTCATGTTTAGAATAATCCTCGACAGATTGAAACCCTAAGTGGAGAACATCATTGCTGAGCAGCACTCAGGGTTCAGACAGGGAAGAAGCACTACCGAAAAGATCCTTAATTTAAGGCTGAAAAGGAGAAATATCGGGAGCAGCAACAACTGTACCATGTGTTTGTTGATTTCAAGAAGGCGTTTGATAGGGTATGGCATAAAGCACTTTTGGCAACCATAAGGATGTAACAAATCAACGGACATATTATAAAGGTCCTTGAACACCTGTAGGACAAGGCATCCAGCGCAGTTTTGTGAATGGGAGGCGAGGGGTCTGGTGTCGGTGTGAGATAGGGTTGTACACCATTGTTGTACTCTCCCCCCAACACTTTTCAATATACTCCTTGAGGGAATTATGAGTGAAGCACTTGCAGATCACGTTGGTACTGCCAAAATAAGGCGACGCGCGGGCGGGAGGATGCAAACGGTTACCCACCTTCATTTTGTTGCAGATAACATCGACGGGTTGGCGGGCACGGCACAGAACTTCAGGAATGGGTCAGAAGGCTCGAAACAGTTCTTGACTATGGTACGGAGATAAACAGGGCTTTAACAGTGGGGTAAAAGCTAATTTCCAGGAACTCGAACTGGTCGACCGATTTAAATATCTGGGTTGGATTGTCAGTGATCAATGATCAAAATGTGAGGTGTTGGCCAGAATTGCACAGACAATAGCGGCACTTGCACGACTTAACACAATCTGGCAAGATAAACGGTTAGCCATATGCACGAATATCAGATTAATGCATACATTGGTCCTGTCAATATTCCTCTATGTTTGTGAGACATGGACAGTTACAGATGACCTGCAGGACAGGCCCTGGAGATGAGATGTTTCCAAACGTCACGTACAAAGATCGAATTACAAATGAGGAAATACGAGATAGAATTACAACAGCAATAGTGCCTTTAGAAGATATTTTGACAACTGGCAAAAGAATGAAACTCGCGTGGTACAGGAACACATCAAAATCAAACAGTCTTGAAATTCTATTCTGCACGGAAAGATGCAAGGCAGACGACGAAGGGGCCGTCTCCCCCCAAAAAGTGGTGGGAGGACAACATAAAGAATGGACCAATCTCCAACCAGAGCAGGCATAGGCAGCTGCCGCTGACAGAGAAGGGTGGCGTGGTGTTGTGAGGATGTCTTCATGTGTGCCCCAACGACCTCACCGGTTACGGTGCACATGCACAGGTAAACAAGCCCTGCTGAGTTGTCCACATGCACAGGTAAACAAGCCCTGCTGAGTTGTCCACATGCACAGGTAAACAAGCCCTGCTGAGTTGTCCACATGCACAGGTAAACAAGCCCTGCTGAGTTGTCCACATGCACAGGTAAACAAGCCCTGCTGAGTTGTCCACATGCACAGGTAAACAAGCCCTGCTGGGTTGTCCACATGCACAGGTAAACAAGCCCTACTGAGTTGTCCATATGCACAGGTAAACAAGCCCCACTGAGTTGTCCACATGCACAGGTAAACAAGCCTTGCTGGGTTGTCAGCTGCAGCTCCAGATTATTCTCAAGGTTTAACTCCTGAAGCCTTTCCTTGTGGCTGCGCTGGACTTGGGAGTCAATGACTCTGACAACTGCTACCTTTACAACTTATAAGGTTGTACAAGAACAGGCTTGTAGTCAATTACTCTGACAACTGCTACCTCTACAACTTATAATGTTGTACAAGAAAAAGAAACAAGAAATTGTACTGATCTAAAGCTGCCTGTCAGACATTTTGATGGCCGCTGTTCTGTATGACAAGCAGCTAAAATCAGATTCCATCTCACATCCACTTGAAACAGGCTGTGTCACAGTAGACTGACCAATAAGGTGTGAATCAACACTGTCATCCCTGTAGTGGTGAGCCGGCCAGTAGCTTTGTATTTCCTACAGCAATAAGTGCCCAGGACCATTGTCTTGGTACAACTTTTGATATCTTCTTCTTCGTACGCAGTCAGACAGTAACCATTATTTTTTCGAAAAAAGCGGCCGTCATCCTGAGGCTCTCGCCACTGCCATAGAGCTTGTCTTGCAGTTCCACTGGTAATTGCCACATCTGCTCTCTCTGATCCTCGTATGTCGGGCAGTTCTGCAGCAGATGTTCAGCGGTCATTTTACCAGTACCGCACGGGCATTCGTCGGTACACCCTATCTTCAATTTGTTGAATAGGTGGTACCTCAGTCTGTTGTGGCCAGTGCGAAGTCTGAAGACAACGACCTGCTCTCTTCGGTTCAACTGGTAATAGGCATCGTTTTTGGTGTAACCAGTATGTTCGGTTTCCCATTTGTTCATGTATCTGGCTTTGATAAGCCGTTTTGACTCTTCGTACGGCATACTGGTATCTGTTTGTGGTAGTCTTGCACCTTCTTTTGCCAGTCTGTCTGCCTCCTCGTTGCCTTGGATGTTGTAGTGTGACGGAACCCACTGTACCACTACCCTTATTGGTGCGGACTGCTGGCACAGTTTGCAGAGTGCTGCTCTTAAGTCATTAAGCTCAGTGTTTTTCTGGCTTTTTAGCGCTGTGACTACGGCGAGAGCATCTGTCAGCAGGACTATATGGTTCTCATTTTCACTGTGGGTCACCATTTCTTCCACTGCCGCCCTCAGTGCCTCTGCCTCCGCTCTGAAATTGCTTGTGTACTTACCAGTAGCGAGTGACAGTGTTATTTGTCTGCCATTTGGTAGGTTCAGGAATGCTCCTGACCCTCCGTTCTGTGTAGTGTTTGTTACAGAACCGTCGGTGTATGCATGGGTCCAGTCCATGCTTGGGTAGCTTTTCGTTATGAAGCTTAGGGTAGTATCTCTCCTTTCCTTTTCAGTCTGGCAGTTTTTGTTTGCAATACCTGGTATATTTTCTACCACTTCTGGAAATATATCCTGCCTCCAGGTAGGTTTTCGTACAGTATTGATGGGTTTTGGTGTTGTTAGTGCGTTTATGGGATCTTCGTGCATCTTTGCTTTGGCTATTTCTGCAAAGTTTCTCCGCTTTAGTTTCCCATTTCCCAAATTGTTTAGTCTCTGGTGCATTGGATGGTCAGTCAGTCTTCGGAGTTTCTCTGACTGCAGCTGGGCTCTGCAGTCTCTTCTATCGGTCATGGATTGCAGTTTTGTAATCTTTTCAAGTTCTACAATTGGCGTTGACTTCATGCCACCTGTTATAATTCTCATGGCTTGGTTTTGAAGTTTGTTAACTTTATCGAAGTTCGCCTTTGCTGCTGTTGTCCATGCCGCAATGCCATACTCGAGAACTGGTCTCACTCTTCCAGTATACAGTTTCTTTAGTATGCCTTCGTCTGCTCCCCAGCTTGTGCCAGCAAGTTTCCTCATGATTGCCATTCTTTCTCTGGCTTTCATTCGGTTTCTCTCAATCTGACTTTTCCATGTCATGCGCCGATCAAATGTGACTCCCAGATAGGTTGGGTTGTCGTTTGGCTGCAGGAATTTGCCATTTAGACTTAATTTGGTACTTTGGAGTTTTAATGAAAGCGAGAATATTGTGCATGGGGTTTTCTCCTCGTTTATTTTGACCAGCCATGAGTTCGCCCACTCTTCCAGCGATGTTAGGGCCGTCTGCATCCGATTTCTTGCTATGGTGAGATTCTTTTCAGAGGTCCACATAGCCAGATCGTCTGCAAACATTGAGCTATGGACTCTTCTTGGTATATTCTCTGTAATATCGTTTATATATACCAGAAAGAGTGTGGGTGACAATACTCCCCCTTGGGGTACTCCCTGCTCGAGTGTCACCTTTTTGCTCATCTGCCCTTGTACTTGGACTCTGGCCGTTCTTTGTTTGAGGTAGTGGTTGATCCACTTGTACATCTTCCCACCGACATCACTTCTTCTTAGCTTGACTCTAAGTCCATCCTTCCAGACTTTGTCAAATGCCTTTTCCAGATCCACCCAAACAGCTACTGTGTGTTTCTGTGCCTGGTAGGCATCTTCTATCTCCTGGGCTATGAGGATGACCTGGTCCTCAGTGGATCTGTGCTGTCTGAAGCCGGCTTGCTGTGGAATTAGTATTCGTTTTTCTTCCAGATGCCACATCAGTCTGGTGTTTATCATCCGTTCCATCAGCTTGCCGACACAGCTCAGTAGGCTGATGGGCCTGTATCCATTTGGATCTGTTTTATCCTTTCCTGTTTTTGGTACTGGTACCAGTATTGCGTCTTTCCATGCCTGGGGTACAATACCCCTTTTCCATCTTTGGTTCAGGACTGATAGTAATTTCCTCTTCGCTGTTTGGCCCAGCCCCATCAGCATTTCGTTTGTGATCCCGTCTTTTCCGGGAGATTTCCTTTTCTTTAGTGTTCTCATAGCCTCTTCCATTTCGCGCATTGTTAGTTTGGCCATCATGTGCTCTCCAGGAGCCGTATTTATGTTTTCGTGTCCCTTTAGCTCTTCGCTAATGTCTGTATGCTTATCTGCAGGGACCTCGATGTGGTTTGCTTTGGCATAGTGATCGACAAAGGCGTTAGCGGCTTTCTTACCTGTGATCAAGTTCTCGCCCTGCTTGATAGTAATTTGTTTATTTGACGGGGTTTCGTCGTTCATGGCTCTGACTAGCTTCCATAGCTTGTTCCCGTCTTTGTCCAGGTTTAGACTTTCCGTTTTATTTTTCCAGCTTTCTCTTGCTGTTTGCCTGAGAGTGTGTTTGTACTTCGCCGCGGCGGCTTTGAGGGCGATGTTTGCCTCCATGGATTTTTCTCGCTCTGCCATGTTCCTAGCATTTGTTACTGCATCTTCCACTTTCTGCAACTCCTCATTCCAGTAGGGCTTATAGTTTTTCTTAGCTCCTCTTGGGATGGTTTCAGTGGCGGCTTGCATTATTGCCTTGCTTAGGCTCTCTACCATGGGCTTCATTTTTGAGTGTCGTGTGTTGATGGTTTCACACAGCCCATCTGTCAGGATTGCAAATCTGTCCCAGTCGGCTCGTTTGTAATTCCAACGTGGGAGCGGTTTTGTTTCCTGTGGGCCTACTTCCATGTCAATGGTTAGTCTGATCGGCCTGTGGTCGCTACCTGCCAGTTGGTTTAGCACCTGGCGGTCTATTTTATGGTGTATGTCCTGTGTGGAGAAGGCCAAATCTGGAGTCGAGGTGGTATGCCATGTTCTTGAATAGAAGCTAGGGCTATCCTCCGGCCTATTGATTAGGGAGAGATTTGCATCTATCTCCCAATCTTCCACTTCGTCACCTCTGCTGTCTGTGTCAGAGTATCCCCATCTCTCCGAGTGGCTGTTGAAATCTCCAACTACTATGCAGTTGGAGTCTCTGACCTCCATACTCGAGAGCGATAGGTCTCTATTTGGTGGTCCGTACAGATTGAAAATGCGGAGCTTCGTCTCTTGGGCCATTATGTCAACTCCTACAATTTCTGCTTGTCCGGTGTGATTGACAGATACCGCGCTACTCGGTATGCAGTTTCTGGTCAGTATCAGGACCCCTCCTTTGTGGCCTTCTCTATCTAGACGGACGGTCTGGTATCCTCTGATTGAGAATTTATGGTTATTGTTGAGGTGCGTTTCCTGGATACATGCCACGTCAATCTTACCTTCATGCAGGTGGTGTGTTAGGGAAAGTTTTTTGTTAATGACTCCCTCCGCATTCCACTGTAGTATTTTGAGGGTCTTGAGGTTTTGGCCAATAGAAGTTGCCCCATAGCCATGTGCCTTGACTCCACGACACATGGGTGGGTGACCACCAGTAGTCAAGGGTGGGCCCCTTCGAGGCGTGAGGCCCGGCACTATCGCTGCCTGGCGGGACTCCGCAGGATGAGCGCCATGCGTGTTTCTGATAGGTTGTACTGCCATCATACTGCGATTTACGTTGCACTGTTTTGTTAGGCTTGCGGCCCCGTGCATCCGATTTCAACAGGCGTTTCTGTAGGGATGCCCTCCTTAGCCTTTGGCTGTCCCCAGCCTATCTGCAAGGCAGCAGTTGTTTATGATCAGAGTTGTCTCTCTTATGGAAGTTGTCTTACTAGACTATCGAGTCTTCACTACTCGTGTCTATAGGGTGCAATGATAATATGTGAGATATATGAGATGGACTGGTTTACCCGGAAGAGAGGCAGTCCAGTGTGTCTGTATCCCATGATCGTCACGTCCTGCCAGAAACGTAGCATTTGCATGTGAGTGGGGTATCTCTTTTTCCTTTTATTTTCTTGGCTTCTATGCAGGGATGGTACGCCTAGCATTCCCCGCCACCTGGGGTGTTGACACAGTGGGGCAGGTGTGCAATGTCCGCTGGTCTGCATCTCTTCTGCGTCCAGCATGATAGTTATATGGCTGATAGCGTACAGAGGTAGATATCGTAGCCGGTGTGCATTTAGCCAGAGGACAAGCCTGGTAATGTCACAGAGATGTTGTTCGCCTGGTGTGCGGACAACTCTCATGGTCAGTGGTTGAGTCTTGACAGTTCACAGTGAGGTGGCTGCTCTACTGTTTTCGACACCCCGACCAGGTACTAAGTCTTTGGTTGGTGGTTTCGCACCCAATCGCCGTATAAGGTGAGTATCAAGCAGTTGTCCGCCCGCTTTGATTGGCGGACGGCAAGGACCTCTTACTGTGGCTCTACCTGATAGGGCTGGGGCGCAAGCCCCAGGTCCCGAGCATGTAGGAGCCTCCCATTGCAGTGGTGCTGAGATTTTGGGCGGGATTGCGGCTTACAAGGGTTCGGCCGTAATCCCCCACATGGTAGCCTCGCGCCCTTGGCTTATCAGCCTGGTACGTGAACCAAAGTGTCTGCGGCTCCTCTCGATTTGAGCTGGTTTTCCGTAGCAACGCCCTGTCATTTGTAGGGTAAAACTGACCTGTCTTCAGATGATCTATTTCCAGCACCCGTTCACTATTTGGTCAGACGAATTTATTGAGGGCTTTTGTTTGTCAATGACCAGGTATTTGAAATCTGCGGTTTCTGCGGAGTTAAGCACGATTTCCGTAGCGTTCTTTCATTTGAGTGTTTGAGAGCTGACTTGTCATCCGTGAGTCTAATACCAGCGTACGTTCATTATTAGACCCAAACGGCAGTGCTCTCGATTTGTCAGTTGTTCTACAGTATTGGCGTGTTCAGTCAAGTTAAGCCGCAGGTTCCACACCTGGTGGTGCCCTTCCGTCAATTCCCTTAGCGAGACAATCAAGTTTCTTAGGGGGTAGCCCCAGATTTTCGAGGGTCTAATTCCAGCACATGTTCTCTATTAGACCCCACGAAGGTGTACTTTTTGATAGTCATTCTGCAGTATTGGCGTGTTAAGTTAATTTAAGCCTCAGGCTCCACTCCTGATAGTGCTCTTCCATCAGTTCCTTTTTCAGAACACTGGATGCAGACCAAACCGGGCCACAGCCCCAGATTTCTGAGGGTCTAAATCCAGCACCAGTTCCATATTAGACCCCAGAAGAGTGGTCTCGGCATGTCAATCATTTCAGTGTTGGCCGTGTTGAGTCAAATTAAGCCGCAGGCTCCACTCCTGGTGGTGCCCTTCCGCCAATTCCTTTAAGTTTCAGCTTTGCAACCATACTTCCCCCGGAACCCAAACACTTTGGTTTCCCGGAAGCTGCCCGCAGAGTCATCGAAGCAACTCCTGCGGATCGCTAGTCGGCATCGTTTATGGTCAGAACTACGACGGTATCTGATCGTCTTCGCGCCTCTGACTTTCGTTCTTGATTAATGAAAACATTCTTGACAAATGCTTTCGCAGTAGCTCGTCTTGCAGCGATCCAAGAATTTCACCTCTAATGCCGCAATACGAATGCCCCCGTTTGTCCCTGTTAATCATTACCTCCAGTTCCGAAAACCAACAAAATAGAACCGAGGTCCTATTCCATTATTCCATGCACCATTATTCAGGCAGCCGAGGCCTGCTTTGAACACTCTAATTTTTCAAAGTAAACGCGCCGGCCACCCAGGACGCTCAGCGAAGAGCACCCGTGGGAGAGAGCCGGCAGACGGTAGGGCAGGAGACAACGGGCAGTGAACCGGCGCGAGCCGGACCGCCCGCCTGCGCCTGAGATCCAACTACGAGCTTTTTAACTGCAACAACTTTAATATACGCTATTGGAGCTGGAATTACCGCGGCTGCTGGCACCAGACTTGCCCTCCAATAGATCCTCGTTAAAGGGTTTAAAGTGTACTCATTCCAATTACGGGGCCTCGAAAGAGTCCCGTATTGTTATTTTTCGTCACTACCTCCCCGTGCCGGGAGTGGGTAAGTTGCGCGCCTGCTGCCTTCCTTGGATGTGGTAGCCGTTTCTCATGCTCCCTCTCCGGAATCGAACCCTGATTCCCCGTTACCCGTTACAAACATGGTAGGCATGTCACGTACCATCGACATTTGATAGGGCAGACATTTGAAAGATGCGTCGCCGGCACATGAGGCCATGCGATCAGCACAAAGTTATCCAGAGTCACCAGTGGGGACGCCGCAACCCCGCGAGGGGAAACGACGATTGGTTTTGAACTAATAAAAGCGCTCTTTCCGCGAGGGTCGGAGCTTGGTAAGCATGTATTAGCTCTAGAATTGCCAGTTATCCAAGTAGGATCGTGTCATCTAAGGAACCTCGACTGATTTAATGAGCCATTCGCGGTTTCACCGTGAGACAGTGTGAACTTAGACATGCATGGCTTAATCTTTGAGACAAGCATATGACTACTGGCAGGATCAACCAGATATCTGTCGGAGACGTACGTACAGCACACACCGGTCGGCGGAGGAAGGGTGTGTAAAAAGCCTCGCTGGGACGACGGCCGCAGGGACCGACTGACGGGACGGACGGTTTGTTCCACCCGTCCCTCACTCCGTCGACCTAGGACCGCCTGACAGGGGCCTCCCACACGCACCAGACGACCGACCGACCGGGCTCGCTCAAGGAGGGATGGCAGCGCTCTGTGCAGAACGGATCCCAACGACCTCGGCGATGAATTTCACTGGGACTAGAGACAATTTGGCCTGTCGGCCTGCCCTTCTCCGTAGGAGAACGCAGGGCCTCGAGGCAACGATTCCTGCTTTCCATTTGCCGGTCACAAGCTCTTTGCGAGAGTCGGACCACCAGCGAGACGTACTGTCGAGCTCTGCTATAAGCCTTAGATAAATCACCACGGACGGACCACGTTTCCTGATACGGACCAGACCAGCGCACCTCGGTGGAGGAGCCGCTGCAACAAACCGCACCCAATTCGCTCTACGGGGAAAGGCAGGCGAGCGTTTTCCGCAAGCCCGCGCTATCGCTCCGCCTGGCGGGACTGAGATCGCTTTACGAACACTGGTTGAAATTGAGTCGCTGCGGCGAGACAACTACCCCAGATCAACTTTTGATATAAGAAGAGCCATTTCAATCTGCTACCGGATAAAAATCATCAAGAGTGAAGTCAATATGGTTAGACTCTATGACAATAGTGAAGTCAATATAGTTAGACTCTATGACAATAGTGAAGTCAATATAGTTCGACTCTATGACAATAGTAAAGTCAATATAGTTCGACTCTACAACAATAGTGAAGTCAATATGGTTAGACTATGACAATAGTGAAGTCAACATGGTTAGACTCTATGACAATAGTGAAGTCAATATGGTTAGACTTCTACGACAATAGTGAAGTCAATATGGTTAGACTACGACAATAGTGAAGTCAATATGGTTAGACTATGACAATAGTGAAGTCAATATGGTTAGACTATAACAATAGTGAAGTCAATATGGTTAGACTACGACAATAGTGAAGTCAATATGGTTAGACTCTACATCAAGTCATTCCTCATATTCAATTTGTATCCACTGCAACCAAATTCTCAAGAATGACAACTTGTGAAATCACAGATCTGTTTATTTTGTGTCTACAATAATACCACATCAATAAATCAGAATAATCTTGCTAATACATTGAGCATATAACAATGTCTTCGTCCACTCTCCCTGTAAGGCTGTCAACAAAAAACATACCAGCAGGTATGGCTCAGTTTACGTACCGGACCAGAACCAAAGAGAAACCCACATTTGGGCCTTATTCGGGGATAAAGAACAAATGAATATAATACATATGGTATTGGTTCTCAAGTTCATGTGCCATCTCCACATCGAAGGTCATCTGCTATGGATCTCCAACTTCCTTTGTTTCTTGCCTTGATGGTACAATCCATCAACCTTTGCTTGGTTCCATCTGTTGACAGTATTCCCCCCCCCCCCCCCCCAACTTAATGATCTTTGCCCATGGTACGTTTGCATTCCAGTGTTTTCTGCAAGGTGTTATATCTTATTATAAGTTGCAGTTACCATATTTGTTTTCTTGTCTTTCCCCGAGATGCACCCTATACTTTTATATATCCACATTTCTAAGGCACTAATTGCCTTCTGCAACGGTTTGTTCATTGCCCATGTAGTAATACATAAGATCTGATCACTCTCATTGTCCATGTAAGCAAGTGTACATAAGATATGATCACTCTCATTGTCCATGTCAGCAAGTGTACATAAGATCTGATCACCCTCATTGTCCATGTCAGCAAGTGTACATAAAATATGATCACTCTCATTGTCCATGTCAGCAAGTGTACATAAGATATGATCACTCTCATTGTCCATGTCAGCAAGTGTACATAAGATATGATCACTCTCATTGTCCATGTCAGCAAGTGTACATAAGATATGATCCCTATCATTGTCCATGTAAGCAAGTGTACATAAGATCTGATCACTCTCATTGTCCATGTAAGCAAGTGTACATAAGATATGATCACTCTCATTGTCCATGTCAGCAAGTGTACATAAGATCTGATCACTCTCATTGTCCATGTCAGCAAGTGTACATAAGATATGATCACTCTCATTGTCCATGTCAGCAAGTGTACATAAGATATGATCACTCTCATTGTCCATGTCAGCAAGTGTACATAAGATATGATCCCTATCATTGTCCATGTAAGCAAGTGTACAAAAGATCTGATCACTCTCATTGTCCATGTAAGCAAGTGTACATAAGATCTGATCACTCTCATTGTCCATGTAAGCAAGTGTACATAAGATCTGATCACTCTCATTGTCCATGTCAGCAAGTGTACATAAGATCTGATTACTCTCATTGTCCATGTCAGCAAGTGTACATAAGATATGATCCCTATCATTGTCCATGTAAGCAAGTGTACATAAGATCTGATCACTCTCATTGTCCATGTAAGCAAGTGTACATAAGATATGATCACTCTCATTGTCCATGTCAGCAAGTGTACATAAGATATGATTACTCTCATTGTCCATGTCAGCAAGTGTACATAAGATATGATCACTCTCATTGTCCATATCAGCAAGTGTACATAAGATCTGATCACTCTCATTGTCCATGTCAGCAAGTGTACATAAGATCTGATCACTCTAATTGTCCATGTCAGCAAGTGTACATAAGATCTGATCACTCTCATTGTCCATGTCAGCAAGTGTACATAAGATCTGATCCCTCTAATTGTCCATGTCAGCAAGTGTACATAAGATCTGATCACTCTCATTGTCCATGTCAGCAAGTGTACATAAGATATGATCACTCTCATTGTCCATGTCAGCAAGTGTACATAAGATATGATCACTCTCATTGTCCATGTCAGCAAGTGTACATAAGATATAATCCCTCTAATTGTCCATGTCAGCAAGTGTACATAAGATATGATCCCTCTAATTGTCCATGTCAGCAAGTGTACATAAGATATGATCCCTCTAATTGTCCATGTCAGCAAGTGTACATAAGATATGATCCCTCTAATTGTCCATGTCAGCAAGTGTACATAAGATATGATCCCTCTAATTGTCCATGTCAGCAAGTGTACATAAGATATGATCCCTCTAATTGTCCATGTCAGCAAGTGTACATAAGATATGATCCCTCTAATTGTCCATGTCAGCAAGTGTACATAAGATCTGATCACTCTCATTGTCCATGTCAGCAAGTGTACATAAGATATGATCACTCTAATTGTCCATGTCAGCAAGTGTACATAAGATCTGATCACTCTCATTGTTCATGTCAGCAAGTGTACATAAGATATGATCCCTCTAATTGTCCATGTCAGCAAGTGTACATAAGATATGATCCCTCTAATTGTCCATGTCAGCAAGTGTACATAAGATATGATCCCTCTCATTGTCCATGTCAGCAAGTGTACATAAGATATGATCCCTCTAATTGTCCATGTCAGCAAGTGTACATAAGATATGACCCCTCTCATTGTCCATGTCAGCAAGTGTACATAAGATATGATCCCTATCATTGTCCATGTCAGCAAGTGTACATAAGATATGATCCCTATCATTGTCCATGTCAGCAAGTGTACATAAGATATGATCACTCTCATTGTCCATGTCAGCAAGTGTACATAAGATATGATCCCTCTTATTGTACATTTGTGAGTGACTTATTTGGATGTCAATATATGACTCTTGTTGGTAAAAACAGATTTAGCCAATCCTATTCTCTTCCTGATTTCAATTTTCCGTTACTATATTTCCAAGATAGGAAGAGCTCTTGACCTGTTCCAATATTTGAGTCTTTTTTAGTTGTAGAGCAAATTTGAACCACAAATTCCTGTAGTTCTTGTTCACTTTCAGTCAGTCAAATTGTGGTGCCATCTGGATATCTGAGATTATTTATTCATACTCCACCGATAATTATTCCCAGAATGTTTCTATATGTCGAAAAATGTCTTCTGTGTAAATGTTAAACAGACAAGAGGACAGCACCCTCTTTGTCACACTCCTCTTTTAAACAGACAAGAGGACAGCACCATCTATGTCCCACTCCTCTTTTAAACAGACAAGAGGACAGCACCATCTTTGTCACACTCTTTTTATGTCCACTGTCTTTGTTAATTTTGTGATTTGTTAGGTGTTTTAGTTTGTTCTTTGTCCCTGATTAAGATCTTTTGACTGTAACATAGCATTCATTTTGTTTCTGTCTGCTGCAGTAACCCAGTTATACCTAGAAATGTTTCCCTTGACCTTTGACCTGCAGTACTGCTGCAGATTTTTTCCAGTAAAAAGGCTAAACTGTAAATGACTTGTTCTTCCACATTATGAGTCAATTGTTTTTGGTTCTTAAAATATTTAGATCCCATCCCTCATAGCTATTAAGTTATACAACATCTCAATACGACTACACTCTGGGCAATACCACAGTTGTTTAGTGTCTTTTAACGAATGATGGTGCCTGTAGCTAGCCGGTTGTACACACTCCTGTCCCATTCTCTCAGGTGCTCCTAGCTGCTCTTACTGGAAGGAACAAATGAGGAAAATGACAATGATCTCACCAAACAATGAACAAGAAAGTGTAATGACATTCATTTTATCGGACATAGACTTAGTGAGCATTTGTTGAAGACCCACAGGGAGCTGGAAAGGTTTTCATTGATTGACAATAAATAAACATTCATCAAATCGCTGACTATTTGAGACATTTCTATACAAAAAATAGTGACAACAACAGGTAATGCGGCCAAGGATAAAGTGATAGTGCCTGGAACCCATTTACAACTGGATCAAGTCAATAGCTGGGATTGAACCCAGCACATTTGCCTTGGGAAGCAGGTACTCTGCCGCTCATATTTAAACAACAAATGTAAAGGATATATAAATTATCATCCATTTGTACATTGAGAACTTGTCTGTCTAGCTCAGACAGAAATCACATGCAAGAACAGAACGTCTCTGTCTTGACTTATCAATTGACATCACTACACAAACCTCCAAACATAGTCATGGTCACAAAATGACAACTGACAAACTGTATGATCACATCCTCTCTTTGCTATCAGCATCAAACTTGGTCCTTATACAGGACACAGGAAAGACAAATGAGATCTCTCTGACAGGTCACTGATGTCACCAGGAGAGATGAAATGAGGACATTAGAAAAACTGTAAGACTGACTCTTGATGCTCAATACACGGCTAGGTAGAAAATAGGTGGTTCAGTCATCTCATGTAACCTCATTAACTACCATTGCATGCATATAACACAAGAAGATCTGGTTCAAAGCATGAGGAAGACCATGTGACAGTAATTAATGAAGTGTTCACACAATGGTAGGTTGGGCACACTTTCTGACAAACATCTCAAACAGAGGTTACAGGTCCTTATATGGCCAACACCAAGTGATCTCAGGAATGAATGAGGACAGGTAGGACATTTGGGGGGTTATATGAGGTCAAGTTTCATGGTGCAGGTGATGTTAAGAGGACAAGTTTGACATGTGGAGGGTTATATGAGGTCAAGTTTGATGTGCAGGTGATGTTAAGAGGACAAGTTTGACATGTGGAGGGTTATATGAGGTCAAGTTTGATGTGCAGGTGATGTTAAGAGGACAAGTTTGACATTTGGAGGGTTATATGAGGTCAAGTTTCATGGTGCAGGTGATGTTAAGAGGACAAGAAGGACATTTGGAGGGTTATATGAGGTCAAGTTTGAGGGTGCATGTGATGTTAAGAGGACAAGTTTGACATGTGGAGGGTTATATGAGGTCAAGTTTGAGGGTGCATGTGAAGTTAAGAGAACAAGTTTGATGGTACAGGCGAAGTTAAGAGAACAAGTTTGATGGTACAGGCGAAGTTAAGAGAACAAGTTTGATGGTACAGGCGAAGTTAAGAGAACAAGTTTGATGGTACAGGCGAAGTTAAGAGAACAAGTTTGATGGTACAGGCGAAGTTAAGAGAACAAGTTTGATGGTACAGGCGAAGTTAAGAGAACAAGTTTGATAGTACAGGTGAAGTTAAGATTACAAGTGTGATGGTCCAAGGGATGTTAGAGGTCAAGTTTGATGGTCCAAGTGATGTTAGAGGTCAAGTTTGATGGTCCAAGGGATGTTAGAGGTCAAGTTTGATGGTCCAAGTGATGTTAGAGGTCAAGTTTGATGGTCCAAGGAATGTTAGAGGCCACGTTTGATGGTCCAAGGGATGGATGGGGACAGATTTGATGGTCCAAGAGATGGATGGGGATCAGATTTGATGGTCAAAGAGATGAATGGTTACAGGTTTGATGGTCCAAGGGATGGATGGGGATCAGATTTGATGGTCAAAGAGATGAATGGGTACAGGTTTGATGGTCCAAGAGATGAATGGGTACAGGTTTGATGGTCCAAGAGATGAATGGGTACAGGTTTGATGGTCCAAGGGATGGATGGGGACAGGTTTGATGGTCCAAGGGATGAATGGGGACAGGTTTGATGGTCCAAGGGATGAATCGGGACAGGTTTGATGGTCCAAGGGATGAATGGGGACAGGTTTGAAGGTCCAAGGGATGGAGGGGGACTGGTTTGATAGTCCAAGGGATGGATGAGAACAAATGAAATTGTCCTTGATCTACACAGGATTAAATTATTTGAGTTTGACAAACTTTTCTTGATTTCAGATTCTGCCTATAATGTTCCTAATTCCTCAGTTTGAAATCCCTGATTAGGCTTTAGCTGGAGTCAAGGTTGTGATGATGGACTCGTACACAAAGAAGGTTATGGCACAGGCTGGGGTTACTCTCAGCAGATTGGCCCATAAGCCCTTGTAGTATCCAATAACACCTTCGTATCTGAAAGTTATGAGGACAAAACAATATGAGAGGCCAACATGACATAAAGCTGGTTTTTTTACATAATTAGTTCTAGAAGAGTCAAGATGTTAGAGTACTGGCTTGCTAGTCTGAAGCCTATGGGTTCAAACCACGGTAAAGCCAAGTTTTTTTTCTTCTTTTGAGAATGAAATAAAAACAGGACTTTGTGGTGACTAAAAGAGCAAGTGACCTTTATCCCTCATGCCTAAAATAACCTTTCGACAACAGCAGTAATGGCAAAATGAATGATAGGTTATGATGATCACCTGATCTTCCCTGGAGAGTCAGTGGAAGGCACCATTCTGTAAATGGCCAGAGTCATCACTTGTCCCCTTTGATCTTTGTGCCCTGCGTACCACTCGAGCAACATCCAAGAATAGTGTACAGTAAACAGAGCAAGAACAAGGTGGGTTAGAGCAGACACTTCACCTTTTTGCTGCTTTGATCTTTTACTGAACCACTGGTGAAAAAAATGTGCCTGGGGCAATGTCTCTGCATACTCACTGGTGTATTTGTTGTGTTAACATCAGTTTTTGCTATAGAAATGGCTGAATCAAAAACAAGCAACTTACATCCATCTTGAAAACAGCAGGATGGCTTTAAACAATTTTTTCTCTGTTTCACATGGATTTGGAAGGTTATTCCATTATTGATTGTGATGAAGTTTGTTGCAGTCAATTTTTCTGAGGTAGGTCTGTTCAGTGTTTATGTAGATGCTATAAAAACAATTGAAGTAGAAACTAACAGATTTACAGATCTGGTCAGGAACACTATCAGTGTTTTGTGACAGTTCTATGGATTAACTGATGTACTCAAAATTGGGTCAGTCTAAGTGTTTGTGACGTAATAAAAAAGATGTGGAAACTAAAAGGTTCAATTATAACCATTCACTCTTTTCCCTTGCCACATGGTTCGTTAACCTGTTATGCTTAGCTGTTGCACACCAACTATGCAGGCACAATCATTTTTTATTAGTGCGTTATTAGTAGTTGTTCAGAATGAATCTCTTAGAAATTGGACGAATTACGTCAATATATTTATGATTATCATACAGTGTACACATGCTTGTATTTGTGATTATAGCAGTGTATTCAAGCTCATTTCTGTGATTATAACAGTGTATTCAAGCTCATTTCTGTGTTTATAACAGTGTATTCAAGCTCATATCTGTGATTATAACAGTGTATTCAAGCTCATTTCTGTGATTTATAACACTGTATTCATGTGATATAATAGTTTATTCATGTTTACATTTGTGATTATAATACTGTATTCATGTTTCATATCCTTCTTCTTCTGTGTACAATTTAAGACTTCAACTTGAATCTATCTTCAAAAATCAGTGGTTAGTCTGAGGCTATGGGTATATCCTAGTCAAACAACAGGACTATGTCTTGATTTTGATGACCTGTTCCTCAGCACAGCTGCTGGTCCCAACTTCGTCTCCAGCGGACCATTGCTTGGGCCATGGAAATCCAGTGCATGGTACGCTCTCCTCCAGAGGCATCTCGGATGTTGTTGTATACAGTAAGGGAGTCTGACACTAGCGTGGTAGTGACACTATGACCTGACAGGCATGTCATAAAAAGCAAATAAGGAGGGTTTGGTATGGGGCCAGCCACAACAAGCTACAAGAAAAGAAGCCCTCGGAATCCTATAGTAGATTAGCGACTAAGTCTAAACACAAATAATGTAAATGGTACCTCATTCTGCTACCAACAATACTACTTTCTCCGTGAGGTATCTGGAGAAGATATCACTTACACCCAAATTTGTCTGATGACATCAGTAACTCCTGAATAGCTGCGGTGTTGGTCCTGTAACCGTGACCTCATAACCTGGTATGGATATGTAGTTGCTGCAGCAAACATCTTTGACAATGCTGCAAATGTGAGGTACTCCACAGAGCTCTGAAAATAGACCATGCAGATCTGAACTCAATCAATCTTAAATGTTTGTTCTTGCTGTAAAACTTCCACACAATATCACTATCTTGTAGCCTGTTTATCTTCAGTAATGTTTCATGAACAGGTCACATTCAACTTTTCACAATTTAATGACGAAGAGAAAAGAATAAAGAAACCTGATATGTGGAGATCTAGGTTTGTTGCAGACATTACAGTGACATCTTTTGTTTTAAAGTATATATTATCTATATGTAAACAATCAGTGGCTTACTAAAGAGTCATAGAAGTCAGGGAGATGTACTTTTGTTGCCAACCAATTAAGCCTACATTTATGCCTAAACTGGCGCTCACAAACCTGCAACTTGAGGCCCCAAACAACGCCATATATGTGATGGTAAAAGACAGAAGAGAGAATGAATATAACAGTAACTGTGAATCTTCTTCTTCTTCTTCTGCGTACACAGTCAGACAGTAACCATTATTTTTTCGAGAAAAGCGGCGGTCATCCTGAGGCTCTCGCCACTGCCATAGAGCTTGTCTTGCAGTTCCACTGGTAATGGCCACATCTGCTCTCTCTGATCCTCGTATGTCGGGCAGTTCTGCAGCAGATGTTCAGTGGTCATTTTACCAGTACCGCACGGGCATTCGTCGGTACACCCTATCTTCAATTTGTTGAATAGGTGGTACCTCAGTCTGTTGTGGCCAGTGCGAAGTCTGAAGACAACTACCTGCTCTCTTCGGTTCAACTGGTAATAGGCATCGTTTTTGGTGTAACCAGTATGTTCGGTTTCCCATTTGGTCATGTATCTGGCTTTGATAAGCCGTTTTCACTCTTCATACATCATACTGGTATCTGTTTGTGGTAGTCTTGCACCTTCTTTTGCCAGTCTATCTGCCTCCTCGTTGCCTTGGATGTTGCAGTGTGACGGGACCCACTGTACCACTACCCTTTTTGGTGCGGACTGCTGGCACAGTTTGCAGAGTGCTGCTCTTAAGTCATTAAGCTCAGTGTTTTTCTGGCTTTTTAGCGCTGTGACTACGGCGAGAGCATCTGTCAGCAGGACTATATGGCTCTCATTTTCACTGTGTGTCACCATTTCTTCCACTGCCGCCCTCAGTGCCTCTGCCTCCGCTCTGAAATTGCTTGTGTACTTACCAGTAGCGAATGACAGTGTTATTTTTCTGCCATTTGGTAGGTTCAGGAATGCTCCTGCCCCTCCGTTCTGTGTAGTGTTTGTTACAGAACCGTCGATGTATGCATGGGTCCAGTCCATGCTTGGGTAGCTTTTCGTTATGAAGCTTAGGGTAGTGTCTCTCCTTTCTTTTTCAGTCTGGCAGTTTTTGTTTGCAATACCTGGTATATTTTCTACCACTTCTGGAAATATATCCTGCCTCCAGGTAGGTTTTCGTACAGTAGTGATGGGTTTTGGTGTTGTTAGTGCGTTTATGGGATCTTCGTGCATCTTCGCTTTGGCTATTTCTGCAAAGTTTCTCCGCTTTAGTTTCCCATTTCCCAAATTGTTTAGTCTCTGGTACATTGGGTGGTCCGTCAGTCTTCGGAGTTTCTCTGACTGCAGCTGGGCTCTGCAGTCTCTTCTATCGGTCATGGATTGCAGTTTTGTAATCTTTTCAAGTTCTACAATTGGCGTTGACTTCATGCCACCTGTTATAATTCTCATGGCTTGGTTTTGAAGTTTGTTAACTTTATCGAAGTTCGCCTTCGCTGCTGTTGTCCATGCCGCAATGCCATACTCGAGAACTGGTCTCACTCTTCCAGTGTACAGTTTCTTTAGTATGCCTTCGTCTGCTCCCCAGCTTGTGCCAGCAAGTTTCCTCATGATTGCCATTCTTTCTCTGGCTTTCATTCGGTTTCTCTCAATCTGACTTTTCCATGTCATGCGCCGATCAAATGTGACTCCCAGATAGGTTGGGTTGTCGTTTGGCTGCAGGATTTTGCCATTTAGACTTAATTTGGTACTTTGGGGTTTTAATGAAAGCGAGAATATTGTGCACGTGGTTTTCTCCTCGTTTATTTTGACCAGCCATGAGTTCGCCCACTCTTCCAACGATGTTAAGGCCGTCTGCATCCGATTTCTTGCTATGGTGAGATTCTTTTCAGAGGTCCACATAGCCAGATCGTCTGCAAACATTGAGCTATGGACTCTTCTTGGTATATTCTCTGTAATATCGTTTATATATACCAGGAAGAGTGTGGGTGACAATACTCCCCCTTGGGGTACTCCCTGCTCGAGTGTCACCTTTTTGCTCATCTGCCCTTGTACTTGGACTCTGGCCGTTCTTTGTTTGAGGTAGTGGTTGATCCAGTTGTACATCTTCCCACAGACATCACTTCTTCTTAGCTTGACTCTAAGTCCGTCCTTCCAGACTTTGTCAAATGCCTTTTCCAGATCCACCCAAACAGCTACTGTGTGTTTCTGTGCTTGGTAGGCATCTTCTATCTCCTGGGCTATGAGGATGACCTGGTCCTCAGTGGATCTGTGCTGTCTAAAGCCGGCTTGCTGTGGAATTAGTATTCGTTTTTCTTCCAGATGCCACATCAGTCTGGTGTTTATCATCCGTTCCATCAGCTTGCCGACACAGCTCAGTAGGCTGATGGGCCTGTATCCATTTGGATCTGTTTTATCCTTTCCTGTTTTTGGTACTGGTACCAGTATTGCGTCTTTCCACGCCTGGGGTACAATACCCCTTTTCCAGCTTTGGTTCAGGACTGATAGTAGTTTCCTCTTCGACTGTGAATCAATTATGGGAAAATCAATATGAAATGTCATCAGTCTGACTTCCTTGCTTTAGTGGAAGCATGCGACCATCACTGACTGTAGTTGGCCTCCTAGAAGGAGGCTGTACCCAAACATTGACATGTTCTAACATTGAAGATTTTCATTGTGGATCTTGACTGTGGACAAATTAATGCAACCACGATATTCACAACTAAAGAGGGATCGAGGGTTGTGTATGAGGCTAGCAAACTTATGCCAAACCACCTCTGCGTGAGTAAGCAAAGTATTTTGACACGAGTTTTCAGTAAGGAACCATCTACAGGTGTGACCCTATGCTCCATTGGGAGTAAAATGTAGATGGATGAGTAGTGATGGATCATGTACCACTCTATTTGACATAATAAGGTAGCTAGCTCCATGAACAACCTTCCTTAGTCACCCTATCATGACCAGAAATGGTCTGTTATGTTCAGAATTGACGCCGGTGTATTCCAGGAAAAACCAACTTGCTCAGTCACCTTCAGCAAATGTTAGAGAGTAGATTCTGGGGGCTCCAGTAGCCCAATCTTTATAGAGGAATAGAAGAGAGGTGGTTCTGTTCATTCCTTCCAAAGAAGTAGTACAGCAATGGTGGATAAAGATTCAAAAACATCAGTCAACCGAAACCTTTTCAGCTTCCTGTAGAAAACAGGGATTCAACAAATACACGTCAAGTATGTCGCTAAATAACGACATGTCCGTGCCTGATGAAATACACTTCAAGTATGTCGCTAAATGTCGACCTGTCCGTGCCTGATGAAATACACTTCAAGTATGTCGCTAAATGTCGACCTGTCCATGCCTGATGAAATACACTTCAAGTATGTCGCTAAATGACGACATGTCCGTGCCTGATGAAATACACTTCAAGTATGTCGCTAAATGTCGACCTGTCCGTGCCTGATGAAATACACTTCAAGAATGTCGCTAAATGTCGACCTGTCCGTGCCTGATGAAAAACACTTCAAGTATGTCGCTAAATGTCGACCTGTCTGTGCCTGATGAAATACACTTCAAGTATGTCGCTAAATGTCGACCTGTCCGTGCCTGATGAAATACACTTCAAGTATGTCGCTAAATGTCGACCTGTCCGTGCCTGATGAAATACACTTCAAGTATGTCGCTAAATGTCGACCTGTCCGTGCCTGATGAAATACACTTCAAGTATGTCGCTAAATGACGACATGTCCGTGCCTGATGAAATACACTTCAAGTATGTCGCTAAATGTCGACCTGTCCGTGCCTGATGAAATACACTTCAAGAATGTCGCTAAATGTCGACCTGTCCGTGCCTGATGAAAAACACTTCAAGTATGTCGCTAAATGTCGACCTGTCTGTGCCTGATGAAATGCACTTCAAGTATGTCGCTAAATGTCGACCTGTCCGTGCCTGATGAAATGCACGTCAAGTATGTTGCTAAATGACGACATGTCCGTGCCTGATGAAATACACTTCAAGTATGTCGCTAAATGTCGACCTGTCCGTGCCTGATGAAATACACTTCAAGTATGTCGCTAAATGTCGACCTGTCCGTGCCTGATGAAATACACTTCAAGAATGTCGCTAAATGTCGACCTGTCCGTGCCTGATGAAAAACACTTCAAGTATGTCGCTAAATGTCGACCTGTCTGTGCCTGATGAAATACACTTCAAGTATGTCGCTAAATGTCGACCTGTCCGTGCCTGATGAAATACACTTCAAGTATGTCGCTAAATGTCAACCTGTCCGTGCCTGATGAAATACCCTTCAAGTATGTCGCTAAATGTCGACCTGTCCGTTCCTGATGAAATACACTTCAAGTATGTCGCTAAATGTCGACCTGTCCGTGCCTGATGAAATACAATTCAAGTATGTCGCTAAATGTCGACCTGTCCGTGCCTGATGAAATTCACGTCAAGTATGTCGCTAAATGTCGACCTGTCCGTGCCTGATGAAATACACTTCAAGTATGTTGCTAAATGTCGACTTGTCCGTGCCTGATGAAATACACTTCAAGTATGTCGCTAAATGACGACATGTCCGTGCCTGATGAAATACACGTCAAGTATGTCGCTAAATGTCGACCTGTCCGTGCCTGATGAAATACACTTCAAGTATGTCGCTAAATGTCGACCTGTCCGTGCCTGATGAAATACACTTCAAGTATGTCGCTAAATGTCGACCTGTCCGTGCCTGATGAAATTCCCGTCAAGTATGTCGCTAAATGTCGACCTGTCCGTGCCTGATGAAATACACTTCAAGTATGTTGCTAAATGTCGACCTGTCCGTGCCTGATGAAATGCACTTCAAGTATGTCGCTAAATGACGACATGTCCGTGTCTGATGAAATACACTTCAAGTATGTCGCTAAATGTCGACCTGTCCGTGCCTGATGAAAAACACTTCAAGTATGTCGCTAAATGTCGACCTGTCCGTGCCTGATGAAATACACTTCAAGTATGTCACTAAATGTCGACCTGTCCGTGCCTGATGAAATACACTTCAAGTATGTCGCTAAATGTCGACCTGTCCGTGCCTGATGAAATTCACGTCAAGTATGTCGCTAAATGTCGACCTGTCCGTGCCTGATGAAATACACTTCAAGTATGTTGCTAAATGTCGACCTGTCCGTGCCTGATGAAATGCACTTCAAGTATGTCGCTAAATGACGACATGTCCGTGTCTGATGAAATACACTTCAAGTATGTCGCTAAATGTCGACCTGTCCGTGCCTGATGAAATACACTTCAAGAATGTCGCTAAATGTCGACCTGTCCGTGCCTGATGAAAAACACTTCAAGTATGTCGCTAAATGTCGACCTGTCCGTGCCTGATGAAATACACTTCAAGTATGTCACTAAATGTCGACCTGTCCGTGCCTGATGAAATACACTTCAAGTATGTCGCTAAATGTCGACCTGTCCGTGCCTGATGAAATACACGTCAAGTATGTTGCTAAATGACGACATGTCCGTGCCTGATGAAATACACTTCAAGTATGTCGCTAAATGTCGACCTGTCCGTGTCTGATGAAATACACTTCAAGAATGTCGCTAAATGTCGACCTGTCCGTGCCTGATGAAAAACACTTCAAGTATGTCGCTAAATGTCGACCTGTCCGTGCCTGATGAAATACACTTCAAGTATGTCGCTAAATGTCGACCTGTCCGTGCCTGATGAAATACACTTCAAGTATGTCGCTAAATGTCGACCTGTCCGTGCCTGATGAAATACACATCAAGTATGTCGCTAAATGACGACATGTCCGTGCCTGATGAAATACACATCAAGTATGACGCTAAATGATGACATGTCCGTGCCTGATGAAATACACATCAAGTATGTCGCTAAATGTCGACCTGTCCGTGCCTGATGAAATACACTTCAAGTATGTCGCTAAATGTCGACCTGTCCGTGCCTGATGAAATACACGTCAAATATGTCGCTAAATGTCGACCTGTCCGTGCCTGATGATGCTTTGTTTAATCTCTCTCCAGTCCAACCCTCCTTAGTCGCCTCTTACAGCTTAGTAGGTTACAGCCTTATTTTTAGTTGCTTCCCCTTTGTTGTATTCAGCAACACACAGCTGACAGTTGTGTATTGAATAATTAATAATGCGTATAAAGTGAAGCTAATGATACATTGGTCATTTAGTATTTAATAGATTTTTTTTAAAGTTTCAACAAATGAATAATATACTAACCAGTCGTGTATCTAATGGTTGATTTCTGTGGTTGTGATAAAACGTTTTCAATTCTTCATAAGCCATAAACTGCAAAGCACCATGGGAAATACCGAAAATTCCTGGTAGAAACCCCTGAACAGAACAAAATAATGAAACAATAAATTAGAAATCTAACAATTTGGATTGATCCTTGAATGGTTCCTCAACATATCTACACAAAAAGTCATGACTGTCAACAGGGATGATGTGTTAGAGACATTTTAATTGGTCTGAGATTTCCATTAGGTGGAGTGGTCAGTTCCCTTCCTTGTTGTTTTCCTTTCCAATCAGTAAGCCATCGCTCGTAGATCTGGCTACAGGCAAGGGGGCAGCTGCATGACAGGTGGATAGATGACAGAATGATTGTGCAGTGAAACAGGCTCATACTGACCAATGAAATGCACTTGGGGCAGGTCAGACAACTTAAGCTACCTATGACGTTTAATGGCATAATTGGAAAGAAAACTAACTATCATTAAACCAGGTACTGTTTTACAGTTGAGTTGACTGGAACATGCAGTTATTGGCTGCTGAACTAAGCATCTTTGCCATGAGAAGCAGAATCTATCCCACTCTGTTATGGGAGCCAAGACTAGCATCAGAATCAGGAGAAACATACTGACCAAGACTTCCACCTCGTGTCACGTCACACTCCAGTCGATCAGGGAATAATGGCAATCATCATCTCAGCTGTTCACTCTCAACTAACTTCACCTATTTTGCCCACAGGTTGGACAGGTCAGGGTCAGATCCAACATACTGACTAAGACACTGCCTAACGTCAGGTCCAACATACTGACTAAGACACTGCCTAATGTCGAGTCCAATATATTGACTAAGACACTGCCTAGCGTCAGGTCCAACATACTGACTAAGACACTGCCTAGCGTCAGGTCCAACATACTGACTAAGACACTGCCTAGCGTCAGGTCCAACATACTGACTAAGACACTTCCTAATGTCAAGTCCAACATACTGACTAAGACACTGGCTAACGTCAGGTCCAACATACTGACTAAGACACTGCCTAATGTTGAGTCCAACATACTGACTAAGACACTGCCTAATGTCGAGTCCAATATATTGACTAAGACACTGCCTAATGTCAGGTCCAACATACCGACTAAGACACTGCCTAGCGTCAGGTCCAACATACTGACTAAGACACTGCCTAACGTCAGGTCCAACATACTGACTAAGACACTGCCTAATGTTGAGTCCAACATACTGACTAAGACACTGCCTAATGTCGAGTCCAATATATTGACTAAGACACTGCCTAATGTCAGGTCCAACATACCGACTAAGACACTGCCTAGCGTCAGGTCCAACATACTGACTAAGACACTGCCTAACGTCAGGTCCAACATACTGACAAAGACACTGCCTAATGTTGAGTCCAACATACTAAGACACTGCCTAATGTCAGGTCCAACATACTGACTAAGACACTGCCTAACGTCAGGTCCAACATACTGACTAAGACATTGCCTAACGTCAGGTCCAACATACTGACAAAGACACTGCCTAATGTTGAGTCCAACATACTAAGACACTGCCTAACGTCAGGTCCAACATACTGACTAAGACACTGCCTAATGTTGAGTCCAACATACTGACTAAGACACTGCCTAATGTTGAGTCCAACATACTGACTAAGACACTGCCTAACGTCAGGTCCAACATACTGACTAAGACACTGCCTAACGTCAGGTCCAACATACTGAATAAGACACTGCCTAACGCCAGGTCCAACATACTGACTAAGACACTGCCTAACGTGAGGTCCAACATACTGACTAAGGCGCTGCCTAACGTCAGGTCCAACATACTGACTAAGACACTGCCTAACATCAGGTCCAACATACTGACTAAGGCACTGCCTAACGTCAGGTCCAACATACTGACTAAGACACTGCCTAACGTCAGGTCCAACATACTGACTAAGACACTGCCTAACGTCAGGTCCAACATACTGACTAAGACACTGCCTAACGTCAGGTCCAACATACTGACTAAGACACTGCACAACGTCAGGTCCAACATACTGACTAAGGCGCTGCCTAACGTCAGGTCCAACATACTGACTAAGACACTGCCTAACATCAGGTCCAACATACTGACTAAGGCACTGCCTAATGTCCTCGTCATGCTATTGGAAACAGGCTGCAATCACAACAGCTCGACCAAAGAGGTGGGGGATTGACACTGTTATTCCCATAACTACGAGCTTTCTGAAAAGCCTTGCATTGCACTACTACCAAGAGGATCCAGGTCTGTCTTGATAAGTTTGGGATGTAAGAAGGGCCACTGTAACCCACTACCAAAGAAACATCGTCAAGAGTTTCAAGTTACACAGTATGAGTATCTTCCAAGAACAAGCACTCTGCTACTCAGCTTATGTCAACGTACATACACATGACCAATATAAATCATGTCAGATGGGCACACCTGTAGAAACTTCTAAAAAATGTCACTAATTAATAGGTGACCACTGAAACGTGTAGCCCACACAGGCTACAGATAACAGACGACCTAAAAATGAGCTTGTAACTTCATCATGTTGTTCTTTTTGAAGATTCTCATTCTTCGCTCTTGACAATTTTTTTAATGATAGTAGGTTACAGTGGTTCTTCATATATCCTGGAGCATAAGTATCAGCATGTTGACACTGGTCCTAGCTTAGGTCTTGATCAGCATGTTGACACTGGTCCTAGCTTAGGTCTTGATCAGCATGTCGACACTGGTCCTAGCTTAGGTCTTGATCAGCATGTTGACACTGGTCCTAGCTTAGGTCCTGATCAGCATGTTGACACTGGTCCTAGCTTAGGTCCTGATCAGCATGCTGACACTGGTCCTAGCTTAGGTCCTGATCAGCATGTTGACACTGGTCCTAGCTTAGGTCTTGATCAGCATGTTGACACTGGTCCTAGCTTAGGTCTTGATCAGCATGTCGACACTGGTCCTAGCTTAGGTCTTGATCAGTATGTTGACACTGGTCATAGGTCAGGTGCTGATCAGCATGCTGACACTGGATGCAGCCCGATGAATAAGCTGACAACAGCCAGCGACTCATAGATGGCTGCTTGCATTAGAGTCAGTGAAGCTGAGCTGGCCAAAACCCTATTCCTCCTCCAAACGGTGGCCCTGGAAACAAGCTGCACTAGTGTAATCTGACTAAGAAAATAGAGATATCAGTGGGAAGGCAAACCTGGTACCCAAAAAAGTCAGTTGAAATTGATGTGTTGGGCTGAAAGGCATGGCTATCAGTCTCGCTGTAAACTATGACACAAAGTCTATTTCATGACGAATGCTGAAGAAGAATTTCATTCCTTTCTTTTGCATCAAAGCTCTGATTTCTGTAGATTGTTTCCTGTCTTTTGTTTGAACAATCTGAAAGCCATATTTCCCTAACTTATATTTAGCCGTTGTTCTACAGAATGTACCTACCCGATACAAACCTCGAACTCCTTCACTTCTGTAGACACTTGCCAAGGTATCCCACATTCCCAAAAACTGGACATTTCCAGGAATGCCGTAGTGTAAACACATGCGAGTCTTTGCCACCCAAACTGGGTTCATTAAAGACAGAGTTGCTAGCCCTGTTCAAACAAATAAAGAAATACATTATTTTATGACCAGATTGTCTAAATGAAAGAATTAGAATTAAATTTGTTCAACACAAGGATGATCTGTTCTGTTAATGATCGACATCACTGTATACCTGACTAACTCATAGGTGCTCAATGTCCTTCAGCAAATGGCACAGAGTGAATAATGATGATTCCAGCAGCTCCCTGGTTATGCATACTCCTACTTAATCCTCTCAAGACCCTTCCCTGACCAACCCACCTTAAATTTAAAACTCTGCAGTCTGTGGATTGCCAGACCATCACCAGAGTGCCAATATCCAGCAGGTGGTCATTGATCGACTGTGTCAGCTGTATCAATATTTGAGAACTCGAGACAAACATAAAGAAAGCAGGAAAGACATGGACAGAGATAGAATGAATGGAAAGGAGGACTTGTGTAATTACTGAAGACATGTGCTCCACGAAAAGATTAACAGATTTTGATGATTTTACATGTTTAGTTTCTTTAAATGATTTAAATCTGGAAGGTCAGTTAATCATCTGGCAATTTCTCCAGTGGCCTGTTTGGTTTGACTGAACATGGTAACAGTACAAGCCTCTGAACAACATAGCTCATGAAATTGATAAAGCATGCTAGCCATCTCACTAGTCAATTGTGAAATTATAAAACACAGATGGGGGAACGAAGTGGCAAAGCAGTTAGTGACATGGCTCAGAGCCCAAATGTGACAGCTTGTTCTGACTCTTCAAATATCAAGGCTGTAACATTAAAGAATGTAAACCTATTAACTTAATGTGTGCTGAATTAAGATGTACCAAGTCAGTAGGCACAAAACAGTGCAATGGACACTGCCGTTAGAAAAAAATGTATATATTTTGTGAGGGTGTTCAATACAATTGATAAACACAGATGTAGATCAAGTAGTGACATATATATATATATATATACACATTGTTTTTTACATTTTAACCAGACAGATACAGAAATTGATGAATAATCATGATAATAATAAGAAAGAAATATGGAAAAGAAAAGGTGAAAGAGTGGTATTTGTAGGGTAGACTATGTACAGGTTTGGAATGTATTCAAGCCGTACGATTTAAGGCATTCCATAAGGAAGCTTAAATGATTCCCTAGCTCAAACCAATGCCATCAGTGGAGCAAGAGATGGATCTAGGAACAATAAAATCAATATTTCCCTGGTTTCCATTGAAACAGTCGGTGACCAGGGAGCCGAAATTCTACTTCCGGGAAGGTCATGTATGTGTCGAGATAACAAACGGACACGTTATGTATCCACCTTCTGTTGGTGCAAGGCAGGGTGTCATGGTGGCTCATAAAGTGAGTTTTGAGTGAGTCTGCGTCTGACCTAGAGGTAATGCAAGTTTCTAACACATCTGTAGGTGACCAAAGGTAATATCACACATATGGAAGGATATGGAGATGGCGGAACAAGATCTCACAGACATAGGAGCTGGAAGAATAAAAAGTTAGAAACAGTCAAATGGAGGCTGGTGGGAAGGGGCGAGGCAACAGAACGAGAGATAGGGATGACATGTTGGAGGGAGGAAGTGAGGACAGTTTCAGGGAAGGAATGTTTGTAGAAATAGTCAAGCATGTTGTGGGCCTTTCCCAGAAAGTTTTTGTCTTCCTGGCATAGCCAACAACAGCCTTGTCGAAGACAACACCAGAGTCATGACAAGACTGTGCGTGAGAAGTGTAAAGGAGAGAGCTACAGTGGTGGAGTGGTCTGGTGAGAGGCTGGAGAGGTCAAGTAAGCGAGTGGAGAGGTCAAGTGAGCGGGTGGAGAAATCAGGTGAGCGGGTGAAGACAGTGGTGGAGAGGTCAGGTGAGCAGGTGGAAAGGTCAGGTGAGCAAGTGGAAAGGTCAGGTGAGCAGGTAGAGACAGTGGTGGAGAGGCCATGAGAGCAGGTGGAGAAACCAAGAGAGCAGGTGGAGAGGCCAGGAAAGCAGGTGGAGAGGCCAGGAAAGCAGGTGGAGAAGCCAAGAGAGCAGGTTGAGACAGTGGTGGAGAGGCCAGGAGAGCAGGAGGAGAGGTCAAGAGAGCTGTTTAAGACAGTGGTGGAGAGGCCAGAAGAGCAGGTAGAGAGGCCAGGAGAGCTGGTAGAGAGGCCAGGAGAGCAGGTACAGAGGCCAGGAGAGCAGGTACAGAGGCCAGGAGAGCAGGTACAGAGGCCAGGAGAGCAGGTACAGAGGCCAGGAGAGCAGGGGGAGACAGTGATGCCAAGACAGCTTACTCATGTAAAAAGAGATGAGACATGAAGTGTAAACATAAATACAGAAACAAATAATCTTAACAAATGATCCTGCAGAACATGCAAATACAAGTGATATGAAAGCAGGCTTTTACCTGACAAACTGGCAATAGCCATGTGTTTTCCAGGGCCCAAATTTTTTTTGGCGTCTCCATCTTGCATCCACGTTTTAGATGTGTTGTAACTAAAAATGGATGTCATTTTTTAAAATGTTACCAGTGATGATAATTATATGGGAAAAAAAAAAACAAATGCAAAACTCACATAAGCAGAGATTAATCAAAAAGACATTCCACACATATTATAATGGTTTCTTGTTGGAATAGAATGTGATCCTTCTTCTTCGTATATTTCCTATGTTGCTGCATGACGTAATGGGATCTTTACTTTTTTTTACTTCTTCGTACACTTCCAGACATCAGCAATATATCTAAGGAAAGCTGTGGTCAGTCTGTGGTACTGGCACACTTTAAAACATTAGCTTCAATATATCTAAGGAAAGCTGTGGTCAGTCTGAAGTACTGGCACACTTTTAGACATCAGCTTCAATATATCTAAGGAAAGCTGTGGTCAGTCTGAGGTACTGGCACACTTTTAGACATCAGCTTCAATATATCTAAGGAAAGCTGTGGTCAGTCTGTGGTACTGGCAAACTTTTAGACATTAGCTTCAATATATCTAAGGAAAGCTGTGGTTAGTCTGAGGTACTGGCACACTTTTAGACATCAGCTTCAATATATCTAAGGAAAGCTGTGGTCAGTCTGAGGTTTAGTCTTAGACGTCAGCTTCTGGTTGTGATCTGGTGTGGTTACTTCATAAATGAGCATTGGTCTGGCTGGAAGACTGGCATATGTGACCTGGTGAACTTCATGAATGAGCATTGGTCTGGCTAGAAGATTGGCATATGTGACCTGGTGACCTTCATGAATGAGCATTTGTCTGGTTAGAAGATTGGCATATGTGACATGGTGACCTTCATGAATGAGCATTGGTTTAGCTAGAAAATTGGCATATGTGTCCTGACGACCTTCATTAATGAGCATTGGTCTGGCTAGAAGATTGACATATGTGACCTGGTGACCTTCATGAATGAGCATTGGTCTGGCTAGAAGATTGGCATATGTGACCTGGTGACCTTCATGAATGAGCACTTGTCTGGCTAGAAGATTGCTTGTTTCCGGGATGCACCACAAGGAGCTACTTCAGAGTATGTTAATGTCTAACTGGATGTAGTGGTGCTGATAGTTATCATGAAACACGTTTTATTTTTGGATGTTATGAGAAGGAGGAGATGAATGGGTGAAGGGATTGATGAAACTCACATACTCCTTAGCTACCAAATTCTGATGTTATAAATAACAGTTAAATGGCATAGTTTACTCACAAGAAGAAATATAATCCCCATGATAACCCTGCGCCAGTGACATTTGGTGTTACTCCTCTGTACAGTCCCTTCCAGCCATCAGCCTGCACTATTGAGTGAAGTGCATGTACTATTCCATTATACTGAGGACGAGCAGCAACCTTGTGGGCAGGTCCTTCATCAACTAAATGTTATGTATATGTTAATTATTAGTTTAAACCAAAGATTGGCAATAAAGCTACATTTGTAATCTAAAAAAGGACGAAAAAGATAATCTGTAATTTGTGACACATTCAATGATTGTTCCCATGGCAACAGAACTAGTTTCTCTAATCATAAAATGATATGCAAGCCACAGTATAAACACCCACAGAAAACGTCCTGTATGCACCTGTTGTAAAAGTGTATAGAAAATTACCTGCATACACCTGGTTGTGAAAGTGAATAGAAAACTACCTGGGTGTGCACTTGTTGTGAAAGTGTATAGAAAACTATATGTGTGTGCACCTGTTGTGAAAGTGTATAAAAAATTACCTGAGTGTGCACCTGTTGTGAAAGTGTATATAAAACTATCTGGGTCTACACCTGTTGTGAAAGTGTACAGAAAACTACATGTGTGTGTGCACCTGTTGTGAAAGTGTATAGAAAACTTCCAGTGTGTGCACCTGTTGTGAAAGTGTATAGAAAATTACCTGGGTGTGTACCTGTTGTGAAAATGTATTTTAAAAAATTACCTGTGTGAATGCACCTGTTGTGAAAGTGTATAGAAAACTACCTGTGTGTGTGCACCGCACCTGTTGTAACTATTCAGTTTCTAGAAGGTAAAATATTGAGATGGAGCACATCTGAATTCTGTTGCTGACAAATCTTCTCCATTCATTATCTAACATCATATAACCTAACAAATCTGATCCATTCATTACCTAACATCGTATAACCTAACAAATCTGATCCATTCATTACCTAACATCGTATAACCTAACAAATCTGATCCATTCATTACCTAACATCGTATAACCTAACCATCACTGGTTATTCCATATTGAGTATTAACGAGAATAAATAAAATTCCCGCAGAATGTTTCCTGATTTACGACTGGTTACAAATAACACAAAAGCAAGCAATATAGATGTAGAATAAGGAGAGGAAATGAAGACAGATAAAACATGCTCTGAGAAAGAAACTAGCAATATAACCAATCATATGCTGGATTGGAACCCACAGAGAAAAAGTGGAATGGATAGGTCAAAGAAGACCTGGTAAAGAACAGGGAAAGACTCAGTTGGTCATCGAGAGTTTGAGAAATGCAGCTTTCGAAGGTGAGCTACAGTTGGAATAGAGTGACCATTGCAGCCTTTAGTACGTTACCTCAGTTTCAGCAAGACAGGTTCAGTTTTGGGTTCAGTTAAACACATGTTATGTTATACATAATCATCATTATGACACTGCAGGCAGACCCATAAGTAATCAGTCTATTTTATCAAGACAGACACATTGGTGACATGTTCAGTCTATTTTAGTAACAGACAGACTCAAAAGCGCTTAGTCTATATCAACGGACAGATTCATAAATGCTCAGTATATTTTAGTAACAGACATGCCCATTGGTGTTTAGTCGTTTTTAGTATTGAACAGACTCAAAGGTGACTTAACTTAACTTAACGTCTTTATACTGGTTTAGAAGACCCTGCAGAGTCTGTATACAACCAGTTACTTGTTCAGGCTATTACAGTAATAGACAGACTCAAAGGTGCATAGACTATTACAATGGATAGACCCATAAGTGATCAGTCTATTTCAGTAACAGACAAACCCATTGGTGATCAGACTATTTTAGTAACGGATAAACCCATTGATCAGACTATTTTAGTAAAGGACATACCCATTTGTGATCAGACTATTTTAGTAACGGATAAACCCATTGGTGATCAGACTATTTTAATAAAGGACATACCCCTTTGTGATCAGACTATTTTAGTAAAGGACATACCCATTTGTGATCAGACTATTTTAGTAACAGACACCCATTTGTGATCAGACTATTTCAGTAACGGACAGACCCATTGATGATCAGACTATTTTAGTAACAGTCACCCATTTGAGATCAGACTATTTTAGTATCGGATAAACCCATTGATCAGACTAATTTAGTAACGGATAAACCCATTGATCAGACTAATTTAGTAACGGATAGACCCATTGATCAGACTAATTTAGTGACGGATAAACCCATTGATCAGACTAATTTAGTAACGGATAGACCCATTGATCAGACTATTTTAGTAACGCATAGACCCATTGGTGATCAGACTATTTTAGTAACAAAATCTTGTAAAATAAAGACAATGTCACATTACCCCTTTCAGCAGCTTGTGTTAAGCAGTTCAAATCAATTAATATGTTATGCTCCCTGTGAAGCACAGGTCTTCAACAAATACACACGTCCTCCTGTCCTGAGCCATTCATTCCAGCTCTGTCCATGTCTTCCGTTTCCTTTATGGTTTGTCTCAAGCCCTCTTTTTCCTGTGTGTTTTGGGTGTCTCTAACTCTCTTGACCTTGGGACTCCAGAATGGAGATTGCCTTGTAATGTGAGTCTAATCCAGCACCAGCATGTTCTCCTCGTCTCATACTCTACTGACATCTTTGTCTTTCCAAGGTCTATATTATTATTTTTTTATACCATTTCGATACCTTCTGTGCAAGTACCCATTGATGAAAGTCTGTACCGTTTTTGTTGTTGAAAGTCTGTACCGATTTGGTGGTTGAAAGTCTGTACCGTTTTGGTGGTTGTTCTTTAGTTGTGCTCCATGTTTCAAATCCATACCATAGCACAACTTTTTATTGCAGTTGAAATTTATGTTAGACTTACATTCTTTTGATTTCCACAAGTACAACAGTGCAGTCCTTTCGCCTTTTATATTCATATTTAGATATCTGTACCTCCTATTTTGTTCATATTTCTACAAAAATGAGTTTGACTGACACACTACCCCTCGCAAGAATAGATAATGTGACAATATTTACAGAGACTATGTCACTGCAGATACAATAAGTTCTACAAATTAATAATCTGATACACAGACATGTCATTGTCTTGGCAAACCAGACAAACAGTAGAACAATTTCTCCATGGCATTGCGGCATGGGCAACAGCAGCATAGGCGAACTTTAATAAAATTAGCAAACTTCAAAACCAAGCCATGAGAGTTATAACAGGAGGCATGAAGTCAACGCCAATTGTAGAACTTGAACAGATTACAAATCTGCAATCCATGACCGACAGAAGAGACTGCAGAGCCCAGCAGCAAGCAGAGAAACTAAGAAGACTGACAGACCATCCAATGCATCAGAGACTAAATAGATTTGGAAAAGGGAAACTAAAGCGGAGAAACTTTGCAGAAATTGCCAAAGCAAAGATGAGCGAAGACCCTATGAACACCATAACAACACCAAAGCCCATCCCTACTGTACGCAAACCCACATGGAAGCAGCATATCATTCCGGAGGTGGTAGAAAATATACCAGGTATTGGAAACAAGAACAGCCAGACTGAAAAAGAAAGAAGAGACATAACCCTGATGCACATAACGGAAAACTACCCAAGCATGGACTGGACCCATGCATACACCGACAGTTCTGTAACAAACACAACACAGAACGGAGGGGCAGAGGTATTCATAAGCCTAACAAATAGTTGAAAAATAACACTGTCAGTGGCAACTGGAAAACACTCAAGCAATTTCAGAGCAGAGGCACTAAAGGCTGCAGTAAAAGCAATGCTGACAGGCAAAAGCCATGAAAGCCAGATAGTCCTGGCCATAGTTACATAGAGCCAGAAAAATACTGAACTTAATGATTTAAGAGCAGTACTCTGTCAACTATGCCAGCAGTCCGCACCAAAAAGAGTTGTGGTACAGTGGGTTCCATCCCACTGTAACATCCAAGGCAACGAGGAGGCAGACAGACTGGCAAAAGAAGGTGCAAGACTACCACAACCAGATTCTAGTGTGACCTACAAAGAGCCAAAAAGGTTTATTAGGGACAAATATATGGCCAAATGGGAAACAGAACATACTGGCTACACAAAAAATTATGCCTACTATCAGTTGAACAGAAAAGAGCAGGTCGTGGTCTTCAGACTCCGCACAGGCCACAACAGACTGAGGTACCATCTATTCCATAAACTGAAGATAGGTGGCACTGACGAATGCACCTATGGTACAGGGAAAATGACCGCTGAATATCTGCTGCAAAATTGCCCAACATACGAGGACCAGAGAAAGCACATGTGGCCATCACCAGTGCCAACACTAGACAAGCTCTATGGCAGTGTAGACAGCCTCAGGATGACAGCTGCTTTCTTCGAACAAATTCAAGTTGACGTCTGACAGCGTACGAAGAAGAAGAACAACAATTTCTCCACGCCTGTCAACTCCATGAGAAGAGTAGAGTGACGAGAGAAGCCTGAGACACCAAGGTTATGATAAAAATAGATGTTTTATTTGACAGTGAATACCTGAGTGGTAGAGCTCACGCGTCTCGCTGCAAGGTAAGGAGTTTTATCCCTGTTATAGAGACACTTTAGTTTACCCAGCTGTAAGAAGTGCGTACCTGGCTTACTGTTAGAAAAGAACTGGCAAGGATACAACTGGTTACTTCACCTCCCACAAAACATAGACCTATAACACTTCATCCTCGAATGCAGTGTCTGCTATGAGACAACCTTTCTTGGTGTTATTTGTGCTGTATTGTTGACTTCCAACATTTTGTTTGCTGGAAATGCGATTCTGTTCTGTCTTTGTTCCTTCCTTTTCTCTTGTCCTTGACTGTTCCATCGTCTGGCTAACTATGCCATCCAGGTATGTACTAGTCAAACGACTAAATAGTCCATCACTAAACAGTAACTCAAATGTGTGGCCGAGTATTCTGAGTATAGTATCAGTCTAAGTTGGAGTTTGAACTGAAACTGATGAAATGAGTGTTCTATCCGGGTCGTTGTGTACGACAAGGACAAGAATAGCACCCCTGCCTCACAGAGAGTATGTCGTAAGAGGGGACTAACTGTGTGACATGGTATAACACCGGCCATGGTTAGGTGGTTTTTTTAGAGCAGCATAGCTGGTGCCTAACAGGCTGCGGGTCTACTTTGCTCTAGTGTTTGAGTTTATTAAGATGAACTCGCACATCAGTTAAACACCCTACGTACGCAATTGTTCCAACGCAGCGGAGTATTAAGCTGCCCAAGCCTAGCCCGCTAAGCAGAAAATCTTTATTCCGGCTACATCCAGCTCATACCAGAGCTTGGACCTGCCTCTGTAGCAGTACAAAAGTTGACTAAGAAGAACTGATGAAACTCAACTCTTTTATTTGCAACTTGTCCTTTTCTTTAACATTTGAGAAGAACTAAAACTGTGATAGGTAAACTTAAAATAAAATTGAAGAAATACACAACTAATTCTATAAAACAGGCAATATAAACAATAAATGATAAACTCACCCTGAAACCGGACCCTGATGAGATCAAGAGGGTGTAGGGCAAGTGAAGACAATACTCCACCTGTGACCCCTGCAGCCATATGTTCGAAGCGAATATGAGTTCGTAAACTGTGCTTCTTGATTGCGGGTTTCTGAACTTTTGTTTCCATTGTGACTGACACCAGATAAATAATTACAGATACCTCACAAATTGATGTACTAGCAATACTGATTTAAGACTAGAGTGAGCCTGTCAGTGCCATCTCTCAAGCATGTTGCGTGCTTGCTCTGGAGAGAAACAAACACACATTGACCTCAAGATTGACCCCAAAAAAATTTAAAACTAAGATTCGCAATTTAACGGATTAAAAGCGATTCGCTTATTTGAAACACAAATACATTTTCATGCATAATTTTCATTCTCAGCACAATTTATGAATTATAGAAGAATTACTCTCATCAAGGTCATTTACACGCTGTTTACAAAATGCATCCTTGCCAGAGTCCGCATCACTCTCGAAGAATCGCAACCAGTCGAACAGGCAGACATTCGGCGTTCGTACAGCACAATGGACCACATCTCAACCTTATTGCCGCCTTATTTAGGCAGCCCGAGAGTTCCAGACGTCCTTGATATTCCCCTTCATCGACTATAACAAGGTTTTTGATTTGGTAGAACCACATGTTGTCTGGCGTTCACTGTTGGAATAAGGTGTCGATCCTGGTTACATCAGAATTCTCGCCAACAGTTACACGATCTGCACTACCACATTTCGTCTCTTCCAATGTCCTATTGGGGTGCAAATTCAAAAGTGGGTCCGCCAGGGCTATCATATCTCACCAAACGTCTTTTCCGCATGTCTGGAATATGTCATTAGCTGATGCAACTGGAACACCTTTGGCATCCTTATTGGCGACAGACGTCTCAATCTCCTTCGATTTACCAATGACATAGTGCTCATTACAGAGTCAGCAGCAGAAGCCAACCAAAGGATACAGTTACTCGATGGAGAGGGCAAGAAAGCGGGTCTGAAGATGAATGTCTCGAAGACCAAAGTGTTGCGGAATCGTTTCGTCACTTGTGATCCAGTCTTCCTTGACGAGGTACGACTAGAGGATGTCAACGAGTACATTTATCTTGGACACCTTCTCGATGTGGAGAATAACCTGAAACCTGAACTGACAAAACGTCGCCTCGCGGGTTGGGCAGCCTTCTCGTCTATTAACACGGTCCTGTGCGGTTACCTAGACCAGGAGCTACCAGCCTTCCTTTTTAATTTCACTGTACTCCCTGATATGTGATACGGTGCTGAGACGCGGGTACTAATAAAATCACAAGACGACACATTGAGAGTAACCCAGGCCTCCCTTGAGAGACGCTTGGTAGGAAGCAATCTCCGGAACAAACGTGTGTAAGGTCTTAACAATTCTGACAAAAGACAATTGTCCCTGGTGAAGGATGCGGCAATCCACGCAGACAAGGCAAACCATAGATGGGCAGGTCACATGTTACGACGAAACGATGGTCGATGGAAACTTCGACAGCAGTCTGGTACCCCCGAAATAAGAAGAGACCGCGGTGAAGACCTCCAATGCGTTGGTCAGACTCCCTTGCTGTACACTGCAAAATCCGAGCTGCCTCTGGAGAAGCATTTACCACGCACTGGACCACTGTGGCACAAGACGGGATCCGCTGGAGACGAAGTTTGGGACACGCAGCTACGCCGAGAAACGGGTCAAGATCAAGAAGAATTCCTTGAAATTAAATCCCCATTTATCATCAACTTTATTGACTTTCTAAAAGCATCTGATAGTCTCCATCGTTCTAAAAGCATCTGCTAGTCTCCATCGTTCTAAAAGCATCTGATAGTCTCCATCGTTCTAAACTTTTGAGAATTCTCAACAATTATTATTTCCACTAAAATATTAGGAATTAAATATATTTGTAGCCAGAAGACGGTGAATGCTTGGAATGCAGTGTCACGGCATTTAGTGGAGACAGGGTCAATTAATGCATTCGGGAATAGATTGGATACGCATAGTTTTTAGATCAAGGAAATGTGAAAGAAACTGGTTGTATACAGACACTGCAGAGTTTACTAAATCAGTCCAAAAACGTTGAGTTAGAACATACAAATATCATAACTTTGTTCGATAAGAAAGATGAAATAAGGAACAGAACATCAAGGCAAAATAAGTCTTCCAGAGCATGAGAGGAATCATGGCCAACAACAACTGATCACTTGAAATAAGGAAGAAAGATCTTGGTTGCAACATGGATCCATTACTGACATACGGCAGCGAATCGTGGACAATCAGCAGGCAATCACATGGATCATTGGAAATGGGATCTTAGAGAATAATGTTGAGAATTATACGGACAACACAGAAGGCTAATAACGTGTTACTTGAAGAGGCACGGAGGGATGGGAGGTGAGGTGGGATGGGAGGTGAGGTGGGATGGGAGGTGAGGTGGGGGGGGGGGGGAAACACAGAAGGCTAATAACGTGTTACTTGAAGAGGCACGGAGGGATGGGAGGTGAGGTGGGATGGGAGGTGAGGTGGGATGGGAGGTGAGGTGGGGGGGGGGGGAGGAAACACAGAAGGCTAATAACGTGTTACTTGAAGAGGCACGGAGGGATGGGAGGTGAGGTGGGATGGGAGGTGAGGTGAGGTGGGATGGGAGGTGGGGGGGGGGGTGGAGGAAACACAGAAGGCTAATAACGTGTTACTTGAAGAGGCACAGAGGGATGGGAGGTGAGGTGGGATGGGAGGTGAGGTGGGATGGGAGGTTGGGAGTGGAAGAAACACAGAAGGCTAATAACGTGTTACTTGAAGAGGCACAGAGGGATGGGAGGTGGGGTGGGATGGGAGGTGGGGTGGAGGAAACACAGAAACACTGGCAGCATTGTAGAGAAGATTGATGGGAGGTGAGGTGGGGGGGGGGAGGAAACACAGAAACACTGGCAGCATCGCAGATAAGAGTGATGGGAGGTGAGGTGGGGGGGGGGGGCAGGAAACACAGAAGGCTACTAACGTGTTACTTGAAGAGGCACAGACACAGAGGGATGGGAGGTGAGGTGGGGGGGGGGGGTGGAGGAAACACAGAAGGCTAATAACGTGTTACTTGAAGAGGCACAGACACAGAGGGATGGGAGGTGAGGTGGGGGGGGGAGGAGGAAACACACAGGGACACTGGCAGCATCGCAGAGAAGAGTGATGGGAGGTGAGGTGGGGGGGGGGAGGAAACACAGAAACACTGGCAGCATCGCAGAGAAGAGTGATGGGAGGGGAGGTGGGGGGAGGGGGGTAACACACATGGACACTGGCAGCATCGCAGAGAAGAGTTATGGGAGGTGAGGTGGGGTGGGAGGGGGGAGGAAACACACATGGACACTGGCAGCATCGTAGAGAAGAGTGATGGAAGGTGAGGTGGGGGGAGGGGGGTAACACACATGGACACTGGCAGCATCGCAGAGAAGAGTTATGGGAGGTGAGGTGGGGGGGGGGGAGATTAAAGAGAGACAATATTGAACATTTTGAAAGAACGAAAGGGGAGACGACCAATGGCGGAACGGAAAAACGACATACGTGATAAGACGAAATGAAGATACATGATCGCCAACGCCAACCGGCAGGGCACTTGATGATGATGAGGATGTGTGCTACAATTCACGAGTCTGTGTTCGTACGGCTGAAGGCAAAACTGAATGGATTCACATGGAAACAGGAAACAAGACTGCATTATGTCACCTTTGTTATTTGGCGTAGGTTTAGGTTGGGTTGTGGAAAAACTATGCCCCATTCAAACATTTAGGCATGAAACTGACATATTATTTTCTCTAGAGCAGCGGCTCTTAACCTTTTCGTTACCGAGGACCCCCGTTAAACATCTTGTGTTGTCGCCGCTAACCCACCAAAACACGTTACCGGGGACTCCCGTTAAACATCTTGTGTTGCCGCCGCTAACCCACCAAAACACGTTACCGGGGACTCCCGTTAAACATCTTGTGTTGCCGCCGCTAACCCACCAAAACACGTTACCCGGGACCCCCGTTAAACATCTTGTGTTGCCGCCGCTAACCCATCAAAATATTCCATCTATGAAAATGTTCATGAATTATCTATGTGTTTACAATAGTAAGCAATGTCTGTGCTTTAGTTCAGTTGCAGATCAAAACACAGGGGAACATTAGTGATGAGAATTCTTTCTAATAACTGTTCCTTGATATTGGCTGACAAACCGTCGATTCATTTCTTAATTGTGTCATTTGACAAAAGCATTTTGGAAATGTCCTTGGCAGCTATTTCGTTGATGAAAGCAAAAACCATGATTTTTGTAGCTGGTAATATCAGTTCTTCAGCTATTGTGTTGATCAAAACAAAAACCATGATTTTTGAAGCTGGTAATATAAGTTCTTCAGCTATTGTGTTCGGTTTTCAGGTTTTTGCTAACAGTTCAGCAACTTTAAATAATGCCCTCACTGCATTTTCTTTGTTACAGCCAGATGCAGTTTTTTGGGTCACTTTCTAACTTTCACAAGCTCCCGTTCCTTACTTTTGAAGACAATTGACGCTCTTTGAGCCATGTTCTTTATGTTTTCTGTCGAGATGTCTTCGCAATTTTGACGATTTTATGAGCTCACTGGAGAAGGTTTCGTAACATAACACACACTGTGTGAGCCAATTATCTTATTGGCCTGTACACCAGCCCACTGGCAGATATTGTTTGCCAAAACGGCAGCGCTTTTTAAGGTGAATTGAAGAAATTGTATTCTGTATTCAGCCTCAAGCAGTTGCAACATCATTATGATTACATGTACACCATCTTGAGGTTCAGCCAAATGTACATTTCATCATGAGGTTCAGCCACATGTACAGATCATCATGAGGTTCAGCCACATGTACACTTCATCCTGAGGTTCCGCCACATGTACAAATCATCATGACGTTCATCCAATTTTAGGAACCACGGGAAACTTGTATTTAACTTCCGGCCCGGTATTTTGAGTATGTCTGGCTCGCTCATCTGACAATCAGCTCAGTCGCGGTGTATTCACAAGTCTGCGATGACTGACTAGTCATGCTGTGATGCCATGTCACCTGTTCTTACCCTCTCAGATTCCGACAGAGCGTCTTTAAATCAACGTTTATCTAATTGTGTGAATATTGTCTAAATTGATTTCTGCCGTATTTTTCCTTATTTCTGTCTTTAATTTTCTTATATTTTTTATATTTATGTTCTGATTTTAACCAGGCCCAGAGGTCGGCGTACCATAGGTTAAGAGTCGCTGCTCTAGATTATCTCGATGTCGCAGATGGTGTGCCTCTACAGAGTCCAACTTTTGAGGAAGAAAAGAAAGGATATATCTATTACGTCACCTATCAGAACAGATAATGTCATTGGCAAATCGAAGGTGATTGAGACGTCAGCCGTCAATAAAGATGTCAAATGTATCCCAGTTGCATTGGTTTATAACTGATTCCAAACATGTGGAGAAGAGGTTCGATGAGATAGGATTCCCTGACGGATTCCTTTCTGAATTGGTACCACAATTGGACATTGGAAGGGACGAAATGTGATAGTGCAGGTCGTATAACTGTTGACTATAATTCGGATGTAACCAGGACCTACACCTTGTTCTAACAGTGAACGCCAGAGAGGATGTTGTTTTAACAAATCAAATGCCTTTTGATTTTACCATCATAAGGAAAGAACGAATCGAACATGAGCTGAGAATGAACATCGACTCCAATTACAGGCAGTTAAGTTATCTCTAAATGGCAGAAGAAAGAGAGTAATCCCACCAAAAAAAACACTCTTTCCAGAACGACCATCAGAGGAGGATGTGTCTAAACAACTTACTAGAACTTTGAAAAGTAGAGTCACGCCATCCAGGATAGACACAGGTTCCCTGTAAAGAAAGCTAATGACGAGATGCAGAGAAAGTCGTACATAAGGGATGTGAATCGCTGGCTAACCTGCATTCTTACAGGTGACAAGTGATGATGAAGGTGACAAGGGGGAGGTGGGGTAGGGGGAAGAGAGGAATGAAGGTGACAAGGGGGGAGGTGGGGTAAGGGAAAGAGAGGAACGAAAGTGACAAGGGAGGATGAAGGTGACAAGGGAGGAGGGGGGGGGGTGAAGGTGACAAGTGGGAGGTGGGGTAGGGGGAAGAGAGGAATGAAGGTGACAAGGGGGAGGTGGGGTAGGGGGAAGAGAGGAATGAAGGTGACAAGGGGGGAGGTGGGGTAAGGGAAAGAGAGGAATGAAAGTGACAAGGGAGGATGAAGGTGACAAGGGAGGGAGGGGGGGGTGAAGGTGACTAGTGGGAGGTGGGGTAGGGGGAAGAGAGGAATGAAGGTGACAAGGGAGGGGGGGGGGTGAAGGTGACAAGTGGTGATGGGGGGACAAGGGGAGATGGGGTGACAAGGGGAGATGGAGGTGACAAGGGGAGATGGAGGTGACAAGGGGGATGGAGGTGACAAGGGGGGTGGAGGTGACAAGGGAGGGGGTGAAGGTGACAAGGGAGGGGGTGAAGGTGACCAGGGGGGAGGTGGGGTGGGGGGAAGAGAGGAATGAAGGTGAAAAGGGAGAATGAAGGTGACAAGGGAGGGGGGAGTGAAGGTCACAAGTGGTGATGGAGGGGGGACAAGAGGAGATGGGGGTGACAAGGGGAGATGGGGGTGACAAGGGGAGATAGGGGTGACAAGGGGAGATGGAGGTGACAAGGGGGATTGAGGTGACAAGGGGGATGGAGGTGACAAGTGGGGGGAGGGGGTGAAGGTGACAAGTGGTGATAGGGTGACAAAGGGAGATGGAGGTGACAAGGGGGATGGAGGTGACAAGTGGGGGGGGGTGAAGGTGACAAGTGGTGATGGGGTAACAAGGGGAGATGGAGGTGACAAGGGGGATGGAGGTGACAAGTGGGGGGGGTGAAGGTGACAAGTGGTGATGGGGTAACAAGGGGAGATGGAGGTGACAAGGGGAGATGAAATTTACAAAGGGGGGATGAAGGTGACAAGGGGGGATGAAGGTGACAAGGGGGATGCAGATGACAAGGGGAGATGAAGGTGACAAGGGGGAGTGAAGATGACAAGGGGAGATGAAGGTGACAAGAGGGGATAGAAATGACAATAGGGGATGGAGATGACAAGGGGGGATGAAATTTACAAAGAGGGGATGAAGGTGACAAGGGGGGATGAAGGTGACAAGGGAGATGGAAATGACAATAGGGGATGGAGGTGACAAGGGGGGGGATGAAGGTGACAAAAAGAGGCACGGATAAGGGAGCTTGAGACAGGCATAAAGGATAGGACATAAATAGAAGTGGAACGGATGGCAGTACAGGAGGATTTGGCGTGTATTTGGCAAGTACACAATGTCCTAAGGGGCAGACTTCTCGTATAGTGACTACTACTGTGCCTCAGGAACGAGCTGGTGACGAGGGAGAGACAGACAAATAGATAGACAGACAGACATATAGACAGACAGACAGATATATAGATAGATAGATAGATAGATAGATAGATAGATAGATAGATAGATAGATAGATAGATAGATAGATAGATAGATAGATAGATAGATAGATAGAGAGAGATAAAGAGATAGAGAGATATAGAGAGAGATAGAGAGAGAAAAGAAAGAAATAAAGAGTTTTGTCAGGTTGATATAAAGGACACGCCCACAGTAGAACGAAGAAGCCATGGTAAAGGATGAACGACCTCTTCCATCCAAGCACATCAAACAGCCTAGTGTGATCAATTTCAATAAGTTAAAGCAGAGCCAAGCCATAGTAACCACAGACGATCAGTTTCTAAATAGTCTGAAGTGTGCATCCGGTGATGAAAGATATGATTTCCTGCCAAACATGTAAAATGTGGCAAATGATGCTTGTGCATTGGCATACGGTAACAACTTCTAGCAGTACCTGCAAACATGAATTTCTACATAAAATATCACCGCAAGACCAAACGCGTGCTGTGATACATACAGACCTCGTATACGGGACCCATCTAAAGGAAAAGAGGGGCAGAGCTTCAAATGAAGCACCAACGAGAAGAAAAGCCCCATTGTACAAAGACGTGTATACAAACATTAACAGGTATGGTTCAGATAGCGCGGTATAACAGGATCAAGAACGAAAACTACTCCACCACTAAAAACTTTCTTCGTGGACAAGGGACACAATACATGTATGGAATATAACATGATGATAAACGTGATGAATACATCAAAAGTCCTTGGAACGTTTGCTGAGTATCTTTTATATATCTATTTGTATACGTTAATATCTCTTTTTGATGTATTCATCTCTTCATTATGTGCTAGTTCATACGTGTATTTGTCCCCTGTCCCTGAAAAAAGGCCTTGTTGATTGTAATGTGGACTTCTTTCTTCTATCGTTCCATTGCGTTATCTAAACTACATTTGTCCATGTTTCTACAAACGTTTATTTTAATCCACAACATCGCTGAGGACGTGTCCTCATTTGTTATTGCACAGTAAACACATACGGGCATTTCTAAATTCTAATTATAGCTGCCCACACAGTAGAGTCCGCCAAGCCAGCGATTGGTTCAGTTACTGTACCCTATACTTGTAGTAATGATATAGACCATGTGAATTACTATACTGGAATTTAAATTCTAGCACCAAGGTCACGTGCGATATATTGACCATGACCCCGCCCTCACGTCTAAGTCGCGCATCTGAACACATGACGTATTACAATAGTCTGATCAACGAAGCAGAGATCGACACCGTAATCCGGGTGGTGGTGCTGCACTACAGCGACGAGGACATAGGTCCACCATCTTCAGTACATCTCAGGATATAAGGAAGAGCAAAACTACCGTCTCGCTACCAGAGAAAAACATTTAGAGGGAAGGATTCATGCGAGCAACTTCCAACTGACTGCTGCCAGAAACCTTCAAATAGTTTCAAAATCTTTTGCGTCTAATAAAGCTGACTGATTCCTTAAGAGAGGATACTATGTCATGGATAATACATGGTCAACTGTAATAGATGTAGGTGATGGATAATACTTAGATAATCTAATAATAGCTATGGTCTCTTTCAAACTAAAGTTTAAAGGAGACGCGCACACTACAAGTGCATTCAGAAATACGTGTCAATCTTGAAGATCTCAGCAATTATGAGACATAGATTGATGAAAATATACATTTTTTGTTATGGTAAGATGGTTACTTTTTTTTTCTTATTTTAAAAATTCTCCCCTTGATACAACAAATTTGTAAGCATTACTAAGGTTCCAACTCGTCTTTTATAGACTAGAAAAGTTTGGTCCTCTTGCGATATGTTTTCAGTTTGTTACATCAAAGGTAGTTCTATAACATGCAATGCTTTCTGGGATGGTGTGTTAGATGCTTTATTGTTACACACAGTTTCAGTTTTCTGTTACTTTCCTTGCTGTGCTTCCTTTCCTGACAGTGAGTCAGTTACAAGTTTACAGCTGGGTGCTATGGGACTTGTCAGTACCGGTTACTTAACAGGTCCCTTCGCTGAAGGAAGCCAGCTATATACTAATATACTACCTATGCATTACTAATTGCTCTGTCACTGTGTTAGTGTGGCCATATTCTTGTCTCTGCCACTAACAAAGCCTTCCTGGAATCTAGCCAGGTTAATAGTATTGATAATCAGTAATGGGAAGTCCTGCGGAAAGGAGTAAATTGCTCTTTAAATGACATATTTCACGTATATAATATATTTCTTCGACCAGTTTGTGTAGGATCCGTTTTTCAACGCGATCAATCAGCGCATTCCACGCCTGCCGACGAGCCAGCAAGCGAGTTGTGCGCTGGTAAACAGAACGTGCAGCTTCCGTCCTGACCTCAGAAACCGGCATCCCACTCTTTCTCAACCAGCAGCTATCGTTTCAGCAATCATTATGGAAGGTTAGTTTGGTGTGTTGTTGTTAATGTGTTTGTTGCGGTTTGTGTTTGTAGATGTCTAGAAGTTCCTCTAGGATTTAGTGAAACCACTGCTTACACTTGTCATTCTAAAGACGAACCTTCCATCATTATTCATACACTTCAGTTGTACAGTTTTTGTTTCCTAGTAAAATCCTGATAAGTCGGTTTTGATGATGCCACTTCTGTTCGTCCATGATAAACTTCGCAATATTGTTCCAATGGGAGGGGCTATATTTTTATGGGATGTTGTGGTGGCTCCTTTTCCATGAAAGAGATGGACGCATATTTTCCGTTGTCTCTAGTTTAATTCATTATGACTCATGCATTACTGTTCTTCAATCAATCCAAATGTTGTGATCCCAGTGGAGCACAGGTCATCAAAAGCCAAGTCTCCCTGCCACTGCAGCAAGTTGTGATTTGCTAATTGTTTGTTGATTTTCTGCCCTTTCTTCTTAACTTAACTTTCAGTGCCAAGTGCTTATTAGCGCGCAGAAGTGTTATGACCTGGATGCTGACTCGTTCTCTGATGGCTCACACGCTTTAATGTAACCCAAATCACTTTATGTCGTTCAGAGGAGACTAACTTTGCCAAGAAAAGGTTTAAATCAGAACAAACATATCATATGTCGTCAAGTTTTACAACTATCCTCATGCCTTCCTTATCTCTTTGTATCTAGCCCTGTTTTACTTGTGTTTTGATCTCTGTCTACATCTCTTACCCTGTGAACTCCAGACAAGTGTCTGCCTTGCTATCAGCTGGTTTCCTTAATGTCAGCACCATCGTCTTCTCCTCACCTCATGTTCCATTATTATGTCTGTTTTTTTCCAAAAATTTCCAGTGCTTCCTTGTTTCCATCCACACATTATTCATCTTGTCATGATTTCAATCCTTCAATTCTGAGCAAGTACTCATTTATAAAAGTCAATTTTTGCTGTTGTTATTTTGTGTTCATGTGTCAGATCATTGATGTTTTAGGTAACCAATTATTACTTTGTCTCTCTTTCCCTCTAAATGAAATAAGATGTAAGACTCTCATTATGGTATTTGACTGCATTGCTAGCATTCACCAGAAGGATTTATAGGGCTGATGAATAAAGATCTCTTGTCCCTGCAGTTACCACACATGTCAGTTATTAAATACCTGATAGAAAAAACTTATACCACACAGAGGTTTGGAAACCATGCCCCCTTATTCAGAACAAAACAGTATTTAAACCATAAAGACAGGGCCAGATTATTTATTAGAAAATATTTAAAAAAAATCAGAGATAGTGAATGCTTGGAAAGATTTGCCACATGATGTGGTCAGGTAATGCATTAAAAATAGATAGATCAGTGCAGTTTGATAAACTGGTTGTAAACATACTCTGTTAGAGCCTTCTAAACCAGTATAATGAAGTTAAGTATAAAAGCCCACACGTTCCTTTAGTATCATGCTATATATACTCACAGTCCTTTATCACAAATACTTTTCTATATTCTTCTCTATGTCTGTCTATCACTGATACTTGTTAGCTTTATATGTATGTGTCAGGAGCGTATTTTATGGGTGTTCTAGGTGTCCGGCACAGTTGGACAAATAAATAGTAAGAAAAATGTAGAATTAAGAATTTGTAATATTTAATTTAATAAATATTGATAAAATAAAGGGTAAAAACAGAATTAAATTAAATATTGATAGTGCAAAGTTTCATATTATTTCATTCGTTATATTAACAACTTTGCTTACCTCGCTTTGCTGGATGTGCTGAAGCTATTCCAATCACTTTAAATCAGCTTCCTGCAGTCATGAAACACCAGAACTAGGGGGAGAAAGAGTTTATGAAGAAAATGGCTGGGTGTGCTAAGCAGTCTAGTAGTGCTGGAATCTTGGAGCACATCTTTTCACCAGTTCATGAGAACTAAATGCATCATCATCAGTCCCGTAACCTAGAAGGTCGTTGAGGCACTGTTATTGGCAGTTTGTCAAACCAGTTTCTGCCATATGTCTAGATTTTTCGCCATGGTATTAGTTTCAGCTATAGACCTTCCTGTTCACTCTTTTATATTGTCCTCCATCTCTGTTTTGGTCTCCCTCCCCCATGCTTCCCAGGCACAGTACCTTGCAGGATGGTCTTAGTCAGCCCCACCGAATGTGATATATGTTGTTCATACCATATACATTTTTGTGTTTTTACTATAGTCAATAGGTTTTTATATTGACCTAACTCCTTTCTAACAATTTCAAGAACACTTTCATTTGTAAAGCGATCCAGATATGAAATGCCAAGAATCCCTTGCAAGCATCTCATTTCCATTGACCAAATTTTACGTTCTAGGGGAGTCCAAATCTCACACATGTAGAGATATACCGAAGTGACCATTGTATACATTGAAGTCAGCTTCGATTTAAGGCTAATGTTCTTGTCTTTCCAGATTATTCGCAGTCTTGTCTGGGTGACCAAGGCCATTGCTGTTCTTGACTGGATCTCCGCTCTAGACCCCTCTGCATTAATTTCTGCTCCCAGATATTTGAACCGCGTAACACTTTCCAGATGTTGACCTTTTACTATAATTGGGTTTAAAATACCCTCTGGGGAATTGACCATGACGTTACTCTTCTCTGAACTGATTTCCATCCCAAATTTCTGGGCAGTATTGTCCAGGTTTGCGACTAGCCTTGCAAGTTCAGGCTCTGTTCCAGCCAGACCGGTAAAGTCGTCAGCAAACAGGAGGTTAGTGAGTATGCGTCCACCTATAACCTATACTGACCGTCCTTACGTGTTCATCCAATGCTTCTGACATAATGCGTTCTAGAAAAACATTGAAAAGTGCCAGAGAGAGGACACACCTCTGACGCACGCCGACTGTAGTCACCTGTGGTCCCGTTGAGGTAAATTCCACTGCTGGCATTGGAGTATAGTTTTTCAATGACGTGGGTGAGCCGCCATCCTATCTTGTACTTACGCAGAGTTTCCCATAGGGCCTAATGTCCCACCCTATCAAAAGACTTTTCAAAGACAACGAAGACCTGGTACAATTTCTGTTTGTGATGTATTTTTCACTGATTAAGCGCAGGTTAACAATTTGTTCTATTGTGCTTCGATCAGCTCTGAAACCCGTTTTGTTCTTCTGCAATTATTTCTTCTGCTCATGGCTGCAGTCTGTTAAGGATGACTTTGAGCATAACTTTACTGGCGTGGCTAATCAGACTGATGGTTCTGTAGGTCTGACACTGTTGGAGGTTACACTTCTTACGTATCACACAGTGTTCTTTGAGCTAACAATTTATTGTTTGTTTATTTTATTGTAATTAAGTGGTCCGCAGGGGTCTTTGTGTATGTATAAGTACAAGAAAAGCACCACTGCCCCACAGAGAGCATGTGTAACTGGTTGTATACAGACTCTGCAGGGTCTTCTAAACCAGTATAAAAACGTTAAGTTAAGTTAAGTAAGAGGCTGCTAACTGTGTGACATGGCATAACACCAGCCATGGTTAGTTGTTGTTTTTTTTTAGAGTAGCATAGATGGTGCCAAACATGCTGTGGGTCTACTTTGCTCTAGTGTTTGAGTCTGTTAAGATGGACTCGCACATTGGTTAACCACCCTCCGAGGCACTTGTCCCAATACGGTGACATAATAAGCTGCTTGAGCCTAGCCCGTTAAGCAGAAAATCCTCCTCCAGATACATCCAGCTCATGCCAGAGCTGAGATCTGCACATTAGCATCTGCCCCTGTAGAAATGCAGGTCGACTAAGACTAAGGTTGAATATCATTACGTAAGAGAACGACCAAAAGTGTAAATTAATAATTTAACTGTTATAAAATGGAATATAGTGTCTTCATTTTCGTAGAGATGTGTGGATAAAATAAACATCTTGAATGCCGTTAGACCTAGGTTTGATCTTGACAGTTTAGTTCCCAGACACAAAGATAAGAAATGTGAATACATACGACACTTTGTAGTTTCACAATATGAAAGGACAGAATGGTTGACAGCTTGTGCGATTCGATCTAAGCTTTTTTTGTTGGCTGTGTTACGATGATATCATTGATCAGTTTCTCATTACACAAAATGAGATTCGAGTTGGTTTATAAATAACATTTGAAAGTAGTATACTTGTTTTGAACATATTTTGTTTAATATATTCTGAAGTTTTAAAGTACTATATTGAAACTTTGTCGTACCCACGGGGAGGGGGCTCTCGGCATAGCATTGAGTGGGTGGGTGCATGCGTGCAATGCCTGAGTATTATATTGATCCAAAAATGGAGCAAAGATTAGTTACACTGTAATCTGTCATTCCCCAAGGCATTGCATTATGTTTTTATTTTGCGTCTGTTGCCCCAGTGCATCCAAATTCAGCATGCCTTCTATGTAAGGGTCTGCTTCCTCCTGCATGTTCTTAGGGTTTACCTCTCCTGAGTAACTGTCGGTGCTGTGAAGCTAGCCCACGCCGTCCCCTTTAAGTAGGTTTGAGCATTGGGTTGGCCCCAACAGTTTCAATAAAAGTGAATAGGTCAAGATTAAATGACGTGGCGTGTATTTGTTGAAGGTATGTGCTCCACCGGGAGCTGTTAAGGTTTTGATTGCTTGATTGAGTCAACATGTCTGGCAGGGAAATGTTGTAAAACAACATCTAGGATGATTGGGCATGGGGCTGGCTATCACAGCCACAAAAATTTTACTAGAAATGGACAGGTCAACATTTGTTGACCTGCGTGTATTTGTTGAACATCTTTTTTATACTCCGCCAGTGGCGGTTTCTCTATGTTGTTGTTCTTCTACTTTTTGAAAGCCCTTCTTTTTTTTGAAAGCCCTTCTACTTTTTGAAAGCCCTTCTTCTGCTGTGTTGAGTTAACTCTTGGTGACGTTTCTTTGGTAGTTGATTATAATGTATCTTCTGAAATTCCGAGACATATTTGAGTGTGACTGAGGTCCATCTGGCTCTTCAGTGAGCTCGCCATTATGGGGAATAAAATGTCATCTCTAACTTGCTGACAGACTTAGTTCTTAGTCTTAGTCGACCTGTACTTCTGCAGTGGTAGATGCCCCTGTGCAGGTCCCAGCTCTGGTATGAGCTGGATGCAGCCGGGAGGAGGATTTCCTGCTTAGCGGGCTAGGCGCGAGCAACTAATTACTCAGCTACAATGGGATAAGTGCTGCAGAGGGTGGTTAACCTATATGCAAGTACATCTTAATAGACTCAAATACTAGAGCAAAGTACACCCGCAGCCTGTTAGGTACCATATATGCTGCTCTAAACAAACCATTTAATCATGGCCGGTGTTAAGCCATGTCACACAGTAAGTCGCCTCCTACGACAGGCTCTCTGTGGGGCAGTGGTGCTGTTCATGTCCTTGTCATACACAAAGGCTCTGGCGGACCACTCGGGACGAGATTAGGTCTTCAGCACCAAGCACAATCATTTTGATTCATTTGGTGGAACATATTATGAACATTATAGGGTTCCAATTCGTTCCTTCACAAGTGCTAGGCTGAAGTCCTTTCCATGTTGTTGCTCCGATCTGATTTCATACCGTATGTGTTTTATTTAAGTTGTTCCGAGGTTACCATAGTAGTGGTCTGCTTGTACAGTCAATGGGGATAATGTATTACGGATCGTCTGAGTAGCAGAATGGTAAAGTGTCCATTTATAATGAGAAAGAAACCAGATTCGATCCCACATCCACACACTCCAGCCCACACATCTGAAAATGGGTACCTGACTTCCTGTTGGAGAAAGAAAGACATCGAGGAAAGAACTAGCAATCCTATCTCATAAACAACCTAGGCCTAAACAATATGTTTCTAACACTTCATGCCGGACAGCAGTTGGGCTACCTTACTTTACTGACGCAGAGATGTGCCACTGACGTGTACAAATTAGATATAGGACGAATGGACAGCAATTCAATCTGAGACACCCACCGTCCTTCATAAAGGTGAAAGAAACAATCTTAGACCTCATCTATGCTTACTTACTATAGTAAGTAGTATAAGTAAGTAAGTAGGTCGTCTATGGCGAGATCCGCGCAATTAACGCATGTTCAGAACAAGACATGGAAACCACCATGAATGAGTTATCAGCTGTGTGCACTAATGTTTCTACTTGCCACTGGGAAGCCTGACCACAAACCAAGCATCACTGTACAGGGCCGCGATCTACAAGCAGTTGATAACTTTACCTAACTTGGTAGCACCAGAGAAGCAAATATCGACTCTGGGCTGCGCAACAGGATTACCAAAGCAAGTGCTGCTTCTTAAAAACTGAGTGAAAGTTCACGGATCAGCACTGCAATCAAGATGAAGATACATCATGCTGTGGGGCAACTACTCTTCTATACACCTGCTAAACATGGACAGTTTATAGCAGACAGCTCAGGAAACTCAACCATTTCAACATGAGCCATCTCCGCAGGCTAGTCAGGATCAATTGGCAGATTAGTGTGCCAAACAGAGTAAGGCTCTCATGCCTCTACAAGCTGCTGCAAAGAGCTCATGTAACATGAATTAGTCATGTTGTTCGACACATGAATTAGTCATGTTGTTCGACACACGAATTGATCATGTTGTTCGACACATGAATTAGTCATGTTGTTCGACACATGAATTGATCATGTTGTTCGACACATGAATTGGTCATGTTGTTCGACACATGAATTGATCATGTTGTTCGACACATGAATTGATCATGTTGTTCGACACATGAATTGATCATGTTGTTCGACACATGAATTAGTCATGTTGTTCGACACACGAATTGATCATGTTGTTCGACACATGAATTGGTCATGTTGTTCGACACATGAATTGGTCATGTTGTTCGACACATGAATTAGTCATGTTGTTCGACACACGAATTGATCATGTTGTTCGGCACACGAATTGATCATGTTGTTCGACACATGAGGATCTCCCTAAGCAGCTGTTGTACAGTGAGCTTAGAACAGTCAAACGCTCGTCACAAAGAATGGAAGAAACGATAAATACTATCTGAACGTTTCTCTGAACACATTCTTCATTGATTTCTCCTCCTGGAAGCCGAATGCTCTGATGCGCTCAGCCTGGAGCACTGCCATCAAACATAATGCTCGCATTGTCGAGCAGAGAATCATCGCTATGGCGCAAATTTAAAAAAACCGCAAAAAAACAAACGAGTTTCACGAAATGATAGAATGGCAAGATAGCCCAGTTACTGACGCTGTCCAAGATACCCCAGTTACTGACGCTGTCCAAGATAGCCCAGTTACTGATGCTTTCCAAGATAACCCAGTTACTGACGCTGTCCAAGATAACCCAGTTACTGACGCTGTCCAAGATAGCCCAGTTACTGACGCTGTCCAAGATAGCCCAGTTACTGACGCTGTCCAAGATAGCCCAGTTACTGACGCTGTCCAAGATAGCCCAGTTACTGACGCTGTCCAAGATAGCGCAGTTACTGACGCTGTCCAAGATAGCCCAGTTACTGATGCTGTCCAAGATAGCCCAGTTACTGACACTGTCCAAGATAGCCCAGTTACTGATGCTGTCCAAGATAGCCCAGTTACTGACGCTGTCCAAGATAGCCCAGTTACTGACGCTGTCCACGCATGACCGATGTGCAGTTCAATATTCGCGCTCGGGTGGGTCTGTACAATCATTTGCGGCCATATGTGACTACACGTGTCTAACGCAGTCCCATCTTCGCTTGCACTGGGCAACTATTATTATTATTAATATTGTTATTTTACAACTCAAGCCCATTTTATGTTGTGCCCCTCCTCACTGGCATGTGTGCTGCTCTTTCTGAATATCTGTGCCATTCTTCCCCGGACCTGCGCATCTTCTCCTAGGTACCCGCGCCCTTGATCCCTGTGACTTTCATCTCTTCTGCATGCGACTTGTGCCCTCGTCTCTGGAACACGCGCACCTCCTCCTCAGGACCTGCACCTCTCGCCCCTGTGACTTGAATCTCTACTTTCAGATACCTGTGAACCTACCATCTTGAAATCTGCGCTACTGCTCTCCAGTATCTGAGTCACACACACACACCCCCCTCCCCGATCACTTCTTTTATGGGTCATGCATTCCTCCTCCTTAGGAGATACTCCCCCCATCCACCCCGCCCCACCCCACCCGGGCCCCCCCCCCCCCCCCCCCCCCCCCCCATTGTATATGTACCTTTTCTGTAGATTTCAGCCACAATAAGAGAATTATGTGAAATAGACAGCATCCTCCCCTCCAGTCCACTTTATGTGTCAAACTTCCATAGTTGTTTGATCACCAGTTCAACTACTCCAGAGTCACCATCCAGCAGGTGATCAGTTGTTTGATCACCAGTTCAACTACTCCAGAGTCACAATCCAGCAGGAGATCAGTTGTTTGATCACCAGTTCAACTACTCCAGAGTCACCATCCAGCAGGGGATCAGTTGTTTGATCACCAGTTCAACTACTCCAGAGTCACCATCCAGCAGGTGATCAGTTGTTTGATCGCCAGTTCAACTACTCCAGAGTCACCATCCAGCAGGGGATCAGTTGTTTGATCACCAGTTCAACTACTCCAGAGTCACCATCCAGCAGGGGATCAGTTGTTTGATCACCAGTTCAACTACTCCAGAGTCACCATCCAGCAGGTGATCAGTTGTTTGATCACCAGTTCAACTACTCCAGAGTCACCATCCAGCAGGAGATCAGTTGTTTGATCACCAGTTCAACTATTACAGAGTCACCATCCAGAAGGCGATCAGTTGTTTGATCACCAGTTCAACTACTCCAGAGACACCATCCAGCAGGTGATCAGTTGTTTGATCACCAGTTCAACTACTCCAGAGACACCATCCAGCAGGTGATCAGTTGTTTGATCACCAGTTCAACTACTCCAGAGACACCATCCAGCAGGTGATCAGTTGTTTGATCACTAGTTCAACTACTCCAGAGTCACCATCCAGCAGGTGATCAGTTGTTTGATCACCAGTTTAACTACTCCAAAGACACCATCCAGCAGGTGATCAGTTGTTTGATCACTAGTTCAACTACTCCAGAGTCACCATCCAGCAGGTGATCAGTTGTTTGATCACCAGTTCAACTACTCCAGAGACACCATCCAGCAGGTGATCAGTTGTTTGATCACCAGTTCAACTACTCCAGAGACACCATCCAGCAGGTGATCAGTTGTTTGATCACTAGTTCAACTACTCCAGAGTCACCATCCAGCAGGTGATCAGTTGTTTGATCACCAGTTTAACTACTCCAAATTCACCATCCAGCAGGTGATCAGTTGTTTGATCACTAGTTCAACTACTCCAGAGTCACCATCCAGCAGGTGATCAGTTGTTTGATCACCAGTTCAACTACTCCAGAGACACCATCCAGCAGGTGATCAGTTGTTTGATCACCAGTTCAACTACTCCAGAGTCACCATCCAGCTGGTGATCAGTTGTTTGATCACCAGTTCAACTACTCCAGAGACACCATCCAGCAGGTGATCAGTTGTTTGATCACTAGTTCAACTACTCCAGAGTCACCATCCAGCAGGTGATCAGTTGTTTGATCACCAGTTCAACTACTCCAGAGTCACCATCCAGCAGGTGATCAGTTGTTTGATCACCAGTTCAACTACTCCAGAGTCACCATCCAGCAGGTGATCAGTTGTTTGATCACTAGTTCAACTACTCCAGAGTCACCATCCAGCAGGTGATCAGTTGTTTGATCACCAGTTCAACTACTCCAGAGTCACCATCCAGCAGGTGATCAGTTGTTTGATCACCAGTTCAACTACTCCAGAGTCACCATCCAGCAGGTGATCAGTTATTTGATCACCAGTTCAACTACTCCAGAGTCACCATCCAGCAGGTGATCAGTTGTTTGATCACCAGTTCAACTACTCCAGAGTCACCATCCAGCAGGTGATCAGTTGTTTGATCACCAGTTCAACTACTCCAGAGTCACCATCCAGCAGGTGATCAGTTGTTTGATCACCAGTTCAACTACTCCAGAGTCACCATCCAGCAGGTGATCAGTTGTTTGATCACCAGTTCAACTACTCCAGAGTCACCATCCAGCAGGTGATCAGTTGTTTGATCACTAGTTCAACTACTCCAGAGTCACCATCCAGCAGGTGATCAGTTGTTTGATCACCAGTTCAACTACTCCAGAGTCACCATCCAGCAGGTGATCAGTTGTTTGATCACCAGTTTAACTGCTCCAGAGTCACCATCCAGCAGGTGATCAGTTGTTTGATCACCAGTTCAACTACTCCAGAGTCACCATCCAGCAGGTGATCAGTTGTTTGATCACCAGTTCAACTACTCCAGAGTCACCATCCAGCAGGTGATCAGTTGTTTGATCACTAGTTCAACTACTCCAGAGTCACCATCCAGCAGGTGATCAGTTGTTTGATCGCCAGTTCAACTACTCCAGAGTCACCATCCAGCAGGGGATCAGTTGTTTGATCGCCAGTTCAACTACTCCAGAGTCACCATCCAGCAGGGGATCAGTTGTTTGATCACCAGTTTAACTACTCCAGAGTCACCATCCAGCAGGGGATCAGTTGTTTGATCACCAGTTCAACTACTCCAGAGTCACCATCCAGCAGGCGATCAGTTGTTTGATCACCAGTTCAACTACTCCAGAGTCACCATCCAGCAGGTGATCAGTTGTTTGATCACCAGTTCAACTACTCCAGAGTCACCATCCAGCAGGAGATCAGTTGTTTGATCACCAGTTCAACTACTCCAGAGTCACCATCCAGCAGGAGATCAGTTGTTTGATCACCAGTTCATCTACTCCAGAGTCACCATCCAGCAGGAGATCAGTTGTTTGATCACCAGTTCAACTACTCCAGAGTCACCATCCAGCAGGTGATCAGTTGTTTGATCACCAGTTCAACTACTCCAGAGTCACCATCCAGCAGGCGATGAATGATTGAAATAAATATGTTGTCACAACTGGTGCTTTCAAAGAGGGTGCATAGTGAACAAAGAGGCCTCAAACCTTCTGTGGATCTACTGTCCATGTTGTGCTGGGGTATAGCAATGAGAGCGATACTATTTTCGCTTTGAAAGCATTATAAAAACAATGGAAAATGGTGACATTCTTGCTTTGAAATCATTTTAAAGGCAATAAAAAAGTTGTCATTTTGGATTTAAAATCGTTCTAAAAGTAATTATAGATAGTTTGGCTTTAACAGCATTATTTATTTCGTTAGACCACTTTCAAACACAAGTGTCACATCTTTCAGTTCATCAACCCTAGTAGATCCACACACACTTCTGAAGGTTTGATGCCTTTCTATCCACTCTTTCCACTGTCATCAATGTCTTCTGTTTGGAGCAATTATTGAAAGTCCAATATCTGACACCCTTTGTTAATGAGGTCTCAGACGTCTGACACCTGTGGTTAATGAGATCTCAGACGCCTGACCACTTGGTTAATAAGATCTCAGGCACAAAACACCTGTAGTTAATGAGGTCTCAGACACCTGACACATGTGGTTAATGAGGTCTCAGACACCTGGCACATGTGGTTAATGAGGTATCAGACGCCTGACACCTAGATGGTTAATGAGGTCTCAGAAACCTGGCCCATGAGGTTAATGAGGTCTCAAACACCTGGCCACCTGTGGTTCATGAGGTCTCAGACACCAGACCACCTGGTTAATGAGGTCTCAGACACCTGACCACCTGGTTAATGAGGTCACAGATGCCTGACCATCTGGTTAATGAGGTCTCAGACACTTGACCACCTGGTTAATGAGGTCTCAGACACTTGATCACCTGGTTAATGAGGTCTCAGACACCTGGCCACCTGGTTAATGAGGTCTCAGACACTTGACCACCTGGTTAGTGAGGTCACAGATGCCTGACCACTTGGTTAATGAGATCGCAGGCACATTGCACCTGGTTAATGAGGTACCTGCCACCTGGCTAATGGGGTCTCAGACACCTGACCACCTTGTTAATGAGGTACAGGTACCTGACCACCTGGTTAATGAGGTCTCAGACACTTGACCACCTGGTTAATGAGGTCTCAGACACTTGATCACCTGGTTAATGAGGTCTCATACACCTGGCCACCTGGTTAATGTCTCAGACACTTGACCACCTGGTTAATGAGGTCACAGATGCCTGACCACTTGGTTAATGAGGTCGCAGGCACATTGCACCTGGTTAATGAGGTACCTGCCACCTGGCTAATGAAGTCTCTGACACCTGTCACCTGGTTAAGGAGATCTCAGACGCTTCAAATCTAAATACTCGTGATAGTGATACTGTTTTTCTGGCATGTTTTCAGAAACCTGAAAGTGTTAACAAGTCTCGTCTTCCACGAGATGTGGCTTCCTTTCTCGTAGTTCAGAAATGATACAGACATGACCAATCAATTTTCTGCACATAATTATACATCTCTGACATTTGTTGTGAACCCTGCTTGTCTCAAACCTATGACATGGTCACTGATTTAGCCTCACAGAGAGCATGTCGTGAGAGGCGACTATTTGTGTGACATGGCATTTAACCGGCCATGGTTAGGTGGGTTGTCAAGAGCAGAATAGATGGCGCCTAACATGCTGCGGGTCTACTTTGCCCTAGTGTTTGAGGCTATTAAGATAGAATCGTATATTGGTTAACCACTCTCCAAGAAACTGGTTGTATACAGACTCTGCCGAGTCTTTTAAACCAGTATAAAGACGTTAAGTGTCTGGCAAATCTTTTTGTGTGTGACAGAGACTATAAGATGACCACAGCTACGCTGACAACATGATATACGAGCCGACTAACGGTCCAGTTTACCTACAGTTAAGGATAAAAGGCTCTCCAAGTACGGCTTTGCTTATCTGACCATAGCCAACTCAAATCTGGTAGCTATAGAAACAATACGTCATTTATTAAGTTTATTCTGCAATCTCTCTGTAAATTTGGAACTCAATTAGGCATACCAACTGCCTGATTCCAGGTGGTCAAATGTCGATTAAACTCATTTGGGGAGGAAGACTAACGTCTGGTCAGGCAACACCTACTAATCAGACATGTTAGTCAGGGTCAGGCAAAATATACTGGCCAAGACCCACACCTCGACTTCCCTGTAGTCCTCCCTGGAAACAGACATACCTTCTTGACAATCTGGCTAACGAGGTGTGGGATCGCGTGATCCATGCAGTAGTGAGCGTCACGCAGATGAAGCTAATCACAGCACAACCGTCTGGAGGACCAATGTCCACCTTCATCAGCACGCTCGGGATGTGAGGAGAGCTCCTGCAACCCGTCACTAAAAGTCCGTTTCCGAGCGCATAAAAGGGTAAACCTACTCAATGTGGACATTAACAACAACACAATTCCGTCTTCTCTCTAGGAGCACCATGTTGGACCAAGGTCTTTGCTCGGGCCATCTCTCCGTCTCATTGGTGGAGGTCTGAGTAGTGGACACTTCAAGTTCTAGAGCACCACGACGTCTCTTTTCGTATCCATCTGCGTTATCTTAACAATGCAGTATCTAAGACACCATAGAATGTGGTTCGGAGCCTGATTTCAGTGTATCTAGGACACCATTGAATGTGGTTCGTAGCCTGATTTCAGTGTATCTAAGACACCATTGAATGTGGTTCGTAGCCTGATTTCAATGTATCTAAGACACCATTGAATGTGGTTCGTAGCCTGATTTCAGTGTATATAAGATACCATTGAATGTGGTTCGTAGCCTGATTTCAGTGTATCTAAGACACCATTGAATGTGGTTCGTAGCCTGATTTCAGTGTATCTAAGACACCATTGAATGTGGCTCGTAGCCTGATTTCAGTGTATCTAGGACACCATAGAATGTGGTTCGTAGCCTAATTTCAATGTTGTGGATACGTTCATAGTCTTTGTTTATTTTGTGAATTGTTATGTTTTTCGTTTGTTCTTTGTCCCTGATGAAGGCCTTGTGTTCGTACCATAGGTTGCATATTGTTTCTGTTTCCGCCCCCTTGCAATAGCTGAGCTATACCTAAATAATTGTTACTTTGATTACTGCCACAGCTTCACTCTGTTACTTTGATTACTGCCACAGCTTCACTCTGTTACTTTGATTACTGCCACAGCTTCACTCTGTTACTTTGATTACTGCCACAGCTTCACTCTATGATCACTCATACTGATCGTCGTTTTGCTCCAAGCGAAGCATAGGGCCACCATTACAGCTGTCCGGTTTACGCGAATCAGACATCAGAGCACTTGTAGTAAGCGTTTCAGATAAATAATGACATCATGAGTTGTTCGTCCTATACACATCCCTCCTTAGTCCCATTTGACGACTTATTTGAAAGGTTACATGTGTCTACGTCTTGGTAGGTTCTAAACACGATACACGAATGAAAGAATAATTCATTTCCCCGGCGTCTGAGATAAAGGCGATGTTGGTTGAAAGCAAATAAGACAGACAAGTTGACAATATCTACTGGGATCGGAGTTGTCGCTTTTATCCTGATTCTCTCCCCCCAACTAGCCACGAGTTGGTGCTGCTTCTTCCCGCCACTAACTACTACGATCGTTAAACACATCCAACATTCTCTAACAATGACGTGTCCCAGACAGCACGTGTTGTGAAGCTGAGTGCGCATCTTACCCAATAGCTGATGCGTCACCGGGAGAATATTTCAGGGATCACGTGGTATGTGTTTGTACGTGCATCAGTCAACTGATCTTTCTGACTCAATCAACATCAGTTGCATGACATTTTACTCGTTTTAATGACATGCGTATAATTGACATCTTGTCGTTTATTACAGATCGTTACCTTCTGATATCTGGACTACAAACGTAAGGGAAATAACGTAGTCCTTTGGCAGAGTTGTGAGACGGAGCCATACACGGCGCACTGACGTTTAGTGCTACACAAAAGATTAAAACGTGAATGTCTGCTATTTGTAAGGTCCACTCACTGATATAACCATTTAAAAAAAATGCAGTTACAGATTACGATTTTGCAGACTATCGATACTGCGAGACGCCAGAATATCTTCAACATAAATTGTATAATAACGAAAAAGCAGAAAATGGAGTTGTATTTATCATTGTAGGTTTCCTGACAGACACCCCTACCCCTGGACTGCAGCCCACTAAAGCCCAAGCCTTATTCAACCAACACTGTATCTGCGGAAGGCGTATCTCCGCCAAGAGAGGGGAGAACCCGTAACTAATAACAACGTCATGTAGCATTTACTGCAGTCATTGATCAAGTGTTGGAGACTTGAGCTTTACTTAGGTGGGGTGACCAATTCACATCCCATCTTCTCTGTTTTGCTGTTATTAACTGTAATTCAACATTAATAATCCCGTCAGTTATTTCGGTGGGAGTCGTGTGCCCCTGGCATGCTGAACCACGGCAAGCAGGACATCGAGAGCCAGATCAGAGAGCAGCCTGGTCTTCCAGGTTAGGGTGTTGGGCTACGGATAACAACCAACAAAACATTGGAACAAATGTTTTATAGTTGCTACCTTAAAACAGAGGGAGAGAATTTCTTTACATCAATTGATGCCCAAGCTATTGAAGAAGAGGAAGACGAATAACATGAAATTACGGAAGACAAAAAGAAAAATGAAGTGAATGAATAAAAAAAGATACGACAAAAAAACCAGTTAAAAAGATACCGAAGTCGGGAGAGCAAGTCAACAGCAGAAGCCAAACATAAAAACGTTATACATGCTGCCATAGCCGGGCGTGGATTGGATGTTACGCTTTCCAAATACAAAGAAAAGCTCCAAATGTATGGGAGTCACATATCTTCTGGCACAAATGTGAAACAGGATAAGGGAGACCATTTGACGCCCTTAAACGAAATAGATGATGCGGGCAGACGGTTCAGCCTGGAAAGACAACTCATCCAGATGAAGGACAACTCTTGATTCCAAACCACATACTCCCTTGCAGACAAGATACTATAGAACCAAATACTACAAGATGAAACCGAAGACATCCTGGGTAGATGAGCCCCATTAGCTTAGAAGAGAAGCTTATCTATGAGAACTCTGAACCATAGTAGGCGGACTGGAACAGTTAAAGAATAACCCCCCACCCCTTTCACTCTCCTTCCCTCTCCACAAAAAATGCTCTCATAAAAGGAAGATTTACCGGATACGGAAATGCCAAGCGGAACGGCGCAGATCTCACGGCCCAAATGTAAAATGCGCTTAAACGTATCTTATCTTAAACATCAACAATACAAACATTGAAAGCTAGACCTTACAGAAAAGCGTTGATGCTTCCTTTTTACATATTCTTCTTCGCAGTTTTTCTCAAATAATCAAATCTATTTTCTCAAATAATCACATCTATTTTCTCAAATAATCACATCTATTTTCTCAAATAATCACATCTATTTTCTCAAATAATCACATCTATTTTCTCAAATAATCACATCTATTTTCTCAAATAATCACATCTATTTTCTCAAATAATCAAATCTATTTTCTCAAATAATCAAATCTATTTTCTCAAATAATCAAATCTATTTTCTCAAATAATCACATCTATTTTCTCAAATAATCAAATCTTTTTTCTCAAATAATCAAATCTATTTTCTCAAATAATCAAATCTATTTTCTCAAATAATCAAATCTATTTTCTCAAATAATCAAATCTATTTTCTCAAATAATCACATCTATTTTCTCAAATAATCAAATCTTTTTTCTCAAATAATCAAATCTATTTTCTCAAATAATCAAATCTATTTTCTCAAATAATCACATCTATTTTCTCAAATAATCAAATCTATTTTCTCAAATAATCACATCTATTTTCTCAAATAATCAAATCTATTTTCTCAAATAATCACATCTATTTTCTCAAATAATCACATCTATTTTCTCAAATAACATCTATTTTCCTCATAAAATTATCTTTTTCTCGTCACCATGCAGTTGATCGTCCAGCTGGACGGGAGAGGGACAAATTGTCACTGTGCTTTTCTCATGGAGACGACATGTTTAGAGTTTCGTCTTCTTATGCTTATCTGTTTTCCCAAAAGCATGTGTATGTGAGTCACATATTACATTTGTTGGACGATGATGTGCGTGATCTGTTCACAGTCTGAATATCAGTTCACAGTGAATATCGGTTCACAGTCTGAATATCAGTTCACAGTGTGAATATCGGTTCATAGTTCGAATAATGGTTCACAGTGGGAATATATGTTCACAGTCTGAATATCGGTTCACAGTGTGACTATCGATTCACAGTATGAATATCATTTCGCTGTCTGAATATCAGTTCACATTCTGAATATAGCTTTACAGTCTGAATATAGGTTCACAGTGTGAATATCTTCACTTGGTTTGCTCACTGTAAGGAGTCGCGTGTGCCTGCCTAGTGCTTTCATTTCTATACAGCAATTTAGGATGAAACAGAGAGAAGAAAACTATCGTAGAGATGAAGTAAAAGATAGGAAAAACATAATTTATTGTTATCAATTGAAGTCAGATCGCCGGAGGGTTATCAGAGCCTTGAAGTGGAGATCAAAATATGAACACTCGAACCTGCCAATCATCTCATTAGAGAGGCCCAAGGGGGGCTGGGCATGACGTTGGTTGGCCCGTCTTATAGATACTTTAAGCCACGAAAGTTAAATAAATATGGATCAGTCTTTTCAGAAAACATACAATTGCCCAAGCGATTGAGACAACAAACACAGAAAGGAGATTAAGACAAAGCATGCACGGAGAAAAGAGATTGAGACAAAACATACACGGAGAAGGGAGATTGAGACAAAACATACACGGAGAAAAGAGATTGAGACAAAACATACACGGAGAAGGAAGATTGAGACAAAACATACACGGAGAAGGGAAATTTAGACAAAACATACAAGGAGAATGGGTCGCTGACCACTGCAGCTTATGCGCTGCTCAGCATCTTGATCCCTTGAAGGGAGATTGAGACGAAACATAAATACAGCAGGGAATGGATGACTCGAGACAGAAGCACTTGGCATGTATTTGTTTAAAAAATATGCTCCCCGGGAGATAAGAAGGCCACAAGTGATGAAGAATCTCGATGCTGTGGCTAGTCATGGTCGCCTGCATTTCTTCGACGCCACAAACGATGAACAAGAAACGCGGATCTATGCCAGTGTTTGTATTGCAAGCAGTCTACCGTTATCACATGTGAGCTGCTACAGGGAATATTTATATCGTTATCGATCTTCTCAGCGATATTATTGCTGTTGAAGCCTGTTGAATCATCGATTAGACATCATCTCAGAGGCGTAAGTACAGCTTGGAGGGCCTAAGCCAATCCAGAAACTTCAGAAGATGGAAGGCTTGATAGAGAATTGAAACACGATGCCAGTAAGACTCCGATGTGACTTGCCAGCTGTATCCACTTCCTAAACAGTCGCACGCCAGCTTACAAACTATACAACAGCTGATAAACAGTGTATGTATGTATACCAGTCATATAGTACCAGTGTCAAACTTGTCCCTTATACAAATCCAAAGAGAGCAACATAATAATGCGTGACATGTAATGCAAATCTATAAGAGACAGAGGACTAGACTTTAGGATCGCGTCAGACCGAGGACTAGACTTTAGGATCGGGTCAGACCGAGGACTAGACTTTAGGATCGGTTCAGACCTACAACTAGACTTTAGGATCGGGTCAGAACGAGGAATACACTTTAGAATCAGATCAGACCGGGGACTAGACTTTAGGATCAGGTTAAGCAGATATAATAGTCTGGCGCTCATTCTGGCAAACCTCTACACCCCAGCATAGAGGAGGAGCGATTCAATGGCAAAGCAAGATCACATACGTCACCATAAGAGATAAAATGAGAAATGAGGACATTATAAATATTATATTAACTATCCTCTGTGCTGAGAATATTTCTAGACAGAACAAAATCTAATGAGAACCCGACCTGATCAACGTCCCACTGCACTGACAACACAAGAAATTATGCCTACATGGTACGAGGGAGCTGCTCGAAAGATGGATAGACGAAATAAGAGCAATCCTTCAATGACAGGAGCGACACACTTGGCCCAAGACAGACGAGATAAGAGTGGACAGCCAACAGGAATGCGCGTGACAGAAGCGACACACTTGGCCCAAGAAAGACGAGATAAGAGTGGACAGCTTGCGGGAAGAGCATGACAAAGACAGGTGGAACATGAAATCATAGCACGAAGGTGGCGTTTAATGGATGACACATCGTGAAAACCTCAGGCCAGCATTTCCGTGTACTCTCTGCCATGGAACCCACAGGAATACGGAGAAGATAACTAGAGAGCAATCCAACAGAGCGAAGAATAATACGCCTGTCTAGGGTAGACAACTTGCCAACTCGTCTCTTTGCACACCCATCCACAGTGGCAGCTCGTAGATTTTATTTTGACGGGGGCTTAACCCCAGAAATGAAAAGAAACTAAGAGCACTGAGCCATATTTGTATAGTCAGGTACGTTACTCCCTTGGAACTCACTTGTAGTTCTAGGTGAACTCTATCCTTTGTCGTTTGGAACTCACTTGTAGTTCTAGGTGAACTCTATTCTTTGTCGTTTAGAACTCACTTGTAGTGGTAGTGGAACTCTATCCTTTGTCGTTTGGAACTCACTTGTAGTTCTAGGTGAACTCTGTCGTTTAGAACTCACTTGTAGTGGTAGTGGAACTCTATCCTTTGTCGTTTGGAACTCACTTGTAGTGGTAGTGGAACTATCCTTTGTCGTTTGGAACTCACTTGTAGTGGTAGTGGAACTCTATCCTTTGGCGCTTGTCGCTTGCGAGCTTCTCATTCACTTTTCTATTGAAATCAGGAATGTCTTTCTACATGTCCTCCTCAGTGGATACCATCATCTCAAAATGCATTCTGATAAACCTTGTGCATTATAGATTTCTGCATTAAAAAATCGTCAATATCGCCCCCAAATTGTTTCCTGAATCTCGCATGAAAATACTATCACGGTGGTGATGCAATCCAGACGCTTGGCCTTGAAGAAGAAGGTTGCATGATCCACATATTTACAATACATCGATTATTCTGGATAAATTATCCCGATTTGTTGTCTCTACTCAAACTTTCGGCGATGTGACATCTTTGTTAGCTCTACTCAAACTTTCGGCGATGTGACATCTTTGTTAGCTCTACTCAAACTTTCGGCGATGTGACATCTTTGTTAGCTCTACTCAAATTGGGGTTGGGACATCGTTATTAGCTCTACTCAAACTCGGGATTGTGACATCTTTGTTAGCTCTACTCAAACTCGGAGTTGTGACATCTTTGTTAGCTCTACTCAAACTCGAGGTTGTGACATCTTTGTTAGCTCTACTCAAACTCGGGGCTGTGACATCTTTGTTAGCTCTACTCAAACTCGGGATTGGGACATCGTTGTTAGCTTTTCTCAAACTCGGGGCTGTGACATCTTTGTTAGCTCTAATCAAACTCGGGGTTGTGACATCTTTGTTAGCTCTACTCAAACTCGGGGTTGTGACATCTTTGTTAGCTCTACTCAAACTCGGGGTTGTGACATCTTTGTTAGCTCTACTCAAACTTGGGGTTGTGGCATCGTTATGAGCTCTACTCAAACTCGGGGTTGTGACATCGTTATTAGCTCTACTCAAACTCGGGGTTGTGACATCGTTGTTAGCTCTACTCAAACTCGGGGTTGTGACATCGTTATTAGCTCTCCTCAAACTCGGGATTGTGACATCTTTGTTAGCTCTACTCAAACTCGGGGTTGTGACATCGTTATTAGCTCTACTCAAACTCGGGATTGTGACATCTTTGTTAGCTCTACTCAAACTCGGGGTTGTGACATCGTTATTAGCTCTACTCAAACTCGGGGTTGTGACATCTTTGTTAGCTCTACTCAAACTCGGGGTTGTGACATCTTTGCAAACACTACTCAAACTTTCGGCGATGTGACCATTTTACGCGAAGTTGAAAAAACTGAGGACATTGTGTTATTTTTTAAAATTGATTCCACATTAAAAAAATAATTTCCTTAAGATGTTTTAGGTCACCCACGCCACCCCAACACCCCCTTCCTTCGTCCAACTATCATCACCTTCAAACAGTAAACATATAAAACAGCACAGAAAGAACATTTTTCTCGTGGTAGCCACACAACCAGGCGAACTTGTCGGACATTGAAACATCACATTTGTGTGCTAATGCACTTCAACTCTTGCATGCACATTGTTTTTCCTATCCAATTTAGTCACTGGACGTTCACGGTCTTTTAAAATAATGTTCTCTGGTAATCTCAGACAGCTGGATCATGGTCATCTATAGTTTAGTTCTGAACTACAGATGGCCCTGGCTGAACGCACATTGTGTTAATTCGCGAACACTTTTTCAAACTAATAAATATACGTCTTAACGACAACGCAACAGCCATGGGTTCTGACACTTGACTTCAGCATGGCTGTGACGCCATGTTCAGTTGCATAGCCTTCGTTGTCACGGCAACCGATTGAATGTGAGATTGAGTGTTAACTAATCCCTGGCCTGTCTATAATGGAGGAACACATACTGCAGACGTTATTCAGGATTTGCCAATAATTGGGCACCAATTCATAGTATTAGTTACAGAGTTAATAATTATTATTACTTACTAAGGTTTCAAGAGGATCATGCTTAGTAAAAACAACTTAGGAGCGTGAGCTTATAGGCACCGACCGCCAGTACTCCTCCATTCAGCTAGCCATGAAAGGTCTGTAGAGCTTGTACTAGTTGTTATTATCATTTGAAGGAAAGCTCTAGAAACAGTAGCTCGTCCGTGATACAGGAATAGACGAAAGCTCTAGAAACAGTAGCTCGTCCGTGATACAGGAATAGACGAAAGCTCTAGAAACAGTAGCTCGTCCGTGATACAGGAATAGACGAAAGCTCTAGAAACAGTAGCTCGTCCGTGATACAGGAATAGACGAAAGCTCTAGAAACAGTAGCTCGTCCGTGATACAGGAATAGACGAACGCTCTAGAAACAGTAGCTCGTCCGTGATACAGGAATAGACGAAAGCTCTAGAAACAGTAGCTCGTCCGTGATACAGGAATAGACGAAAGCTCTAGAAACAGTAGCTCGTCCGTGATACAGGAATAAACGAAAGCTCTAGAAACAGTAGCTCGTCTGTGATACAGGAATAGACGAAAGCTCTAGAAACAGTAGCTCGTCCGTGATACAGGAATAGACGAAAGCTCTAGAAACAGTAGCTCGTCCGTGATACAGGAATAGACGAAAGCTCTAGAAACAGTAGCTCGTCCGTGATACAGGAATAAACGAAAGCTCTAGAAACAGTAGCTCGTCTGTGATACAGGAATAGACGAAAGCTCTAGAAACAGTAGCTCGTCCGTGATACAGGAATCGACGAAAGCTCTAGAAACAGTAGCTCGTCTGTGATACAGGAATAGACGAAAGCTCTAGAAACAGTAGCTCGTCCGTGATACAGGAATAGACGAAAGCTCTAGAAACAGTAGCTCGTCCGTGATACAGGAATAGACGAAAGCTCTAGAAACAGTAGCTCGTCCGTGATACAGGAATAGACGAAAGCTCTAGAAACAGTAGCTCGTCCGTGATACAGGAATAGACGAAAGCTCTAGAAACAGTAGCTCGTCCGTGATACAGGAATAAACGAAAGCTCTAGAAACAGTAGCTCGTCTGTGATACAGGAATAGACGAAAGCTCTAGAAACAGTAGCTCGTCCGTGATACAGGAATAGACGAAAGCTCTAGAAACAGTAGCTCGTCCGTGATACAGGAATAGACAGAAGCTCTAGAAACAGTAGCTCGTCCGTGATACGGGAATCGACGAAAGCTCTAGAAACAGTAGCTCGTCCGTGATACAGGAATAGACGAAAGCTCTAGAAACAGTAGATCGTCTGTGATACAGGAATAGACGAAAGCTCTAGAAACAGTAGCTCGTCCGTGATACAGGAATAGACGAAAGCTCTAGAAACAGTAGCTCGTCCGTGATACAGGAATAGACGAAAGCTCTAGAAACAGTAGCTCGGCTGTGATACAGCCATACTATATTGAACAACTCGTTCTAATGGTGACCAGAAGACCGACGTGTTGTTGTACTGTCTTGGCAGTCCTCGCCGTGAAGGTAGCCGTAGTGTGGATCTTGGATATTGATAATGGTGATATCTGCAGTCAATCAATGACCGTCTCTTGGGTGAAAATACTGCCACATATGAACCGGAAAAATACATGACATCATTGGGAAATAAACAGCGGTCGAGGAGTAAGGTCTCCAAGCTTACAGACCAGGCGTTCTTTTGTAATCATTTATATCCACACCTGTCGCCATTTGCTGAGGAAGAATGTGTGCTAATGTAGTGACGTCGATTCTGAGCAGAACTTAATGGCAGTTATGTTAGTCAGGGTCTGGGAAAACATACTGATCAGACATGTTAGTCAGGGTCAGGCACAACATACTGATCAGACATGTTAGTCAGGGTCAGGCACAAAATACTGATCAGACATGTTAGTCATGGTCAGGCACAACATACTGATCAGACATGTTAGTCAGGGTCAGGCACAACATACTGATCAGACATGTTAGTCAGGGTCAGGCACAACATACTGATCAGACATGTTAGTCAGGGCCAGGCACAACATACTGATCAGACATGTTAGTCAGGGTCAGGCACAACATATTGATCAGACATGTTAGTCAGGGTCAGGCACAACATACTGATCAGACATGTTAGTCAGGGTCAGGCACAACATATTGATCAGACATGTTAGTCAGGGTCAGGCACAACATACTGATCAGACATGTTAGTCAGGGCCAGGCACAACATACTGATCAGACATGTTAGTCAGGGTCAGGCACAACATATTGATCAGACATGTTAGTCAGGGTCAGGCACAACATACTGATCAGACATGTTAGTCAGGGTCAGGCACAACATATTGATCAGACATGTTAGTCAGGGTCAGGCACAGCATACTGATCAGACATGTTAGTCAGGGTCAGGCACAACATACTGATCAGACATGTTATTCAGGGCCAGGCACACCATACTGATCAGACATGTAAGTCAGGGTCAGGCACAACATACTGATCAGACATGTTAGTCAGGGTCAGGCACAACATACTGATCAGACATGTTAGTCAGGGTCAGGCACAACAAACTGATCAGACATGTTAGTCATGGTCAGGCACAACATACTTATCAGACATGTTAGTCAGGGTCAGGCACAACATACTGATCAGACATGTTAGATGGGGTCAGGCACAACATACTGATCAGACATATTAGTCAGGGTCAGGCACAACATACTGGCCAAGACCCTCACATCGGCTTCCTCGTAGCCCTGCGTGAAAACGGACTGTTTTCATGGCAGCCTAACGGGGTGAGGGATCAACGCGATTCACGTAGTAGTGAGCGACACCAGATGAAACCAAGAATAGCACAGCCGCCTGGAGGACCCCGGTCCACCCTTATCAGCACGCGCAGGGTGTTAAAAAAGCTACTGCAACCCGACCCTTAACGTCCTTTTCAGGGAGCACAAAAGCGTAAACAAAGTGATTGTGGGCATTCGAAACAACAATTACACGGATACTTGACAGACGGCCTTGTCACCACGCGATAACGCCAAACAAGATTAGGATGACCCATTTTTATCCCCAAACTGATCGTACAGGCTATTGATTGGACTTCCAGTTTGTTCACGTGCGCACGTGTGTACCGTACCAGTAATACGGATGGTAGAGCGATTGCTTGCCATGGGAACACTGACAGGTCACGTTTGTAGCGTACAATGGACATGGCTGTGAGAGCGGTTGCTTGCCATAAGAACGCTGACAGATCACGTGTGTACCGTACAAGTGAGAGCAGTTGCTTGCCATGGGATAGCTGACAGGTTACGTTTGTAGAATTCAACTGATAGAGCCGTGAGAGCGCTTGCTTGTCATGGGATAGCTGACAGGTTACGTTTGTAGAATACAACTGATAGAGTCGTGAGAGCGCTTCCTTGTCATGGGATAGCTAACAGGTCACGTCTCCCCAATTACTGAGCACCATAGTTCACCCAAATCCGAATTGGTGCCTGACATGTTAGAGTTAGGGAAGGCAAGGCAGCGATATATCACTGAGTGGATCATGGTGTCCCTTACTGGGGACGAAAGAAAAGACTAACTGGTCATACATGTATGCCGTAGAAGACGACCAAAAATAGTTGTGCTTGTGGCTAGCCACCTCATAGCGTAAATAAAATTGCTTCAGTAACCACAACTGCAAAAGCACAGAAAGTCTCCTACTGCAGTGGTAGCAATATACTCACGTGGCAGTGAAAAATAGACAAGACAGAAGAAACAAAGGCAGCGGAGACTGATCAGCCCAGCTCACAAAAGTGGTTACCCTAAATATTGTAAATAGAAGTGTCTCCTACTGCGCTGCGTGACTTTATATTAGGGGCCACTACAGCTGAGAGATAATGTGCGCATCTCAAGAAACAAACGAACTGACTGCATCTCTGCCGGACAGTTTTTTTAACCCTTTTGTCTGACAATTTTTTGGGGGACTGCATCTCTTTTTTATGACTTATTTGTCTTACTATTTTTTGTCTGACTATATTTGTCCGTTTTTTTGTGTCTGACTATTTGTTTGTCTGGTTTTTTTTTTGACGGACTTTTTTTTTTGTATGGCTTTTCTGAGTGACTACTTGTTTGTCTGCTTTTTTCTTTTTTTTGAAGGACTATTTGTTTGTCTGTTTTTTTTTGTCTGACTATATTTGTTTGCCTGGTTTTTGTTGTTGTTGCTGCTTTGTATTTGTTTGTCTAACTGTTTTTTTTTTTATCCGATTGTTTCCTCTGGAACAATTCTTTATTTATTTAAAGTGATGGATGTGGACAGCGTGGGTTAGTGGTTAAGTGACATGGCTCACAAGCCGAAGGTGCTGGGCTCGATCCCCATAACAGCACCAGCCGTTACCCTGTGGATTCAGACCCTTAGAAAATGCAGGAGGAAGCAGATGCTTACATAAAAAGTCGGATGCACCGGACCGACAAGAACAAAATAAAAACATAGTGCAACTCACACCACCTTGGAGAAATAAAGAAATAAGGTGAAAATTAAAAACAAATAAACAATAAATAAATAAATAATATGATGTTTGTTTTTCATGACAGTTGAGTACAGTGAAGCCAGAGTTCCGTGTAGTATATGTGGCCGCTCGTTTGCACCAGAAGTTCTGGTAAGTATAATATATGAATGTCAATAGAACACTATTGCAAATGGTGGATTGGACTACCAATGAGAAATCATAGATAGTTGAAACCAAAATTATATGTAAACAAATAAGATTGGTCTTACTTTCTTTTAGCAAAACCTTAGTTGTAATGCTTGTCTAAGTTAGAACTATCTTATTGGAGTATTGTGTACAGGTGTGGAGTCATTATCATAGAGGGGACATAAACATGCTGGAAAGAATACAAAAAAGGGCGACAAAGATGATAGTGGGATTTCAGAATTACAGTTATGAGGAACAACTCAGAAAAACCGGCCTGCTGTGTCTCGAAGAGAGAAGAATTCGTGGTGACTTAATACAGGTTTATAAGATGATCAGAGGAATGGATAAATTAGACTATAACAAGTTTTTTAAAATACAGCCACCCACAATAACACGAGGGTGTAGCTACAAGCTGACTAAAGAGAGGTCCAGATTAGATATTAGGAAATACAACTTTCAGAGGCACCCTGGAGGCCACTCTTCTCTCTCTTCTCTCACCTCACTCTGTTTCATTTGACTCTATCCCACAGTCACACCCTTTCACAACTTTCACACGCGCCCTCGTGGTAAAGCCCTTCCATAGCACTTTGGTTGGGCTAGCTTCTGAGGGCGCACAAACCTAGCATAGGTACATACAGATGCACACATGCATCCACGCACTGGTTTATGCGTCCTGATATCGCCCAATTGACTACGGTCTGGGGTGGAAAATGGCGCGCCTCCGCCAGTAGAAACTAGTGAGGCAAACATCTAAGCAAAAAAAAAAAAAAAAATATTAGGAAATATTTTTTTAGTCACAGAGTGGTGTCTATCCCTCCTTTTTCTCCAAAAAATCCAACAACCAAAAATAACAGTATTAGTGGACAAGTATCAATTTCCCCCATTCCAACTGAGGGGTGGCTTCTCTGCTGAACTAAATCACTAAAACACTCCTGTCCTTTCAATTCACCAGTTTTATGGTGGTCCTTTCCTCCACTAGTCAGTTCCTCAGTCTGGACTAAAAGGACAATGGACAGGAAATAGGCGGTTTTATGGCAGAGTGGACTGACAGGAATCTTAGGGTAAAGAATGGTTCATATCTAGGCCATTCATTACTCACCCCCTTGACTACTGTACAAGTATAAAAAATCTTTATGACTCTATAGCTTTTTTGGAATAATATAATACTTATATACGTATATATATGTATATATATATATATACAAATGTGTGTGTATAAGCAAATATGTATGTACGGATATGTACGCATGTTGCATATATGTATGTGGGTACGTAAGTTTATTCATGTACATATACATACATAACATATATATGTGCGTATGTACATGTGTACATGAATGTGTGAGTATGTGTGTATATATGGAGGGATGGGTGGATAGACCGATGAATGCATGTATGTATGTATATATGTGTATATATGTGTGTGTGTGTGTGCGTGAGTGTGTGCGTGCGTGTACACACACACACACAAACGGGTGTAAGCATGAGTGGGTTATGCATATACGTATATATGTGTGTGTGCATGTGTATATATATGTGTGCCTGTGGGTGTGAAAAGATATATGTATGTGCAAAATGAATAGGTATGTATCAGCAAGTACACATTCATTTATTTGGGCATTCATTTATATGTACATTCATTTATGCTTTCACAAATAAATGTATGTCACCTTTCACCTCACAAAGTGTTACTCCCACCATCTCACGTTTCATCTCATGGGAATTTTTTCACATCACTTCACCTCACATCACTTCACCTCACATCACACACAATTTTGTTTTAAAATTGTGCAATAAAGAATTTTTCAAAATAAAAAAAATTTAAAAAATAAAAAAATTGCCAGGGGAGGTAGTGGAGGCAGGGACAGTTAATGCATTTAAGAATAAACTGGATGCGCATAGCTTTTAGAGCAAGGTGATGTAAATGTAACTGGTTGTATACAGACTCTGCAGGGTCTTCTAAACCAGTATAAAGATGTTAAGTTAAGTTAAGTTATATTATATTAATTGGAGCCAGCGGACCAAAAAGTGCTAGGTGTATAAGTTTGGAGGTATTCTTGTCATGTGACCAAATAATTTGCCATGTATGGTGTTGTTCCCTGTCTATATATGCCATGTATGGTGTTGTTCCCTGTCTATATATGCCATGTATGGTGTTGTTCCCTGTCTATATATGCCATGTATGGTGTTGTTCCCTGTCTATATATGCCATGTATGGTGTTGTTCCCTGTCTATATATGCCATGTATGGTGTTGTTCCCTGTCTATATAGGTCATGTATGGTGTATGGTGTTGTTCCCTGTCTATATATGCCATATATGGTGTTGTTCCCTGTCTATATATGCCATGTATGGTGTTGTTCCCTGTCTACATATGTCATGTATGGTGTTGTTCCCTGTCTACATATGTCATGTATGGTGGTGTTCTCTGTCTATGTATGCATGTATGGTATTGTTCCCTGTCTACATATGTCATGTATGGTATTGTTACCTGTCTATGTATGCCATGTATGGTATTGTTCCCTGTTTATATATGCCATGTATGGTATTGTTCCCTGTCTATGTATGCCATGTATGGTATTGTTCCCTGTCTATATATGACCTGTATGCTCTTGTTCTATAAATATCATTTTTAATCTTGTGTCCATAGTCTGTCAGCATAAAGTCTCAAAAACTCCATTGGATCTTCATTATTTCATGAGATCATTGAACTCACAGCACAATAAAAGTGGACACTACTGAATGATATGTGGCACTTACCAGATAGTTTCCTTAGGTGAAGTGTAGTATACTGTGGTGTTCACATAGTTTCCTTAGGTGAAGTGTAGTATACTGTGGTGTTCACATAGTTTCCTTAGGTGATGTGCAGTATACTGTGGTGTTCACATTGTTTCCTTAGGTGAAGTGCAGTATACTGTGGTGTTCACATTGTTTCCTTAGGTGAAGTGCAGTATACTGTGGTGTTCACATAGTTTCCTTAGGTGAAGTGCAGTATACTGTGGTGTTCACATAGTTTCCTTAGGTGAAGTGCAGTATACTGTGGTGTTCACATTGTTTCCTTACGTGAGCTGCAATAAACTGTGTTTTGCCCCTTAAAGCCCAGTGCATCCAACTTTTTCATGCACTTTTTAATGCGCTCACTTGCCATAATCAGAAAAGACATATGGATAAAAATGCATGACTTGAAACAACAAAACTTTCCATTTGCTTGGACATAATAAGAGATTGTATAAAGGCCGGATGAAGATGCTGAGCAGTGCTTGAGCTGTAGCAGTCAGCAACCCAAAGCTGACTGATGACGTCAGGACCAGCGACCTAGAGCTGCCAAGACCCTTTTCCACCTCCATGCGATGATCTTGGATAGCAGGTTACAATAGGGCAGACTGGCTTAGGATAACAGATCAAAGAAGGGAGGTTAAGCCAGAACCCAAAAATGCTTTGCTGAAATCGGATGTGTTGGACTGAAAGGTGCAAATATTGCAGTCAAGCTGTAAACTACGACACAACACATCTTGCTACTTGTAAAGCTTTTCAGGGCTTGGTAGCGGGAGTTTGAGAACGAATGATGAAAAAGAAGAAGAAGAAGTATAAAGGCCATGGAAGTCCCATAGCAGACAACGTCATCAGAGATGAAGTGTTAGAGACTTATTTTGTATTGTCTCACAAAAAGTCAGACCCCCCATACCAGACAATCTCTTACAATTCATTCTGAACAACATTGTCTGCTATGGGACTACCATGAACTTTTCTTACATTCACTAAGATTACTTTTTTTTTACATTATTCACTAAAGTTAATTTTCTTACATCATTCACTAAAGTTACATTTTCTACATTCACTAAAGTTAATTTTCTTTCACTCACTAAAGTTAATTTTCTTACACTCACTCAAGTTACATTTTCTACATTCACTAAAGTTAATTTTCTTACACTCACTAAAGTTAATTTTCTTACATCATTCACTAAAGTTAATTTTCTTACATTCACTAAAGTTAATTATTTTACACTCACTAAGGTTAATTTTCTTACATAATTCGCTAAAGATCATTTTCTTGCACTCACTAAAGTTAATTTTCTTATATTCACTAAAGTTAATTTTCTTACACTCACTAAGGTTAATTTTCTTACATTCACTAAGGTTAATTTTCTTACATTCACTAACGTTAATTTTGTTATATTCACTAACGTTAATTTTGTTATATTCACTAAGGCTAATATCACTAAGGTTAATATCTGTTGTTGAAGCTGCTGCTACTGAGCTCTTCAATCTTCATGAGTTTTCTATGATAGAAGCTTATAGTGCCTCATTTCAAACTACAAGACAAACTGAAGGCCTACACCTGCTGTCTGACATACAGTGCAAGGTCTCTTATCTGGCTCACCACTATAAATATAAGAGTAATCCATACTTATTTGACCAGGCTGCTGTAACACATCAAAGTTTCCAGTTGGGGGTCTTGATCAGTATGTTACGCTTGACCTTGAAATTTGTGACATGATACCACTTCGATCTGTTAGGACTTGGAATAAAATTTGCAAATGTTGTTCACTTTTGCAGACAAAACACTCAAATGTCTGCAAAAAGACAGCTGCTTCTGCTGCCAAAAGAAAGATATTTGACTCTTCTAAACAGAGGACTATTGAGGGCGAGCTCACTCTGAAGCAAATCAAAGAAGCACAAAAGAAGGTATCTATTTTTCCCTTTTATTTTATTGTCTTTAAAAAAAAGGTCTTATAATTTGATAACAATTTTCAGTAATTAATGCCAAACTCATAACTCAACCCAACCCATAACTATCAACCCAGTCCATAACTGCCAACTGAACCCATAACTGCCAACCCAGTCCATAACTGCCAACCCAACCCATAACTGCCAACCCAGTCCATAACTGTCAACTGAACCCATAACTGCCAACCCAGTCCATAACTGTCAACCCAATCCATAATTGCCAACTCAACCCATAACTGCCAACCCAATCCATAACTGCCAACTCAACCCATAACTGCCAACCCAGTCCATAACTGCCAACTCAACCCATAACTGCCAACCCAACCAATAACTGTCAACCCAATCCATAACTGTAATGCCAGCCCATAATTGCCAAGCCAACCCATAATTGCCAAGCCAACCCATAACTGTCAACCCGGTCCATAACTGTCAACTCTAAGGTTTGATAGTATTTTATATTGCTGTTCATTATTTGTGAATTCATCTTGCTAGTTTAAAGAAAATAATAAATCAATATTTGCTGTCATGTTTTTCTGTATGTATTTATTTCTTCATCCCAATCTTCTGACCAAATCATGTTTGTGATGTTTTGTTTTAAACACACAGAGTTTCTGTGTACTGAAAAGAAAAAATATTGATAGCAGTGCAGCCACTTGCAGGTTTTCCAATAGTAAAATACTGTCTTACCACGTTAAACCCATTGCTTGGGTAGTCAAGGGGTTTTAAGGCTAAAGTCAGCAGGTAGCTCACCCCACTGCCGTCATCAGTCAACACGTGTGCTGGCTATGTTTGTTTATTCCACCAGCAATGGAAAATCAACATATGCCTTGCCAGGGATTCGATCCGAGGCCCTCCGTGTCAACATATCAGACATAGAAAGCATTCAGCCATGCATTCCAGTAGTAAAGGACACTTAATCAAAAGGGTAAAATAAAGTTACAGAAATGTAAGGTAGAAGTAAGGTGGATGTAAGGTAGATGTAAGGTAGAGGCAAGATAGTCCCATAACACACACTGCTGTCGGGAATGAAGTGTTGGAGAATTCATTGTATGAGGCCACAGCTTGTGTATGAGGTGGGGTGGCCAGTTCCCTTCACCGCTACCTTTCAGTCCCTAGCAGTACACTTGCAGTTTGTTATATTTAAGTGTTTAATCAACTACTATGTGCCATGTCCATGCTAATTAGTTTTACCATGGCCCGAATGGGGGCAAAAAATAGTAACACTGTAACCTGCCAGATATATCATAAGAGGGAACTAAAGAGGATTGTGTATGGGGCTGAATACCCCTCCCTATAGAATCTTGAAGCCACAAAAACTTAAAAAACATATGCGTCAATATTATAACTTGATATATATTTGTTGAGATCCAATGCTCCAAGGGGAGCTCTAGAGGTTTTGATTGATTGGTTGAAATGTTATGTTGAACTTTTATAATTTATTCATGTTTTGTTGCAAAGTGATTTTTATCGGTTCTAGTCCAGTTTATATTGATCCAGTGTAGCTCTTCACCCTGTGAGATTAGCAGATATGATCCAGTGTAGCTCTTCACCTTATGAGGTTAGCAGATATGATCCAGTGTAGCTCTTCACCTTGTGAGGTTAGCAGGTATGGTCTAGTGTAGCTCTTCACCTTATGAGGTTAGCATATATGATCCAGTGTAGCTCTTCACCTTGTGAGGTTAGCAGGTATGATCTAGTGTAGTTCCCACCTTATGAGGTTAGCAGGTATGATCTAGTGTAGTTCCTACCTTGTGAGGTTAGTAGGTATGGTCTAGTGTAGTTCCCACCTTGTGAGGTTAACAGGTATGGTCTAGTATAGTTCCCCACCTTATGAGGGTAGCAGGTATGGTCTAGTGTAGTTCCCCACCTTATGAGGGTAGCAGGTATGGTCTAGTGTAGTTCCCCACCTTGTGAGGTAAGCAGGTATGGTCTAATGTAGTTCCTACCTTGTGAGGGTAGCAGGTATGGTCTAGTGTAGTTCCCCACCTTGTGAGGTTAGCAGGTATGGTCTAGTGTAGTTCCCCACCTTGTGAGGTTAGCAGGTATGGTCTAATGTAGTTCCTACCTTGTGAGGGTAGCAGGTATGGTCTAGTGTAGTTCTCCACCTTGTGAGATTAGCAAGTATGGTCTAATGTAGTTCCCCACCTTGTGAGGTTAGCAGGTATGGTCTAATGTAGTTCCTACCTTGTGAGGGTAGCAGGTATGGTCTAGTGTAGTTCCCCACCTTGTGAGGCTAGCAGGTATGGTCTAGTGTAGTTCCCCACCTTGTGAGGTTAGCAGGTATGGTCTAGTGTAGTTCCCCATCTTGTGAGGTTAGCAGGTATGGTCAAACTCAGGTAACACTTACAAAAGTTTAAAGTCAACTGAGGATAACAGTCTCAATCCATGTTTTGTTTTTAGGTGAAGTTGTTCTATTATTTTATCCCCAGTGTTAGATCCCTAGGACCCATTTACAGAAACATTGATTGGCTATTTTGCTGTGTGCTACCAAGGCTTGAATTGGGGGTGCAGTATAGTAACATGTTTACCTGGTAACCTGCCAGACATATTGGAAGAGGCAACTAGGGGGAGGGAGGGGGTGGTTGGACATGAGACCAGCTTTCCCATTCTAAAGAAACTTTATAAGTCAGGATTATTGTTGCTGAGTACCATGGCAGATAAAAAAGATGTATACAGAATTGAAATAATGAGACCTTCTAAGCCAAAATTGGGATCAATCGGTATGAGAACTAGTCATGAGGTGCTACCGAGTATACATATAAACAAAGGGGTTAGATAAAGGTGTGTGCTGTTCTCTGGCCTGTTTAATATATATGCAGAAACAAAACAAATATAAGAGAATTAGAAGAAATGCCTGGAGGAGAAAGTATCAATAATATCACATACCGGTATACGGATGAAACATTGATAATGGCAGAGCATCCAGTACATCTGCAAGACCTAATAGCTAAGATAAACAGCAAGAGCCAACAATGTGGACTGGAAATCAATAATAAAATACAAATAAAGCTATGGCGTTGACCAAAAGGAAAGAAAGTTCACATGTTGACATTCATATAAATGGAGAAAATCTGGAATAAATGTCAAGCTATTTATACCTTGGCCAGCTAAAACCAGATGATGGAATATAAAAAGGGAGATCATTAAGATAATTGCAATGACAAAGAATACATTTAACAGCATGAGACATACACTTCTGTCCAAGCAGATATCTCACAAACTAAAAATGAGAATCTTTAACTCATTCACTCCTAAATATTTTGGATCTCTGAACTCAATTTTTTTCTTATTTAAAACTCAAACACAGCATCACTTAGTTGTGATCTGTTTATTTTCAATAAAGTTTCACTGAAGTAACACACATTATATACCTAACTGTTCAAAATTGAGTGAAAAATACAATGGAATACATTTATTTTCCAAATTGATGTGAAATTTTGTGTTTGAAGGATTATAGTTGCATAATAATTTATTATTTTTGTAAATTATGAAATTCATTTTTCCTTTCATCAAAACATTATTCAGCTCTAATCCAATACATGAATAACATAACAAATTTTTATTGATGATAGTCAATAAGCGAAGATGTTCTGAAAGTTACAACTAATTTGAGATCATGATGCTGAGCAGCACATGAGCTGCAGCAGCCAGCAACCCATAGCTGACTGCTAGCGTCATGACCTGCAAATCAGAGCTGCCAAGACCCTTCTACACCTCCATGCGATGATCCTGTATAACAGGCTGCAATCGAGCAGACTGGCTAAGTAGAAGGGATCGAAGAAGGAAAGTAACCCAGTATTAAAAAATGCCTGCTGAAGTCCGATGTGTCAGACCGAAAGGTGCAAATATCGCAGTCAAGCTGTAAACCAGGACACGACGCATTCCATTCTCCGGACTTCATCCTGCTACTTGCAAAGCCCTTTTCAGGGCTTGGTAGCAAGAGATTGAGAATGAATGAAGAAGAAGACACCTTATTTGGTGCTGTTTTCACAGTATTCATATTTTACTGAAGGCACGTGAAGTTGAAAAAGTGCTCAAAATGGAAGACCCAATCAACACTAGCGTGAGTGTTTACAATGTGCACACCCAGCAAGAATGTTCTGGCTGCTTTTACAATATACACACATTTAAATGATAAACACTAGCATGGCTGTGCAGGATCTTGAACCTTTACTGAATTGTTGAACTGTTACCACCATTGCTTGAGAACAAAGAAGACAATGCCACGATATCAGTAGATTCAGTTTCACTTCCATTGCTTGACTTAGAACTAAGACTGGATAACAAAATTGAAATGTTGCTATCAGCAGGATCCATATCTTCATCATCATTACTGTAAACAATAATATAATTGATCTATTATCTATCTTGTACTGTAGAAACTTGATTTGGTCTAGCTGAAGGGACATGTGCTGCCATTCAAGACGCGAACAAACATAAACACGCGAACATACAACTACTCTAAGGCAGATGTTAAGAAGATGAAAGAGGCAGCAAGCCATATAATCTGGAAAGATATTGTCAGAGAAACAGATGTTGAACAAGAGTGAGAGAGTTTTAAAACAGTTCTAGAAACGCTAAAAGAGGAATGTGTTCCATGTAGGGAGGTAAACCCCAAGCGTAAAAAGTGGATAACTAGATTTGTAGTGACATGTAGAAGAGCGAAAAATAAAGCATGGAAAAAATATATAGAGGCAAGTAAATCAAAAGAAACATATTAAAAATATTTGGACAAGCAGAACATAGCTCAGAAAGTGAATAAAATAGCAAAAATAGACTTGGAAAAAAAACGTGCTCAGAGGATAAAGACTTACAGTAAAATCCTCTTTTCTTATGTTAGAAATAAACAAAGAACGAAAGACAAAGTAGGCCCTCTCATAGACAGTACAGGGAAAATAATAAGTGAGAATATAGAAGGCAGCTAATCTATTCAATCAGTACTTTGGCACAGTCTACACAAAAGAGGACTGCTCCAAGATCCCAGAGCCTATAGATATCATTCAAAGAGACATGGATACAGCGGGATTAAGATCAATCTATATTACAGAGGAAATGATTTTTTTAATATTGGAGGGTTTGACAGTGGATAAATGTCCTGGTAAAATTGGTTTTCATTCAAAATTGCTGTTTGAAATTAGAGACCTGCTAGCAAAACCATTGGCTATATTATAACTTAACTTAACTTAGCATCTTTATACTGGTTTAGAAGACTCATCAGAGTCAGTATACAACCAGTTATGTTCACTTGCAAAAGGGATTGTTGTACAGGATTAGAAAGATGCAGAAGTGATCTCCTTATTGAAAAAGGGCAAAAAATCAGACCTAGCAAATTATAGAACGGTGAGTTTAACGAGCATAGTCTGTAAATTGTTCCCAGGAGGTAGAGGAAGCAGGGACAGTTAATGCATTTAAGAATAGATTGGATGCACATAGCTTTTAGAGCAAGGTGATGCAAATGTAACTGGTAGTATACAGACTCTGGTGAGTCTTGTAAACCAGTATAAAAATTAAGTTAACAAAATGTATACTTTTTCATTCAATAAAAACTGCACTTGAGATGATGAACAAAATATCTAGACTTCTGGCGGGAAGTAATTCATAAAATTTAGAAAACTTGGTATAGAAAATATTTTGAATTTTTGCACAAAAATTGTAAAAGCCGAGTAATTAATTGTGAAACTTTTTGAGAAAGTTCTCGAGCCATGCAATGGTTGGACAGAGTGAATGAGGGAAGTAGTACAAGTTAATGTTTGCAGATAATTTGACTTGCAGCAGGCAGGCCCTTGTCTTAGCAGGATTAGTGTTCCTTCTGCTGACAATGATTTTTTTCTTGTTATGTCTATTGTCTGGAAATGGTTTTTTTAATATTGGAGGGGTTTAAAGTGGATAAATGTCCAGGCCAAGATGGTATTGATCCAAAATTGCTGTTTGAAATAGAGACCAACTAGCAAAATCATTGGTTATATTATATTCTCAATCACTTGCAAAAGGGATTGTTCCACAGCATTGGAAAGATGCAGGAGTGATCACCTTATTCATGAAGGGAAAAAATCAGATCCAGCAAATTATAGACCTGTTTATAAACCTGTTTAACAAGCATAGTCTGTAAATTGTTAGAGTCAATGATCAAAGAAAACATTGCAATGCATTTAGACAAGTTTAATCTAATCAGAAATAGTCAGCATGAGTTTACTAGAGGGAGATTGTGCTTAACAAATCTATTAGAATTCATGGAGGAGGTTACTAAAATGATTGATAAAGGGGAGCCAGTGGACGTTATTTATCTAGATTTTGCAAAGACCTTTGATAGAGTACCTCATCAAAAATTATTTAAAAAGTTAAAAAAAATGAAATAGGTGGAGAGGTTGCCAAATGGATTGAAAATTGGTTAACGGAAAGAAGGCAGAGGGTGGGCATAAATTAGGAGTACTCTGAGTGGTGTGAAGTGAAAAGTGGAGTGCACAGGGCTCGGTTTTGGGACCAATTTTGTTCTTGATATATATAAACAATTTGGACATTGATATGGGATCCATGATTGCAAAATCTGCTGATGACACAAAACTATGCAGTAGTGTCTCATCTAAAGCAGAACTGGATATATTGGGGTCAGATTTAGATAAAATTTAAGAATGGTCTGTAAGCTGGCAAATGGAGTTTAATGTAGATAAATGTACAGTCATCCACATGGGTAGATCCAATATGGAACATAATTACAAAATGGGAGAGAACAATATTAGAAAGATAGATAAGGAAAGGGACCTAGGGGTTATAATAGATCATACAGGTAAGGTGAGTGAGCAAGTTCAGGTAGCAGTGAAAAAGGCAAATGCAATGTTAGGTATGATAAAAAGAAATATTAAACATAGTAGCAAGAAAGTGAATTCCACAACCCTATAAATCCATTCCTCTGACTTCTGCAAGGACAATGAACTCTGTCCTTATATTCTTTTAAGTAGTTGCAATAACTGAATATCATTAAAGTTAATTATGAGTAAAGTCAGTAAATAGGTCACAAATGGCTAATATTTAAAAAAAACAACTCAAAAAGTACAAACTTGTGAACAATTGATTAACATCATTGCACTAACATTTCCCTTATTCTCAATATAATCTCCACCAACATTGACCCACTTACCTCATCACTTTATCATTGCATCTAAACCTGCAGCATAGAAGTTTTCAGTTTGCTGTCTCAGCTACATTTGCACCTTGTTCCTCACTTTCTATTACTTTGTCATCCTCAAAATGTTTGTGGTCAAGGTGAGTTATTAATGAACCATACAGATGAAGATTGCTCAGACTAATTACAGTTGCTACACTGTCTATCATTGCTTGACTATTATCACAAATCATCTCTCCAACTTGCTGACTGTCATACTCTGAACAGGACAACCTGGTTGCTCGTCATCAATCAACTTGTTAGTGTCCTTGAGAACATTGATCAACCTAGTTATGCTTTACACAACCAACACTTCTCATCATGCAATGAAAACAGTTCCTTATGAATATCCTTTAACAAAAAAAGAAAAGATCACATCACGCCATGCGGCACATAGGAAATATGGTGTTAGGGCCATATTCTTTTGTAACCATGAACGTCCTTTATTGGAAGTCATTTAGCCTAAAAAGAACTGCACAACAGCATACTGTTTATTGGTCGTACACTCCACGAACACTATTGCCATTTTGAAATGAGATGTGCACATGTTCGTGGCACCTAGTGTCAGCTGCCTGAAGTAGTCATCAAGCTGGATGTTGTTCATACTTAATGAAATGAGCTTGTGCACATGCTCGTAGCACCTAGTGTCAGCTGTCTGAAGTAGTCATCAAGCTGGATGTTGTTCATACTTAATGAAATGAGATGTGCACATGTTCGTGGCACCTAGTGTCAGCTGTCTGAAGTAGTCATCAAGCTGGATGTTGTTCATACTTAATGAAATGAGATGTGCACATGTTCGTGGCACCTAGTGTCAGCTGTCTGAAGTAGTCATCAAGCTGGATGTTGTTCATACTTAATGAAATGAGCTTGTGCACATGCTCATAGCACCTAGTGTCAGCTGCCTGAAGTAGTCATCAAGCTGGATGTTGTTCATACTTAATGAAATGAGATGTGCACATGTTCGTGGCACCTAGTGTCAGCTGTCTGAAGTAGTCATCAAGCTGGATGTTATTCATACTTAATGAAATGAGCTTGTGCACATGTTCGTGGCACCTAGTGTCAGCTGCCTGAAGTAGTCATCAAGCTGGATGTTGTTCATACTTAATGAAATGAGATGTGCACATGTTCGTGGCACCTAGTGTCAGCTGCCTGAAGTCATCAAGTTGGATGTTGTTCATACTTAATGGCACCTTCAGAAACCACTAACCACAGTTTTGAGCTATCCCAGATTAGTGTGTGACCTACTTACTGACTTGTCCTTGTGTTAAGAAGGACAGCAAGCAAACTGGAGAACAATAGCATTTGAAAAACTTTGAAGATTGAAATATAGTTCAACCAATTATTTTCAGAAATTACTTCTGTTTTAGTAATGGTGTTTACTTACTGCCTCTTCTACCACTTTTTATCTTGGAGTTTTCAATTCACTTTATGCTTAGTTTAGCTATTGTTTTCTGTGCTGTTTATTTTTGTCATGTCCTTGAAAAAGATCTTTTTCAGTCCTCATATGTTTTTGCTCTTGTATAAAACTACATTTCAACCTTTTGCATTACTCAATTATATTTAATATCATTTTAAACATCAACAGCAAATCAAGCCACAAAAAAGTCACTGGCGAGAGAAGCATCAGGATTTCATTAATGCTGTCAGGAATGCCAGAGGTCTGCAGCAGGCTATCAATTCAGGCGGCCCTCTCCCTCCTCCACCTCCTCCATCAACAAACCCAGGTCAGATAAGATTATTGGTAGTTAGCTCCTGATATATTTTATCTGTATCATTTATTGGTTTTTGTTGCTTTTGGAAGTTACTCATACTGAGTGAGTCCATTACTTTGGATGATACTTCTTTGGTAGCAGATTACAGTGGCTCTTATTATATCAAGGGTGTACTGAAGAAAGTAAACCTTGACCTTCATTGCTGTAGTGAAAAGTGGGGCTTGTCAGTAGGCTTACCACTACGGGGACTACAGTGTTAAGTCTTGGTCAGTGTGTTTCACCTAACTCTGACACAAGTCCTGGCTTCTGTAATGTTTCGGTCATTTGCAGACATTTTGTGTGCGACTTTTAACAATATTTTTTTAAAACACACATTAACTCCATTATTTTTGTCAGCATTTTGTCAAGACTATTAAAGGTAATGATAGGCCTATGACAGACATCGCTGTTGGGGATGAAGTGTTACTCCCTAACATTAATCATGTAACCATTTATAGCTGTGTTGACTGGAGCAATCTGGTAACAGGAGTTGAACCTCGTCCCTTTGCCATGAAAAGCGAGTACTCTACACTACGCTAATCAGATGTTCTCAAACTATTAGCAGTGTAACAGCGTTACAAGGGTCCCATTAGCCAGGGTCAGGGAATCTATTAAAACACCGTTCCAGGTACCCGGATATAATGAGAGATATAGTTAAGAATGGCTATTGTTCGGATCCCTCGACAATGATTCATTTTAAGAGTGTACCCAGCCAATTTGAAATTCTCATGGCCCCTGTACTAAAATGGACATGTAGATTGGAAATCCCACGACCTGTTAGGTCACATAGGAAGTTCAAGACAAAGCACTCTTTCTTTAGTCAGGGAAAGTTGATGTGCCAGTACTGGATAAAGATAGAATACATGGACCCAAACAAGGAGAGTTATGCATATAAGTGTGTGTGTGTGTGGGGGGGGGGGGGGGGGGGGCAGGGTATTTGAAATAGACTACAGAACAGAATATCACAGAGCAGATAGTAGTACAGTAGCTAGAACATCAGCTAAAGTGAGTATAGTTAGGACAGATAGCTATAACAGCACTAGGACAATAGAGAAGTCACAGAAGCAGACTCTAGTCCGTGAAAGGGAAGATTTTGACCACGCACTTTGTTGAGTGCTAGAGACTACCAGCACTTGTAAGCAATTGACTGTGTGTTTTGTCCTGTTGCATTGTCGCCAAAACCTTGTCACAGGTGACTTTGGCTCCTAAGTTCCTGGAGGGAGTGGCTATCGACTGCATATAAGTCTGATGGAAACTTGTTTTCCTTAAACACAAAGCTGTGATTCCGACAACCCATCATAACAAAAATGTTGCTCTTGGTCTGACACCACAGTATAAGAACCACTGTCGTCGACACGACAAGCCTGATACCACAGTATAAGAACCACTGTCATTGACACGAGAACCCTGACACCACAGTATAAGAACCACTGTCATCGACACGAGAACCCTGACACTACAGTATAAGAATCACTGTCATCGACACGAGAACCCTGACACCACAGTATAAGAACCACTGTCATTGACACGAAAAACCTGACACCCCAATATAAGAACTACTGTCATCAACACGAAAAACCTGACACCCCAGTATAAGAACTACTGTCATTGACACGAAAAACCTGACACCCCAGTATAAGAACTACTGTCATCAACACGAGAACCCGTGATATCAAGGGCGCTATTCCTGATTGGAGAACCACCACGGTGCAAGAACCGCTTTATTCGTAGCAGAGTTCCTGACTTGAAGATTAGGCAGGAGAATCAGAAAACCAAGATACTACAGGAGCAGAGGAGTAGGACAGAAGACCACCAGACGAGAGATGACTAGAAGATTGGCAGCAGATAAAAATCAGTTAGTTAGCTAGTTAGTTTGTGCCAACCTCAGTTAGATAAGTCTGTATTAAAGTAGTAAGAACATTGGAATAGGACAGACTAAAGTGATAGGACCAGTGGGTTTATTTAGTACAAGAGAAAGACCTGTGCTACTTGCACAAGCTTCTTGATGGACATTTGATTTAGTATAAGTTAACTTTCACATATCGATATTATTTTTATGATAGGATTAGTGTTTGAAAAAATAAACATTCATTTGTTATTGCTGCAGTTCCAATAATTGTTAGAGTGTTCTAATTAGGGTTGTGAGTGAAGAATGATAGTTGTCAGAAATGTTGGCAACTCAGCCATGTGTACATGCGGACAGGCGCCTCAGACAGCAGAGCACATTCTACAGATCTGCCCCGAATATGATATACAGAGAAAATCTCACTGGCCCATAGAAATAACACTGGAAGAGAAACTTTATGGACCTGTATGAACTACAAAAGACAGTAAAGTTATTCCCAAAGACAACATTGCAGATATAGACAATATTTTAAAGCGAACGAAAGAAGAAGAAAAAAAAGTAAGAAATAAAGTAGATAAGAGAGACCTGTTACAGTAGACATAATAGTATGACAATAAATGCGTGTTCAGAAAGGACATGTGACATTCAGTGTTGCCTCTTAGTTTATTAAAATATTAGTCAGGTAAAAACAGTGGTGGTCCTATAGGAGGCACTATCATTGAGGATGAAGTGTGCCAAAATGTAATTGCACTATGTCTCAGCTTTTCCTTGAGTCAGATTTCCAGTTGTGTTGTTCTGTTCTTTACCTACTTAAATAGTAAGTCGGGTACTCATTTAACACCTAGGTAGACTGGAGTGTGTTAGAAGCATGGGGCTAAACAGTTATGATACTGGATTCTTGACCAAAGCAGGAACACAAGTTCAAAATCTCTGTATGGCATTGTTTTTTTTTTTCCATTAGCAGTATAACTGAAAACCTAGCCTGTACACTGCATAGTGACTGCAAGGGCAAGCAGTCTTTATTCCTCAGTCTAATAATCCTCTCTATGGACCTTAGGTATGGAAATAAATGCAGTAATTATAGATATTTTGTAAGACTAGAGAGTACAGCTACCGGAGATCAAGCCAGCACCTTTTCCACGAGTAGCAATGAGTAAATTATTTGTTATGTGGAAGATAACTTTACCTCCATCCATTTCAGATTATGTTCAGTGTCCGCACTGTTCCCGCCGTTTCAACCAGCACGCAGCAGAGAGGCACATCAGTTTTTGTAAAGATAAACAGCCGAAGGTGGCCAAAGAAAAGCCTAGTTCCAATGTCAGCACCAAACCAAATGCTCGTGTCAATGTATGATCTTGTTGGATGTCTGGCTTTACTTCTTCTCTTCACTTTCTTTCCTTATCAAATATAAGACCAACACTGCAGCTAACTCTTTGCAGGAAGTCTCTGCTAAAGCAATGTTGTATGATTTTACTGGGGTGACATGTAGTATGATCAAGCTGCTAGCCCTATACACAACCCTTTTACAATATGAATTGAGTAGCCCGTGGCCGAATTGTTTCAATGCCTGCCTGCCGACAAGGAGGACAGTTGGCTGAATCCCCGATAAGGCATATGTTGTTTTTCTGTTTGGGGTGAAATAAACAAACATAGCCAGCACATGACATGGCGACAGCAGTGGCAAAGAGGCCTGCAGCCCTCAGCTTTAAAACCCCTCGACTACCCCAGCAATGGGAAAAAGCGGTAGGACAGTGTTTTTTTAATTGAGATGCAGTGGGAATATTCTGTACAGTAAGGGACCCTGGGATCCACATGGGGAAGAGGTGTAACAGATGATATTAAACATGGGGAAGAGGTGTAACAGATGGTATTAAACATGGGGAAGAGCTGTAACAGATGGTATTAAACATGGGGAAGAGCTGTAACAGATGATATTAAACATAGGGAAGAGCTGAAACAGATGGTATTAAACATGGGGAAGAGCTGTAACAGATGATATTAAACATGGGGAAGAGCTGTAATAGATGATATTAAACATGGGGAAGAGCTGTAACAGATGATATTAAACATGGGGAAGAGCTGTAACAGATGGTATTAAACATGGGGAAGAGCTGTAACAGATGGTATTAAACATGGGGAAGAGCTGTAACAGATGATATTAAACATGGGGAAGAGCTGTAATAGATGATATTAAACATGGGGAAGAGCTGTAACAGATGATATTAAACATGGGGAAGAGCTGTAACAGATGGTATTAAACATGGGTGGAGTGGGAAACCACTGTAAGCTTCCAAACATGTCATGACATAACAGGTGACTGAAACGGGTTGTGCGTGGGATTCACAAACCTCAATATATATAATTATTGCTATGAAACAGCCGCTGTCATTGCTAAGATATAGATTTCCTGTACATGGGTCAGCTTTAGTAGTGGCCTTATGTACCAGTTTGAGCCAAAAGCCAATTCAATCAAACCGATGAATGACCATGCGAGGAGTCTACATTTCAGTTAGAGACAAATCTATATATAGAGGCTGCATTATTTGCAGCACGGACGGAACACATATAGATAATAATCACCAAGACTGCAGTACAAGTTAACCTTCGATGTAAACAATTTTAAAATGACCACTTGTTGCTGGGGTTCAAAAATGAAGCGAGGAAAAGTTCTACTATAATCTGCCAGGAATGTTGTAAGAGGCCAACTAATTTGGTTTGGGTATAGGGCTAGCTATCGCATTCTATAGAAACTATAAGCCACAAGAAAATTAAAGATGAGCTTTACAGCTCATGGTAGAAATGTAGTAACTAGATAGTTAAGTAACGATGTAGACAGAAATCTGCACATGGGATAAGTACAAAATCATTATCAAGTAGTAAAGGCTCAAAAGTTCAGTAAGTCCAGAAAAAATAACTGATAACAAAGAAACAAAAAAACTACAACTAAAAAGATGATGATAACTGAAAACAAACAGAACAAGCTGTTGAAAAAATTGTGCACAACAAAGAACTGTAGATGACTGTAAAACAAGAAATTATGAATTAAAGAAAGCTATAAAGTGTGGCAAGAATTGTCACATGAGCCGTAGAACACTGTATAACAGCAAATAGCTGTAAATTAAAAAGTTTGACAACAGCGAACTGAATAAAACCATAACAACAATTGTTTAAAATAATAGAGGAAACTAAAAAAAAACATAACTACGACTGAAAACAGAGCAAATAATGATTGTGCAACATGAAGGCATCAATAAAGACATTTCAGTAGCAAAATGTTTTTCATAAAATTGAACATGATACAATTGAACATGATAAAATTGAACATGATAAAATTTCTAGCCAATACATGCCTCTAGTTAGTCATCTGTTAGCAAACACTTGGTTGGATAAATGTTTCTATTCTTAGCTCCACAGTTATAGACCCCAAGATCAATATATGAATAGAATGAATATCAACAGTGATATGTTTTAATAATGTTAACATTGTTTTGTTTGTATGTACAGTACCAACCTCCTAAGCCCAAAGCCAAGACAACCCCAGCACCTTTATCTACAAGTACTGTTGCATCTCGAGGACCAGGTAAGTAGAGACTTGAGTTTGGCTCTTCAGACAGGTGCCAAGGTTTGAGTCAGGTGTAACATAATGATCAAGGATCCCACCTTTTTTTTTAATTTTCTGTTAAGAATCAACAAGATTGCACTCTTGGCAGACCCATAGGTGCTCAGTCCCACTCAATAAGGGACAGACAATTTAGCTCACTGGTTGTACAAACTACTGCTCCATCCTATCAGGTGCTCTTATCTGCTGGACAAACGTACAATTTCAAAATCCTCAATAGTTTATAGATTGACACACTTGGTGGTACTTATAAAGATAAACGGTGCAAGGTGCTGTCATGGCATTGGTAAGGTTATGGAAATCAAAGGAAATGTGGTTCCTCGATGAAATTACAAATCTTTGAGTTCAATGTCCAATCTGTCCTCTTGTATGGATCTGCGACCTGTGGTACAATCATTTCTTCTGTGACAACCTTCAAACTTTCATCAATATATGTGTACACCACATAAAAGATTTGATGTTTCATGGTCGTTAATGCAGACCTATGGTGTAGAAATGTACAGACTCCTGCTGTGCTTTAGATGCCGTGTTTTAGATGATGAGAAAGAACTGGCGTTGGGTCAGCCACACATTACAGCAGCCCACTGATAGTATTACCAACAGTCCCTGTTCTGGAATCCACATGACAGATGATGTAGGGACAGATGTAGGCACACATGGGTAAAGAATAGGTGGCGAACTTGAGAAATAAGGTCGTGAACAGAGTCTGAACATTTGGCACAAGATATGCAGTTGTGTCGAGTATTTGTTGCAAACATATGTACTGCAGGGAGCTAAAAGATTTTGAATGATTTTTATTGATCAACATCATCCAATCTACCCAACTGTGAATGGGTATCTGACTTACTGTAAGAGAAGGTAATGTTGTGAGGAAGGAAACTTATCACTCCATCTCAGAAAAAGTGGAGACCTAGTACAATGAAATCGCTAACTATTTATCCCTGATGGCAGTACATGTCTCTTATTGGACTATCTTTACTTTTACCTTACAACACATTAACTTATGCTATATCTGTAATTTTCTGTTAAGAATGAACATCACTGCACTCCAGATAGACTGCTGATTCTCATCCCTCAGCAAATGGTGAAGTGTTCTGATATTGATCATTCCAATAGTTCCATTAGTTGTACATAATTGTTTTATGTTCATCATTCTTACATCCTCCACAACACATATGTAGCAGACCGAACAGGATCTTGCTCTTTCTAACATATTGAAGGCCGTTCCTCATCTATTCACCTTAAAGAAAAGAATCTTAACACAACTAACTAACAATAAACTACTAAAGAACACTGTCTCCGAATAATGGTAAATAAATTCTTTATTCCTTCCTCTTTTCTACACTGGCACTCTTCTACTATTCTCACAACAAATGCTCATACATGACAACCAATAAATGCTCAAAAATGACAACCAATAAATGCTCACACAGGACAACCAACTTCAATAAATGCTCTCACATGTCAACCAATAAATGCTCACACAGAACAACAAATAAATGCTCACACAGGACAACCAACATCAATAAATGCTCACACATGACAACCAATAAATGCTCTCACATGACAACCAATAAATGCTCACACAGGACAACCAATAAATGCTCTCACATGACAACCAATAAATGCTCTCACATGACAACCAATAAATGCTCTCACATGACAACCAATAAATGCTCTCACATGACAACCAATAAATGCTCTCACATGACAACCAATAAATGCTCTCGCATGACAACCAATAAATGCTCTCACATGACAACCAATAAATGCTCTCACATGACAACCAATAAATGCTCTCACATGACAACCAATAAATGCTCACACAGGACAACCAATAAATGCTCTCACATAACAACCAATAAATGCTCTCACATGACAACCAATAAATGCTCTCACATGACAACCAATAAATGCTCTCACATGACAACCAATAAATGCTCTCACATGACAACCAATAAATGCTCTCACATGACAACCAATAAATGCTCTCACATAACAACCAATAAATGCTCACACAGGACAACCAACTTCAATAAATGCTCTCACATGTCAACCAATAAATGCTCACACATGACAACCAATAAATGCTCACACATGACAACCAATAAATGCTCTCACATGACAACCAATAAATGCTATCACATGACAACCAATAAATGCTCCCACATGACAACCAACTGTAATAGAATGATAAGTAATAAAGAATGCTAAAAAAACAGTGAAGACCAAATACATAGTCAATAAGAACTGTATGATAGAAACCTGTACATTTTTAGTGTTATAATATTTCATCTGTTTATTTATTTCTTTATTACATTCCTGCTGATCTCCTCTTTAATTTTTTAAATATTCCTTTCTGAATATTTATCATGTGTTTAAAAGTTCTTAAGTTACTTTCGTTCAGTTTGTCATATTTACTGTTTGCCTCATTCCTACAGAAACAAAAGCACCAATGAAGACACCTATCTCTTCAATTAAAGCACCCACTACTGGACCAACCTCAATAAAAGCACCCATTACTGGACCAACCTCAATAAAAGCACCCACTACTGGACCAGCCTCAATAAAGGCACCAACAGTTCGACCAAACTACCCAGCAAAAGAAACACCAAAAGGACCAACCTCTTTGACTAAAGCACCTTTAAGTGGACCTACCTCAATAAAGGCACCCATCGGAGGACCAATATCTACAACTAAGATGCCTGCTACTGGAAAGCTAACGTCTACAACAAAAGTGTCTAATGGAGGAGCAGCTTCCTCAACAAAGCTTCCTGCAGAAGAACCAACTGTCTCTACACAGACAACTGATACAGAAGCAACATCAACTGTGAAAGTACAAACTAGCAATTCAAACCCCTCCAGGATACCTGCTGGAGTTTCAGCTTCATCTTCAAGAATACCTTCAGGCCCAACTTCTTCCACAAGAATACCTTCTGGAAGTTCAGCTACTTCAAGAATACCTTCTGCGAGTTCTGCTCCTTCCACAAGAATACCAGTTGGAAGTGCACAATCCTCAACAAGAATACCTGTTGGAGGGTTAGCGAGAGGAAGAACAATTCCAGTTCCTGTAAGTAACTGTCATGATAGCTACTTGTCACGATAGACAGAAAATATTCATAAATAACTCATTCACTCAGAAATATTTGGAGCATTTGGATGCATATATTTTTACACTATAAAACTCCTGCACAGTGTCACATACGTGAGGCCCTTTTATCTTCAGTACTGTTTTGTTGAATATGTCATACATTATATACCAAACCATTAAACATTTAATGTAATTGCAATGGAACAATGATATGTCGGAGTGTAGATCTGCATCAAATAAATTATAGTGATATCATATCATCTTTGGTTAGTGTTAGTATAGGAATAGATACAATGTTGTAAGATGAAGTAAAAGTTATATGTAGAGTAGAAGAGAGGCAGGCTCGGATGAAGTGCGAGATTAGGACAAATGAGAAGAGATTAGAGGAAAATAAGCAGATCAAATAGAGAAAATTGAGGAAGTTTTAAAAAAGCTGCAGTTGGGTAGTTGAGGTGATAAAATAAAACCACTGTCAGTTAGGTATGGGTTGTCAGTTAGGTATGGGTTGTCAGTTAGGTATGGGTTGTCAGTTAGGTATGGGTTGTCAGTTAGGTATGGGTTGTCAGTTAGGTGTGGGTTGTCAGTTAGGTGTGGGTTGTCAGTTAGGTATGGGTTGTCAGTTAGGTGTGGGTTGTCAGTTAGGTGTGGGTTGTCAGTTAGGTATGGGTTGTCAGTTAGGTATGGGTTGTCAGTTAGGTATGGGTTGTCAGTTAGGTATGGGTTGTCAGTTAGGTATGGGTTGTCAGTCAGGTATGGGTTGAAGAAGGGAATCGGACAGAAAGCTTTGCAGATTCATATGCAAAGGGGATTCAATGGGGAGGGAGGTTGGCAGACTTTTGTAAAAACAACATAAAATGTTTGAAAAAATGGATATTGGGAAGCTAAAATTGAGAATATAGAGGGGAAAATAAAGATGAGAGGTGACAGTGAACAGTCATGTTGTGGTATTGGTAGGAATGAATAATGTAAAGAGAAATGATACATAAGTAATTATGCAAAGCTACAAGAGTCTTATGAGAACACAAGGAAAATAAGTACAGGAAGGTCACTATGATGGGTATTTCAGACAGATCAGATGGGTCGGACTATTTAGGTTGTAAGATAATAGGTATCAACCTCAGGTTTCAGGTGAACTATGCAGATATGGGGATAGAATTTATTGATGTGAAGGTAGACAAAAGTAAAATGCAAGACAGGAAAAGTTTACATCTAAATGAGATAGCATGCTGTAGCGAAGTATATGTTTAATCACTGTGTTACAAATTTTAACTAGTAAGGCCTATGACGTATGAGACTAAAGATAGGTCTAAAACAGGGTTCTATGGAGGATACAGTCAAACAGGATAGTTGGGGGAAGGAAATGTGAAATCAGTAGTGGAAAAGCAAAAATAAAAATGATAAATCAAAAGCAAAAAATTGGAAAAACAAATAAATAACAAACTAAAATTTGTTAATGCAAATGTGAGAAGCATAGTAAATAAAAGAGGAAAATTGGAACTGTATGTAAAAGAAAATAAACCCAGACATAATAGGGTTAACAGAATCATGGGTAAATTACAGATAGTGAAATTGAAATATGGGGATATACAATGTTAAGGAAAGATAGAGTAGTTGGAGACAAGGCTAAGGGAGGTGGCATTTTACTATACTATACAAATTCAATTAATATAACGATCAAAGATGATTTAGCATCTGGCAACAAAAATGAAAGTGTGTGGGAAGAAATAGAAAGTGGGGGTGAAAAAACAGTGGTAGGAGTATGCTATAGATGTCCATCAAGTCAAAAAGAGGAAGATGAGGAGCTGATTAGTAGCATAGCAAAGGCAAGTGAAGGGAAATTATTATTAATGGGGGATTTCAACTTTCCAGAAATAAAATGGGATATGGTAGAAGCACTTGCCAAGTCAAAACCTTTTGTTAAGTGCATAACTGACAATTTTTTTATTCAACATGTAGAAGCAGCTACTAGAGGCAAAAACATGCTGGACTTAGTTTTGACTACAGAGAAAAATACAATTTAAAACGTTACTGTTAGGGAACTGTTTGGCTCAAGTGACCATAAAATCATCCGTTGTGATCTTATTGAAGGAAAAGAAGTAAACAAAAATACGGCTACTCAAAGGCAGATGTTAAGAAGATGAAAGAGGCAGTGAGCCACACAACCTGGAAAGATATTGTAGGAGACGCAGATATTGAAAAAGAGTGGGAGAGTTTTAAAACAGTTCTAGAAATGCTAAAAGAAGAATGTATTCCATGTAGGGAGGTAAACCCCAAGCGTAAAAAGTGCATCACTAGATGAGTAGTTAAATGTAGAAGAGCTAAAATTAAAGCATGGAAAAAAAATAAATAGAGGCAGGTAAATAAAAAGTAACATATTAAAAATATTTGGACAAGCAGAATATAGGTCATAAAGTGAATAAAGCAGCAAAAATACTTTGAAAAAAAACTTATTCATAGGATCAAAAGTGAAAAAAATCAACAAAGAACAAAAGACAAAGCCCTACTATCATATATAGCACAGGAAAAATAATAAGTGAGAATATTGAGGCAGCTAATCTACTGAATCAGTACTTTAGCACAGTCTAGACAATAGAAGACTGCTCCAAGATCCCAGAGCCTATAGAAATTTTCCAAAGAGACATGGATACAGAGGGATTAAGATCAATCTGTATTACAGAGGAAATGGTTTTTTTTAATATTGGAGGGTTTGACAGTGGATAAATGTCCTGGTAAAGATGGTTTTCATTCAAAATTGCTGTTTGAAATTAAAGACCTGCTAGCAAAACCATTGGCTATATTATAACTTAACTTAACTTAGTGTCTTTATACTGGTTTAGAAGACTCATCAGAGTCAGTATACAACCAGTTATGTTCACTTGCAAAAGGATTGTTCCACAGGATTGGAACGATGCAGAAGTGATCTCCTTATTGAAAAAGGGCAAAAAATCAGACCTAGCAAATTATAGAACGGTGAGTTTAACAAGCATAGTCTGTAAATTGTTCCCAGGAGGTAGAGGAAGCAGGGACAGTTAATGCATTTAAGAATAGATTGGATGCACATAGCTTTTAGAGCAAGGTGATGCAAATGTAACTGGTTGTATACAGACTCTGGTGAGTCTTGTAAACCAGTATAAAAATTAAGTTAACAAAATGTATACTTTTTCATTCAATAAAAACTACACTTGAGATGATAAAAAAAATATCTAGACTTCTGGCGGGAAGTAATTCATAAAATTTAGAAAACTTGGTATAGAAAATATTTTGAATTTTTGCACAAAAATTGTAAAAGCCGAGTAATTAATTGTGAAACTTTTTGAGAAAGTTCTCGAGCCATGCAATGGTTGGACAGAGTGAATGAGGGAAGTAGTACAAGTTAATGTTTGCAGATAATTTGACTTGCAGCAGGCAGGCACTTGCCTTAGCAGGATTAGTGTTCCTTCTGCTGACAATGATTTTTTTCTTGTTATGTCTGTTTTCACACATGGATTCTGGCAAGCAAAGAATGCAACCACTGTAACCTTTCAAGCATGTTTTATAAGCTAACTAAGGAGAATGTTAGTGATACAAAATATTAGCGTGTTTAGCACCCTCATCATGTAAAACATATTGTTAGAGAAATCACAACTACAAGAGAGCACATAAGTGCTTTCACACAGGCTTCCATACAGGAAGCCACTTGCCTTGGTTATCGTACACTTTGTATAAAGCAAAAAGGAGACAAAACAAGAATATCTTTTGTGTTCCTCTTTTTGTGTTCCTCTGGGTCTTTCTTTCTTTCTTTCAATCTTTCTTTCTCCCTCTCTCTCTTTCTCTCTGTCTTTCTCTCTCTTTCTCTATCTCATTCAAATACAACATTCCTTCCTCTGCTGTTTTATCACTGTCACCAGCACCGGAGATCACAGTAGAATTTATCCTTCTATAACAACATTTGGTGGACCCAGTGGTCTTGAGGTAAGGTGTTCGCCTCGGGTGCTGGAGGTCGCGGGTTCAAATCCCGGTGGAGACACCAGGATTTTTTCACATGGATCATCCGATAAATATTTCCCCTGATCTCTGATTAGTGAGATCAGACACCCGTGTGCGCCACTGCACACGTTAAAAATACCACAGCAGTTGGAAATCGAAAATTGCCTGCCTAATGGCCACTGCTCGAGCAAAATTCAAGTTAAAATCTACTCAAATTATTCTAGGGATTCTCGCTCCACAGAGAATATGTTGCAAAAAAGGGAAATGTGTGGCTATAACAACTGGTCTTGGTTATGTGGTTAGCAGAGCGGATTAGATGGCGCCTGGCAGGCTGCGGGTCTACCTTGCTCTAATTTAAGCTTCCACCTCCAGTTCAGTTCAGTTCATCCCGTAACCCATCAGGTCGTTGGGGCACACATGAAGACATGAAAAACTCACGCCAGCTCTCTCTGTCTGTCGCCGCCTGACGTATCTCACCGGGACGAAGGCCTGACCACTCAGTGATGTTGTCCACACATCTCTTCCTTGGACGTCCTCGCCCTCTCTGACCCGGTACGGATCCAAAGAGTATCGAGTTGGGAATTCCGTTGGACCTCGCGACGTGCCCGCACCAGGCCATCTTTCGTCTTTTGATAGTTGTGAACAGATCTTCAAAAGGACCAATAGCGTCTTCAACTCTCTGACAGATGTCTACGTTCGTGACACGATCTTTATATGTAACATTTAGGAGTTTTCTATAGCACCGCATTTTCATTGCACGTATTCTGCCCTGGATATCTGCTGTAATGGTCCAGGTCTCGCAGACATACAGAAATATTGACAGCACCAAAGAGCGCAGTAGTCTGACTTTTATGCCGAGGGCGATGCGCTTGTCTCGCCAAATAGGTTGCAGCCTAGTCAGCGCCGCTGTTGTTTGTGCTATTCTTGCAATTACCTCTGGCTTCGAACCCTCTTCGCTGATCAACGATCCAAGATATTTGAAACTTTTCACCACCTCAAGTACCTGCCCATTTGCCTCTATGACAGATTGAAACCCTGCAACGTTATTGGTCATGAGCTTTGTTTTATCAGCATTTATTTCCACCTCCACCAGTCTAAAAAATAGGTGATCGTATATTCTAGGGGCTAACAGATGCTGGGATTGACCTAGCAAGTCACCAGTGGATTTTCACCTGCCAAAAAATATGAAACAAAGTAGGTCACACCTCCCCATGACACCTCTCCATGACATAAGTGGACTGAAGATAGATAGATAACAACATTTAAAAACTATAGTTTCTACTGTGGTTGCTGCGATCTGTCATGAGGATTTATATTGCTGAGAAATAAAAGCCACTTGCTTCTGCAGTCACCAAGCAGTGCAAAGACTGGGTTTTGATTTTATCTCCAATATAAATGAAATAGAAGTGTAAGCAGCACCAACTAAGCTGCTGCATGGCATTAACATATTTCAAACCTTTGTGTGGGCTTCCGCGTACATTCACCTCTTTCACTCTCTCTCTCTCCATTTCTCTTTTCTCTTCCACACCTTTTTCTGTCTATCGCTCTTTTATTATATTTTTATAGTGATTTCTTTTTATTTATCTGTCTCTATCCGTGTATGTTTTTATTTGTCTGCTTTGATATTTAATCGCCTATCTAATATATATGCATGTGTATTGTATCGATGTGTGTTAGTGTGTACACTCATTCCTTCATGTAGTATTATATGTAGTTCCATTTATGTGTAAAAATGAATGTGTTGACATATTCATTCTCTAATATATATGTAATCATATCATCCAATAGTGGACAAACTCAATAACAATAGTGGACAAACTCAAAACCAATAGTGGACAAACTCAATAACAATAGTGGACAAACTCAAAACCAATAGTGGACAAACTCAAAAACAATAATGGTTCAAACACAAACAAGGTTTAGAGACAGTGTTTTACTTGAGAACCATACAGACGTTGACGGACGTTTGGACCTGAAGACATTAATCAAGAACTGGAAAAATCAAGAACAACGCAGAATAGAAACAGTGAACTAAGCTAAATGAATATTGGTATAAGGCAGGTAGCAAGTCTGAAAAGATATGAACAAAATCCTGATAGTGAGACACTTTTGTTACCTGCATGGACTAACTATTTAGTTATATTTAGTTTGTTTTATATGTTTTCAGAGGACTTAACATACTTGTCTTTGCTAATGGTATCACTAATTTGTTTATTTTGAAGCTGATAGAGGAATTTGGAATATGTTGGATCTAGAAAAATGTAATTAGAAAAATGTAATTACAATGATTTTTGTTTACATCAGGGACAAAGACAATAACACAGCTTATGTACAACCATAGAGGTGGCATAAGGAGCCTTTGATTTATGAGCTCAGCCATCTTGGAGGATCCAAGAACACCCTTATCACCACAGCACACCTGTCATCATTTGTGCCTGCCATATTGCTGTTCTCAAGTCCTTTCTTCCAAGTCATCTCAATTTATTTTTAACAACACACAAAGTCTTCAGTTATCAAGCTGAGTTGTCTTAAGCCAAGACCTTATATCACCTCTCAAGTGAAGTCCCAAACTACATCTTAAGTGAAGTCCCAAACTACGCTTCAAGTGAAGTCCCAAATTATGCCTCAAGGGAAGTCCCAAACTACATCTCAAGTGATAGTCCCAAAATATGCCTCAAGGGAAGTCCCAAGCTACATCTCAAGGAAAGTCCCAAACTATGTTTCTAGGGAAGTCCCAAATTATGCCTCAAGGGAAGTCCCAAATTATGCCTCAAGTGAAGTCCCAAGCCACATCTCAAGGGAAGTCCCAAACTACGTCTCAAGGGAAGTCCCAAGCTACGTCTCAAGGAAAGTCCCAAAGTACGTCTCAAGGGAAGTCTCAATCTGTGTCTCAAGGGAAGTCCACAAAAGCTACGTCTCAAGGGAAGTCCCAAGTCAAGTCTCAGATGAAGTCCCAAGCTATGCCTCAAGTGAAGTCCCAAGTCGGCTCACAAGTGAGAGAGTATAATGAGTTTGATGATCATACAGAAGCACATTCAGTAAATACTCCATGACTTTTCATTTTATAGATCTGTATTGTATATTTCCAATAATCAATTAATCTTTAGCTATAATTGTATTACACATACTCCAGTGAACTGTGTTTCAATCTGAGCAAGCCAACGTAAGTCATCTTGCTAAACTATTGTCCAAGTCAGAAGTCGTCAAGTCATTGATAGGAAATGCAATGAGTTCAGTCTCAAGTTAATACCCGTATGCCAATTAAGTACAGCTTGAGTCTGAGTTTATAGGTTCATAACTGAACTACCATCATCAGGTGCACCATCATCAGGTACACCATATCACTGTGTGCACCATCATCAGGTGCACCATCATCAGGTACACCATCATCAGGTGCACCACCATCAGGTGCACCATATCACTGTGTGCACCATCATCAGGTGCACCATATCACTGTGTGCACCATCATCAGGTGCACCATCATCAGGTGCACAATATCACTGTGTGCACCATCATCAGGTGCACCACCATCAGGTGCAAACAACCTTGAGGGGAACAGCAACCCAACCAGCTCAGGCATTATGGAGCTCTTCTTATCTGTATTAGGCTTCTAACAGAGCATAGGATGCAGTTGGTCGTTCACTGAAGCATGTGTTCAATAGCATTATGTGTTGATCTAGTGTTGATTTCTGTAGCAAATTATTTTTGCCATCTTTTACATGTATGGAAGGTGAAGGTGGGTCTGTTCTTTGCTCCCTGGGGCCAGCACAAGCTATATTTGAACAAGCATGACCATTGTGCAGTAGCATGCTGTGTGCAGTGATGATGATGTTATTTCAGTTTGATCCAGCAAAATATTGTGAAGATGGTCATGAGGGAGGGGGAATGTTAGTTGTGGGGGGGGGGGGGGGGGAGTGGCAGGACAATTTTACATCCTTGATGGCCATGGCCGGCTCTAACAACTTGGGGGGGGGGGGGGGTGGGGGTGTGTTATTATCAAATGGGTCTCATGTCTGAATAGGCTGCTTTTGAGGTCGGTTCTTCTGGTAAGTTCATTGCTTGTAACCCAGCCATACCAGTAGATCACCACAATGGGCCTGCCTCTGCCTGTGCATGTAGAAAGCTTTCATGCATCTTTGAGAATGACCAATAGTAATCTAAACAATGAAGACAGATTTCCAAATAGTAGGTGTAGAGATCAAAGGTCAGAGAGATAACAAATATATACACATTCTTCCACAATGAACTTGTATATTGGTAAGGTAGATTAGTGCTGCTCAAATGTAAAAACTATGTCAAGCAAATTAGTATTGTTTCACTCTACAGATTGAGCATATATATATGGTATTATTCAGGCTTCCTGCAAGGTGGCACTACGTTATTGTGTTAAAGTTCTTATTAGACCAACAAGAAAGAATGAGAATCATAAAACTGAATAACAAGAGTAATCCACAGATTGTAAAGTTTTGAAATCATTCGTGCCAGATACATGACCAAATGGGAAACCGAACATACTGGTTACACCAAAAACGATGCCTATTACCAGTTGAACCGAAGAGAGCAGGTCGTTGTCTTCAGACTTCGCACTGGCCACAACAGACTGAGGTACCACCTATTCAACAAATTGAAGATAGGGTGTACCGACGAATGCCCGTGCGGTACTGGTAAAATGACCGCTGAACATCTGCTGCAGAACTGCCCGACATACGAGGATCAGAGAGAGCAGATGTGGCCATTACCAGTGGAACTGCAAGACAAGCTCTATGGCAGTGGCGAGAGCCTCAGGATGACCGCCGCTTTTTTCGAAAAAATAATGGTTACTGTCTGACTGCGTACGCAGAAGAAGAAGAAGAAATCATTCGTGGGTTCAGCAGAAAGAGGAACCTGACTGAATGGAGCAAGAATGTGTACAACCAGTAGGCTGCTGGAACCATTAGTATCTACACCTATACCCTTCATCATTTGCTGAGAGGGAGTGTGCACCTGTGGGTCTGTCGAAGTACAGTGACATAGATTCTAAAGAGATTAAAACACTGATTAAAGTAGACACCACGAGTAAGAACTAACTTTAAAGAAAGACAGACACACACACACACACAAACAGAATGTCAGTGTAAGAGATTCTTCAGGTACAAACAGACATGAAAGTGACATTTGGTTTGAAGTCAGTTTTTTTTAATGGCACAAAATATGCAATTCTACATTTTTTCCATCTATTCTTTCTTTTATCTTTATCAGTAGAACAACAGAGCAATAGCCTGCTTGTCTCTTCTCATGGTAAAGGAACCAGATTTTATCTCTGATCCCAAAATTAGCCCAGTCTACCCAGTTTTTAATTCACACTTGACTTACAGCTAGGGAAAGCAAGGAAGGTAACTGGTCAATCTTCCCTCAATTACAAAGAAAGTCAAGATCTAGACCAATGATGCCTCTACCACTTTATCCCTGGTGGGGTGTGTCTGCTGTAAAACTACCTTCAACATCTTGTCATGCCCAGGACCACACATGCAAATAGTCACACTGTGTCACATCAATTCGTATAAGATGATAACATTGCAATAGAGGGATCAACAATTTCAACACTGCACAATCAAGAGAGTGTACATTCAATGTGTTACTGGAACATCAATATATTTGACTGCAGAGCGAAGATGTCTGTTCTGCCAAACATAAAATCACATAACTACAATTTGGCTTTCCTACTTTCCCTGACAATAAACTCTCACTCCTCATGTCCTTGTGCTGCCAGAGAGTAGAATGTACATGTTTTCATCAGTTTTTGTAGGTCTCGATGCAGGGTGTTGGTGTTGTTGTAGGTCTCGATGCAGGGTGTTGGTGTTGTTGTAGGTCTCGATGCAGGGTGTTGGTGTTGTTGTAGGTCTCGATACAGGGTGTTGGTGTTGTTGTAGGTCTCGATGCAGGGTGTTGGTGTTGTTGTAGGTCTCGATGCAGGGTGTTGGTGTTGTTGAAGGATTGAGATTGTGGTAGTGGTTGCTTCCATTGTTCTGAAGATGATGTGCTGGCAATCCATACATAACTTAAAACACATAACTTAAAACACATAACTTAAAACACATAACTAAAAACATATAACTTAAAACACATACCAGAACACAACATACATGCAGTACAACTTGACATAACACAGAGAAGTGAAGAGTAATATCAACGTCAGCATGTTCACCTCTCTTTTTTGTTACACTCCTGGAAACTGACTGTGTCACAGCAGTCTGGTCAAAAAGGTGAAGATATACTCTGTGATGCTCATAATAGTGAGCTTACAGAGGAGGTCCACGTTGCACTACAGCCAGAATGACGAAGGTCCGCTTTCTCAAGTATGCTTCATGACATACAAAGAGCCACTGTAATCCACCACCAAAGAAATGTCATTAAGAATGAACAACTCAATACAAGCAAACAACCCAACAACACAGATTAACACAAGACAAAATAAACATAGAACAGTACAATTCAACATAACTTATAACATAACTAGACAAAACAACACAACAGAGCTAAAAAACACAGCACAAGACATCCATATTCCTTGCTGTAGTTATCTACAAACAGTCTTACATGATATGGTTGCTAGCTCCATGCATTACTAAATGTGGTTAGCTTGACCAACATCAAGAAATGACACTACTAAATGTAGTTAGCTTGACCAACATCAAGAAATGACACTACTAAATGTAGTTAGCTTGACCAACATCAAGAAATGACACTACTAAATGTGGTTAGCTTGACCAACATCAAGAAATGACACTACTAAATGTGGTTAGCTTGACCAACATCAAGAAATGACACTACTAGATGTGGTTAGCTTGACCAACATTAAGAAATGACACTAGTAGATGTGGTTAGCTTGACCAACATCAAGAAATGACACTACTAGATGTGGTTAGCTTGACCAACATCAAGAAATGACACTACTAAATGTAGTTAGCTTGACCAACATCAAGAAATGACACTAATAAATGTAGTTAGCTTGACCAACATCAAGAAATGACACTACTAAATGTAGTTAGCTTGACCAACATCAAGAAATGACACTACTAAATGTGGTTAGCTTGTCCAACATCAAGAAAGGACACTACTAAATGTAGTTAGCTTGACCAACATCAAGAAATGACATTACTAAATGTAGTTAGCTTGACCAACATCGAGAAATGACACGTCATGATGACAATTGTTAAGGTTGCTATTTACTTCCACTGTATTATTTCCTCTACTAAAACTTTCAGCTTTAAGATCTGATGTGATAACAGAATATGTGAATGATCATTCCCTGGGTTAGTGAAGGTTTTTATGTGTACAATTGTTGCTGTTGTGTGTGAAGTGTGGCCAATGTTGTAGCTATTGTGACATGATTGGAAGTGTGACCGATGTTGTAGCTATTGTGACATGATTGGAAGTGTGACCGATGTTTAGCTATTGTGACATGCTTGGAAGTGTGTCCAAGTGTGTGTCTGTTCATGCAGTGTTTGGTTTGTGCTTACTCAATAAGTCTCTCATCTCCCACAAAAGATGCAGAGGACTTTATACTCTTTCTCATGTGGCTTGTCTTGCCCTTGTGGCTTATAGTTTCTACAGTTGTGGTTGCCGACCCCACACACAACCCTACATAGCTGCCTCTTACGGCTTGCCTAGCAGGTTACCATATAAATATTCTTTACTCCTTCATTCAGCCTATGTAACACGTGAGAAGTGTTTGGTTCATGCTCTACATGTTTTTCAAATTTCTCTTTCTTATTCCAATGTACTTTATGCCTGATTTAAAGAATGGTCATTCTACAATAAACAAACCAATAATTCTAGTTGTTATTTATGCATTACCTGTTTTTTGCCTTGTTATCCACGTGAATATCTCATTTAGTTACAATAATATTAGAATCAGTTGATGGGTGTGCTGACATGATTCTCTACACCAGTTTCCATGTGTATATACACACACATATATCTGAGCATAAGTACCTGGCAGTGACCTGGATAATTATGAAAGTGAATTTTGTAAACCCTATTCACATGCACTACTCAATTCATTCACATTCCCATCCCCGATTATTGCACTCCCTCACATCCCCCCCCCCCCCTAATTCATCTCCCTCTTTGCCTTCAACCTGTTTATCCCCTCCCCCCCTCAACCTGTCCATCCCTTCCCCTGTCCATCCCCTCTCCCCATCAACCTGTCCATCCCCTGCCCCAGTCCATCCCCTCCCCCCCTCAACCTGTCCATCCCCTCCCCCTGTACATCCTCTCCCCCCCCCTCAACCTGTCCATCCCCTCCCCCCCTCAATCTGTCCATCCCCTCCACCTGTCCATCCCCTCCCCCCTCAACCTGTCCATCCCCTCCCCCCCTCAACCTGTCTATCCCCTCCCCCCTCAACCTGTCCATTCCCTCCCCCTCCCCCTGTCCATCCCCTTGCCCCCCCCCTCAACCTGTCCATCCCCTCCCCCCTCAACCTGTCCATCCCCTCAACCTGTCCATCCCCTCCCCCCCTCAACCTGTCCATCCCCTCCCCCCTCAATCTGTCCATCCCCTCCCCCCCTCAACCTGTCCATCCCCTCCCCCTGTCCATCCCTTCCCCCCTCAACCTGTCCATCCCTTCCCCCCCTCAACCTATCCATCCCCTCCCCCTGTCCATCCCCTCAACCTGTCCATCCCTTCCCCCCCTCAACCTGTCCATCCTCTCAACCTATCCTTCCCCTCCCCCTGTCCATCCCCTGTGATTTGATTTTGCCAAATTTTGAACACATTGGGCCCAGATTGGAGAACGCTTCTACCTGCTGTGGAAGGGATAGGTTTCTGGTGGTGCTGTACAAATATCTCCAAATTGGTGTATCCTAGAGCTTTCAAACTTGGTTTCCGTAGGGCCCAGAATTTTGTCTCACGTAAAGGCGCTTAGAATGAGCTTTCTCCGGTCCTTCTACCTACTTCAGGCTACTCAAGGGGATGACATCTGGAGATAGGTGTAGGGTGTCTCAATGTCATCTAGCTAATAGTGACCTCTACAGGTAACTGCAAAATTTGGTTCAGATCAGTTGATTGGTATACCAAGCGAACACACTTTCTACTTTATATATATATATCATCAAAGATTATTTAGAAAGTTAAAATCACATGGAATAGGTATGGAAGTTGCCAAATGGATTGGAAATTGGTTAACGGGAAGAAGGAAGAGAGTGGCCATAAATAAGGAGTACTCTGAGTGGTGTGAAGTGAAAAGTGGTGTGCAACAGGGCTTGGTTTTGGGACCAGTTTTGTTCTTGATATATATAAAATATACAAGATTTGGAAATTGATATGGGATCCATGATTGCAAAATTTGCTGATGACACAAAACTATGCAGTAGAGTCTCATCTAAAGCAGAAGTGGATATATTGAGGTCGGGTTTAGATATAATTTGAGAATGGTCTGCAAGCTGGCAAATAGAGTTTAATGTAGATGAATGTACAGGTCATCCACATGGGTAGATAAAATATGGAACATAATTACAGAATGGGCAAGAATAGTATTAGAATGATAGATAAGGAAAGGTACCTAGGGGTTATAATAGAGCATACAGGTTAAGTGAGTGAGCAAGTCCAGGTAGCAGTGAAAAAGGCAAGTGCAATGTTAGGTATGATAAAATGATAAAAGAAATATTAAACATAGCAGCAAGGAAATGATAGTCAAACTGTATAAAGCATTAGTTAGACCTAGACTTGGAGTACTGTGTACAGGTGTGGAGTCCTTATCATAGAGGAGATATAAACATGCTGGAAAAGATACAACAGAGAGCAACAAAGCTGATAGTGGGATTCGAGTTATGAGGAAAGATTAATTAAAACCGGCCTGCAGTGTCTAGAAAAGAGAAGAATTTGAGGTGACCTAATACAGGTTTATAAGATAATCAGAGGAACAGATCAATTATACTATCATAAGATTTTAAAAATAAAACCACCTACAAGAACAAGGCATAGCTATAAATTAACTAAAGAAAGGTCCAGATTAGATATTAGGAAATATTTTTTTAGTTAGAGAGTGGTGAATGCTTGGAATGCATTGCCACTGGAGTAGTGGAGGCAGGGTCAATTAATGCATTTAAGAGTAGATTGGATGCACATAGCTTTTAGAGAAAAGAAATGTAAAAGAAACTGGTTGTTTACAGACTCTTCAGAACCAGTATAAAAATGTTAAGTCTCTCCAAAGCAGCCAGTTTGTCTACTCGTGTGTGGGTGAGCATTGTCGTGCCTAAGAAACGCGTTCTTTACCACATTAACACACATCAATCGGGCTCAAAATGTCTGCATGGCTGTCACGTATCGATCGGAGATGGACATTATTTCCATGCTCCAAAAATTCAGCGTGGACTACACCCATGCATTTCCAAAATATGGTTGAATCATTTTTCCCATCGAGACGACGACCTTGCATTTTGTTGGAGTAGGCGAGTTCTTATGTCTACTCCATAGACTGGCAGTTATTTTCTGGGTCATAATGATGTGCCCATGACTCATCGCCATTGACAATCTGGCAGATATAGGCATTGCCTTCCTGTTCAATGTTTAGAAGTTTCTGACACACCTGCTGTCGGCGCTGTTTCATATCCGGTGTCAGCATGTGAGGCACCATCTCACACTCACACTTTCCTGTACCAAAGTAGGACATGGATAATGTGATGGACTGGCTCAGTCGAAATCGCAAGCATGGTGGTGATATCTTTCTGCTTGACATTGATCAGTTCGTCTTCACCTGTGATTGGTTGTCTGCTGCCAGCCTTGTTTTGCAGGTTCATCAGATTGGATTGTTGCCTTTTACAGTCCGTGCCTACCTCCTGACACCTACACAGGCACCACCATACACCGTAGTCATTCTTCGATGCACACACAACCTTTCACCATCAGAAATTCAATCTCAGCATGTTGCTTCAGCCGTATTTCCATGCAGGTCACCATTTTACTGTCTACTGTGCGCATGCATCATTTTCCAGGGGCATGCCACAACATTAATTGATATACTTAATGCATTCACTCAGACCAGAACATATACAAGATAGAAAGAATATTGATAACAATACAAGAATGTGTCCATATTGTATATTTATTGTGGTCTCAAATATGACAGCCATTATTACATTTGACAATATATTTCAATAACCAGCTCCCAGTACACAAACCTTAAGTTACAACATTATAAAGCTGCCCAAACAACCTCCCAACACTTGATCAATGGAAGTGTTAGAAGTTCAACAACTCAGAACCAATTGGGGAATACAAAAAGTAGAAATCAAACATTTTGAACTACTAAGAGGACAATGAAACAACCCATAAGAAGATCAAATGACTAATATTCAAAATTCCTATTCTTTGACAGTCTGCTGGTTTGCTTGGACTGCACTGATTTTTAGGGCCAAACAATTTTAGTGCTGTTCAAGAGTTGATGTCCCGGTACAAGAACATTTTCTCAATCAACCCAATATAACCTAAGTGACTGCCTGTGGTTGAACAAATTTATATTGGCTATAAAGAAAGTTAACTGTACGGAACAATTATTTTCAAAAATGATCTGTGCAACATTTATTCCAACTTGTTTTACAGACGAATGTTCAGATTTCCATGGAACAAGGAAGAAAAAAAAAAATTTAAGAATAGTGAGGATGTGCTGAGTGAGTCCTGTGGGCAAAGACAGCTTATCACACAAATAAAAACATAGCAACCATCCTTGAATTCTTTATTGGAAAGGTTATAAGAGCAGGGTTGGAGCAGACTGCAACAGTGGCTTCAATTGCTGGGAAAAAAAACAGAGGATGACACAGAGAGAAGATACTGAACAGTTTAACATCGTGACATAGAAAATAAAAGTATATGACATTTGAAAAACAGAACTCAAGGCAACAAGGTGTGGAGATGCATGATTGCTTATGCCAGTCAGCATGACACATGATGATGATACATAAGCCGAACTACTGAGAAGAAAACCACTGCAGGCTGAAACATCATCTAACAGATGAAAACTTTGGGAAAACAGTAGAATATGGTCACTAAGTGACACATTCATGTGAAGAACAGAGAGACAGCGAGGTCTTGATCAACAAATTTGAGAAACCGACTGGAAACAAGAAAAGCCTGGAGAGATCAGTTTTATGAGAAAAATTAATGTTGGTATTCAATAGATAAACAGTATTATGACTAATGAAGCCTGCGACAGAATGCAATTGAAACGTGATTATTTTTGAAACGAAAAGTCTGGGGACAGAAGTCACTTATCATTATGCTTGAGACAGGAGAGACAAAATGTCTGGGGACAGAAGTCTGAGACAGACAACCAGTTTTATGATAGAAATAAATGTGGTTATTTGAGATTAAACAAAAGAACAAGTGGCGATCACCTTTGCGTAAACTGGGGCATATCATTTAAATGTACTCTGCACTGATATTTGTTGCACAAAACAAAACTGAAAAAAAATCACTAATTTACACAATAATTGATCCATTATATTTATTAAGGTCACCAAGAAATGTTACTGTTGCCCATAAAGACATCAAACAATACTGTCACTTAACACATACTTGAAAACCGTATTGCCCTGAGACAAAGCAATAATCTGAATGACACTAAATCCATTTACATAAGTCTGATGTATAATCAAATTAGCATCAACATTTAGCTTATAATCAATTCAATAGTTATTATTCACCTAGGTAAAAATCAATCTTAATCTTAAATCACCTGCACATTCTTCTCTCTCTCTCTTCCCTCCATCCATCTCAATTTCTATGTGTATCTCTCTTATTTGTCTATATAGATTCATCTGTTTTCTTATATATTTTTACGTATTTGTATGTGCATATATGTTTGTTTGTTTATATTGATGTATTTGTAAGGTTATGTGTTAGTGCATATACTCATTGTTTCATGTAGTTTTCATGTATGTACTTATTCAGATGTGCACATTTTATATTATGTTTTTTGTGTAATTTTGATCATTTCTGGTTTTTCTACTTTATCATATCGTAATTATGCATTCTTGGTCACTCTCTGCTGCTCTAAGTCGTATTGTATCCATTGTCCTGGTTACTCTCTGCTGCTCTAAGTTGTATTGTATCCGTTGTCCTGGTCACTCTCTGCTGCTCTAAGTCGTATTGTATCCGTTGTCCTGGTCACTCTCTGCTGCTCTAAGTCGTATTGTATCTGTTGTCCTGGTCACTCTCTGCTGCTCTAAGTCGTATTGTATCCGTTGTCCTGGTCACTCTCTGCTGCTCTAAGCCGTATTGTATCCGTTGTCCTGGTCACTCTCTGCTGCTCTAAGCCGTATTGTATCCGTTGTCCTGGTCACGCTCTGCTGCTCTTTGCCGTATTGTATCCGTTGTCCTGGTCAATCTCTGCTGCTCTAAGCCGTATTGTATCCGTTGTCCTGGTCACTCTGCTGCTCTAAGTCGTATTGTATCCGTTGTCCTGGTCACTCTGCTGCTCTAAGCCGTATTGTATCCGTTGTCCTGGTCACTCTGCTGCTCTTTGCCGTATTGTATCCGTTGTCCTGGTCACTCTGCTGCTCTAAGTCGTATTGTATCCGTTGTCCTGGTCACTCTGCTGCTCTAAGTCGTATTGTATCCATTGTCCTGGTCAATGTCTGCTGCTCTAAGTCGTATTGTATCTGATATCAAGACGATTCTCATTGTTGTGATTTGTTACATGTTTTCATTTGTTCTTTGTCCCAGATGAAGACCTTGTGGCCGTAACGTCGATTGAATTTTCTTTCTCTCTCTCAGTGTGTCATACCTATTGATGTTTTTATCAACTTATTTACCTTTGACGGTGATGATCCTGAGGAGAAAAGAATAGGACCACTGCTCCCTATCAAGCATGTTGTAGAAGGTGATTTCATCTGCTGCTGGCATGAGGGAAAGCAAGTTTTTCCCTTTGATATGAGAGTGTATAAAAACTTGGATAATTATAGTTACAGGTAGTGTATCACTTCTAACAAATTCATGGCCATGGGGTGATCACGTTAATTCCCACCCAACATGGTCGATAGTAGGTTATGCTCTTACTCAGTATCTAAACCATACGTATCCATGTTTTATGCCCTTTATTTTCATCCTCAGTACCACCCCAGCCTCAACTTATTATCTCTCTTATAATCCTGTATTATCTATGGGGTGTTGTTGAGCTTTCTTTACCTAGAAGGCTACTCTACACTCAACAGGCTTATTGGCCTGTGTGAATGAAAGGGTGTGCAAATACATGTGTTGGAGAGTGTTCTACTCCAGAAGCATTAGAATACACTGTTAGCCAACTATTACAATATAGGACAGTGGTTCTATTCTCTCTGTGGCAGACAGAGGCCTTCTGGAAACTGCTTGAACGTGCAAAAAGGCAACCAATGACGGCCGCGCATTGTAAAACAAATGTCTACAGAAACTACCACCGGAAGAATGCACAAAGAACTGACACAGGCTTCCTGTAACTGTCAACTGCAGGGTTTTTTCTATGCTTTATGGCGAGTGAGCATGAGACAAGAAGAAAAAGGAAGACTATGTTCAGTTAAGATACATTCCCATATCTTCATCTTTCCCATAACCTAGGTGGCCACTGGGCATCACATCTCCCTGTATATGAATTTTCATGGCCGGGTTTTCTGCTTCTTTCAAGGTAAGTCTTATCCAGTTCGGATCATTATCTGTCCAGCTCATCTTAGATCTTACACTGTTTCTTGTTCCAGGGACAGTTCCTCTGAATATAATGGTCAGTAGCCCCTTTCATCTTGGCACACGACCATTGGAGTTTGCATATTTTTGTAACAGTCAGTAGATCTTTATGTCGTCTGACCTTCTGGTGTAATATATTTTGCATGTTGACATTTGTGATATGACCTTTGTATGTTTGTAGATTAATCAGCATTCTCAGCCTGGCTCTTAGTCCCCAATGTAGACCTTTCGATGGTAACATAGGTTGTAGATTTTGCCCTTGTGTCCACATCACACTTAAACATTTCCTCATATCTGGCATTCTTGACATTTGATATTCAGTTCAACTGCAACATCTTGAACAATGACCTGGTCATTTACTTTATGCATTTAATTAAAAATAGTAGACATCATCTTAATATTGAAGTATCTCTGAATTTTAGGATAAAACACATAACCTAACAAGTAAAACTCATATGAAAACATCTTTCATGTTGTGTATGATCCCTGAAGTACATTTCACTGATCATCCAGATAAAACACCAGCAATTGTGGTTTGTAAATTAACAATAAAATGATATATAATAAGTTCAGCTACAAACATCTGGTGTATAATTAAGTCAGCAGAAACATTGCCCTAAAATCAATTCAGCAGTCAATTATCTATCCATTCAAGTCCTATAGTCTGGTAGATGAAACTGTAGATGTCTGATATCTCTTCAATCTGTGCCATAAAGTTGGGAAACAAAAAAGACAAATTAGGACATTCATTAAAGTAGTTCATTAAAGGGAACTAATAGCTTAAGCACTTGGCAATATCTGATATGGAACCACTGTGGAAAAGAGGCAAATAACACACAGAGAAGTGACCTAACATCCAATACAAGAAAAATGGGGAAAAGCTGAACATATCAGGAGAAAATTGTATAGGACAGAGAAGGTAGTAAGTGAAGAGATGTATGAGGGGGGATTCTTGAGGCATTAAGTTGTTCACAAAGAATGCTTGCAGCAACAATGATAAAAAATATGTTTTTGTTTGCACTTAAAGAACATACAAATAACAACAGAAAAGAAAGAGAAGCAATAAGCAACATGCATTCCAACGACGGACCTCCATATGACAAACATTTCGTGCCACAAGACAGAGAGAAGTTCTGTGGTTTGGCCAACTGAACACTGCAAAAGGGTATTACCTCTGGGAGGAGAAGAAGAAAGCACAAAATGGTTAAACTTAAATTGCATTTACTTTATAGTACTCTAGTTGCTATCTGTATTCCCTACAAAGCATGCAACCATTACTGTATGTTGGCCCTCTTATAGAAAGCCTGCATGAAGTACTGAATATGCTCTTGCATTGCTGGTTTTTATAAACATTTAAAAAGTATTATATAGCTGCAAATTCCATGCCCAACCCTCTTTAGCTGCATTTATTGACTAGCTTGGAGGGGTACACTGGATTTATTATTTGTTTCTAATTCCTAGACATAACAGTATTTATCCGAGCCCAGAATCGATCATATGTTATCACAGCTTAGAATGAGCACATCATCTATAATGGCTTATGAAAGTCTGAAGTGCTGGACTCCAAGAAAAAGTCTGCTTCTGATGATCATACTCACTACACTCAATCAGACAATTGCTAACCTACATTTTGATGCTGCTATAATTATATGCTGAAAACCAGACAATTTGGACAACAGCTTCGCTCTGCTCTGAAGTGTCCAATGTATGCCTCGACTTAAAGTTCCTCTTAGAACACATGGATATACTTCAGCCATTATATATTTTAGACCAACTTTATCTGAGTTTCTGATTAGTATAGTGACAGCACATGTGTTGTTCATGATAAAGTTATGAAGGTTCAACTCTTGCTGCCAGCCATGCTCCAGTTGTAAAAGGCCCAAGTCCAGTTGTAAAAGGTGCCTCATCTAATGTTAGGGAATAACAAAACAGAAGAATGGAAACACATCCATCCAACCACCCCCCCCCCCCCCTCTCATAAAACAAGCTGAGACCAAGTACAATCAAGTTTCCAACACTTTATCCCCGACAGCAGTGTCTGCTATGAGACTATCTTGTTTGTTTTTCCTTGATCTTTGCCATGAGACACAGAATGCCTTGACCCGATTCTTTCACCTTTGACCTCTTCTTCCTAATCAGACTATATTAGTCAGGGTCAGATGAACATACTGACCTTGACCCCAGCTCACTTTCATACAGTTCTCCCTGGAAACAGGCTGTCTCATGTCAGTCTGGCTATCGACGTGAAGGTCGACATGATGTCTGTAGGAGTGAGTAATATGCAGATGGAGCCAATCATTTTGGAGGACCATGGTCCACATTCATCAGCATGCTCAGAATGTAAGGAAAGCTACTGCACCCCTCCACGTAATGCCCTTTTCAGGGTGCACTAAAGAGTCAATTGACTTATTTTGGGGATTCAACAACAACCTCTTCTTTTTCATCCTTAATCACTATAAATGGTGGTCCTTTGGCATCCTCATGTGCTCACGTTATCTGTGCTTAAAATTGGGCACTTGATTTGCAGAAATTAAAAGAACAAAAACAAATAGAGCACAGACTTACCACTTTTGCTGTTGGCTTTCCGAGCCCATGACCTGACTTTGTGTCCACTCGAATAATGATGGGGTTGTTCTGGAATATATTACAGATGAAAATATCATTTTGAATGCCCAAACTAGTGTTAATGTGTCCCAACAATCATCATTTGAATGTCCAAACTAAGTCTCAGTGTGTCCCAACAATCATCATTTGAATGTCCAAACTAAGTCTCAGTGTGTCCCAACAATCATCATTTGAATGCCCAGACAAACTAAGTCTCAGTGTGTCCCAACAATCATCATTTGAATGCCCAGACAAACTAAGTCTCAGTGTGTCCCAACAATCATCATTTGAATGCCCAGACAAACTAAGTCTCAGTGTGTCCCAACAATCATCATTTGAATGTCCAGACAAACTAAGTCTCAGTGTGTCCCAACAATCATCATTTGAATGTCCAAACTAAGTCTCAGTGTGTCCCAACAATCATCATTTGAATGTCCAGACAAACTAAGTCTCAGTGTGTCCCAACAATCATCATTTGAATGTCCAAACTAAGTCTCAGTGTGTCCCAACAATCATCATTTGAATGTCCAGACAAACTAAGTCTCAGTGTGTCCCAACAATCATCATTTGAATGCCCAGACAAACTAAGTCTCAGTGTGTCCCAACAATCATCATTTGAATGTCCAAACTAAGTCTCAGTGTGTCCCAACAATCATCATTTGAATGCCCAGACAAACTAAGTCTCAGTGTGTCCCAACAATCATCATTTGAATGTCCAAACTAAGTCTCAGTGTGTCCCAACAATCATCATTTGAATGCCCAAACTAAGTCTCAGTGTGTCCCAACAATCATTATTTGAATGCCCAGACAAACTAAGTCTCAGTGTGTCCCAACAATCATCATTTGAATGCCCAGACAAACTAAGTCTCAGTGTGTCCCAACAATCATCATTTGAATGTCCAAACTAAGTCTCAGTGTGTCCCAACAATCATCATTTGAATGCCCAGACAAACTAAGTCTCAGTGTGTCCCAACAATCATCATTTGAATGTCCAAACTAAGTCTCAGTGTGTCCCAACAATCATCATTTGAATGTCCAAACTAAGTCTCAGTGTGTCCCAACAATCATCATTTGAATGTCCAAACTAATTCTCAGTGTGTCCCAACAATCATCATTTGAATGTCCAAACTAAGTCTCAGTGTGTCCCAACAATCATCATTTGAATGTCCAAACTAAGTCTCAGTGTGTCCCAACAATCATCATTTGAATGTCCAAACTAAGTCTCAGTGTGTCCCAACAATCATCATTTGAATGTCCAAACTAAGTCTCAGTGTGTCCCAACAATCATCATTTGAATGTCCAAACTAAGTCTCAGTGTGTCCCAACAATCATCATTTGAATGTCCAGACTAAGTCTCAGTGTGTCCCAACAATCATCATTTGAATGTCCAAACTAAGTCTCAGTGTGTCCCAACAATCATCATTTGAATGCCCAGACAAACTAAGTCTCAGTGTGTCCCAACAATCATCATTTGAATGCCCAAACTAAGTCTCAGTGTGTCCCAACAATCATCATTTGAATGCCCAAACTAAGTCTCAGTGTGTCCCAACAATCATCATTTGAATGTCCAAACTAAGTCTCAGTGTGTCCCAACAATCATCATTTGAATGCCCAGACAAACTAAGTCTCAGTGTGTCCCAACAATCATCATTTGAATGCCCAGACAAACTAAGTCTCAGTGTGTCCCAACAATCATCATTTGAATGCCCAGACAAACTAAGTCTCAGTGTGTCCCAACAATCATCATTTGAATGTCCAGACAAACTAAGTCTCAGTGTGTCCCAACAATCATCATTTGAATGTCCAAACTAAGTCTCAGTGTGTCCCAACAATCATCATTTGAATGTCCAGACAATCTAAGTCTCAGTGTGTCCCAACAATCATCATTTGAATGTCCAAACTAAGTCTCAGTGTGTCCCAACAATCATCATTTGAATGCCCAAACTAAGTCTCAGTGTGTCCCAACAATCATTATTTGAATGCCCAGACAAACTAAGTCTCAGTGTGTCCCAACAATCATCATTTGAATGCCCAGACAAACTAAGTCTCAGTGTGTCCCAACAATCATCATTTGAATGTCCAAACTAAGTCTCAGTGTGTCCCAACAATCATCATTTGAATGCCCAGACAAACTAAGTCTCAGTGTGTCCCAACAATCATCATTTGAATGTCCAAACTAAGTCTCAGTGTGTCCCAACAATCATCATTTGAATGTCCAAACTAAGTCTCAGTGTGTCCCAACAATCATCATTTGAATGTCCAAACTAATTCTCAGTGTGTCCCAACAATCATCATTTGAATGTCCAAACTAAGTCTCAGTGTGTCCCAACAATCATCATTTGAATGTCCAAACTAAGTCTCAGTGTGTCCCAACAATCATCATTTGAATGTCCAAACTAAGTCTCAGTGTGTCCCAACAATCATCATTTGAATGTCCAAACTAAGTCTCAGTGTGTCCCAACAATCATCATTTGAATGTCCAAACTAAGTCTCAGTGTGTCCCAACAATCATCATTTGAATGTCCAGACTAAGTCTCAGTGTGTCCCAACAATCATCATTTGAATGTCCAAACTAAGTCTCAGTGTGTCCCAACAATCATCATTTGAATGCCCAGACAAACTAAGTCTCAGTGTGTCCCAACAATCATCATTTGAATGCCCAGACAAACTAAGTCTCAGTGTGTCCCAACAATCATCATTTGAATGCCCAGACAAACTAAGTCTCAGTGTGTCCCAACAATCATCATTTGAATGCCCAGACAAACTAAGTCTCAGTGTGTCCCAACAATCATCATTTGAATGCCCAGACAAACTAAGTCTCAGTGTGTCCCAACAATCATCATTTGAATGTCCAAACAAACTAAGTCTCAGTGTGTCCCAACAATCATCATTTGAATGCCCAGACAAACTAAGTCTCAGTGTGTCCCAACAATCATCTAAAACAAGCTATTGATACTGATAATGTGTTCACCTTTTGGCTACAATTGAAGTATGGGAGCACTAGCACAGCTGGCCCCTTTACAGGAAGTCTGTATCCAGGACATTTCAGTGGCTGTTTCCATAGCAATGGTTTTACATGAATAAGTTGCTATCCTCATGCACAAACCTCTCGAGTCACCTTTTATGACATATTTGGAAGGTTCCAGTGGTCATATCTCTTCAGCCCAAAGAAAACAAGGTGATTCATACTTTTTATCCAATGGGAATGTTGTTCGAAGCTACTCGTTCACATTTATTTTCACTCTTGATGTTTCTTTGGTAGCAGGTTACAGTGACTCTTCTGAAATCCTCAGGTGTACTTGGCTATAGTGCAATGTGATGCTTTTTAGCATGTTCGTGATTATAGGGACCACAGTGTTGATTCCCATCTAGTTGTAACACAGTTTGTTCCGAGGAGAGCAGTGAGGACAAGGGCTGGGGTCATGATCAGTATGTTTCACTGACATTGATGATCTCTCCTTTTTCAATTGGGGGGGGGGGAGAAAGACAAAAAAAGGTAATCTATGAACTATCATCAGCTGCTCACAGTGGCAGAGATGTTTATCCACTGCCGCTCCCAGCACCAGAGAAGTTTATCGACTGCCCATCTCAGCACTCTAGAGAAGTTTATCCACTGCTCATCTCAGCACTAGAGAAGTTTATTCACTGCTCATCTCAGCACTAGAGAAGTTTATCCACAGTCCATCTCAGCACTAGAGAAGTTTATTCACTGCTCATCTCAGCACTAGAGAAGTTTATTCACTGCTCATCTCAGCACTAGAGAAGTTTATCCACAGTCCATCTCAGCACTAGAGAAGTTTATTCACTGCTCATCTCAGCACTAGAGAAGTTTATTCACTGCTCATCTCAGCACTAGAGAAGTTTATCCACAGTCCATCTCAGCACTAGAGAAGTTTATCCACAGTCCATCTCAGCACTAGAGAAGTTTATTCACTGCTCATCTCAGCACTAGAGAAGTTTATTCACTGCTCATCTCAGCACTAGAGAAGTTTATCCACAGTCCATCTCAGCACTAGAGAAGTTTATCCACTATAGCACAAAGCCACTTCCAGCACCATGACTGCAGCAGTGATCAAACTAATTGACAAATTACCTAAATATATTCTGATCCTGCAAAGGATTCTTGTGGCTTTTGTCTGTGTAAAAATTCCTTGTATGGAAATAAGTGAAAGTCTTGTCAATTTTTTAAACATGAAAATAACAGACAGGCGTACATGGCAGACTTGTATGATTTAGTGCAATATAAGGTTGCATTGGTGTTTTTTAAAATTCTTCTTTCAATTTTAGCCTGGTAACCCTCATGGAGAGTGACAGTTAAAATCAAAAGAGGAAAGAGAAATGAAGACAGTCCTACATAACAAAACTAGCAGATGAAAAAAGTGTGAGAAAAAAATAGAGTATAGAGAAATAAAAGATATAAAGGTAAAAATAACCAAAGTAGCTAACCGTAGCTTAACGAAAATGACAAGAAATACAGCTAACAAAACATTTGGCAGAGAACATCAACACCAGAAAATGAATGTCCTGGTCGAGGAGGAAAGGGTTGAAAATCATAGTATGACATGTTTTTTTCCCTCCCATTGTGAGGTGAAATTAGAACAATAACCTAGCGACCTTTATTTCTTGGCCTTATAAATCTGCTATAGAACTTGCAAGCAGCTGGAATGATGAAGTAGTCATGACAGTTACAAAACATCAAACAAAGACCAGCAGGCATGGAGAGACATGGTTGACAATGCCAGTTAGTTCCATTATCATCTGAATAAGGTACCTGTTTTTCCAGTCCTCCAAGCACATGCTGCAGTTCTGCGATGAATTTGAGTGAATGAAGGGGAGAAACTCTGTCATCGTGGTCACCCGTTAGCAGCAGTAAGGATGGGTACTGACCGTCTCCTTCAGGTTCTTTGATTGTATGCAAAGGGGAGTAGCTGGAAAATAAATAATTTAAACTGCGATTGTGTTTTGAAGTATTGCCAGTTCCCTTCATTGCTGCCTTTCCTTCCCTAACAGTAAACCACGTACTCATTGACAGCTGGGTCAACTGGAAGTGGGTACTGAACCAGGTACCTTTGCCACGAGAAGCAAGCCCACTACCATTATGATAATGAGATGCTTGAAATTATAACAGAACAGATTTCACATTCATGTTTGAACTCTCTCATCTTACTTTCCAAAGGTGCCCAACATATTCTACAGCCAGTTTTAAATTACCCAGATGAAAAAGCATAACAAACTGTACCTGATAAGCCACTTGAACTGTTCAGGAATGTCGGCTGATCCATAATCTGAGGTCCAGGCATGGCCAATTGTGAACTTGTGAAACCGCAGCATATCCAAGACACTAAAAACATTTTTTTTTTTTTAAAACACTGAACTTTACAACTGCAGACATGTATGTAACAGTATTTGTCTAAACAATCATTTTAGCAATCATTGTGGAAAATATCTGCCATTAACAAATGAGCAGAATCTAGATCATCATGAGAAACTATAGCCTGAAGGTACCAATATTGATGCCCAATTTTCAATGGTCAAAATAGTAGGCATGTGACTGCAACATGTATGAGATGGTGTATGACACTGTTGGGAGTCTTGAGCTGACTGCTGTCTCTGTTAAAGTTGTACTGATGACAAACAAAAAAATTACTATTTACATTGTTTTTGTAATATGCTGCCTATCAGGGTCTTAAAAGGAGTTAAAGAAGTAATACTTTATCCTGCATGACATAAGAAGTGACTATAGAGCAGAGGTGGCCAAACTATGGCCCACAGGCCAGATCCGGCCCGCCAACCAGTTTTGGCTCGGCCAGCCAATCAGTGTATTCTCAGCTAAACAAAATATTACAAAATGGCAAGCACAGGCACCAGAAATAAAACCAAAAAGACCCAAAATGAACGATTACCTCACATTTGATCGGTGCATGACATGGAAAAGTCAGATCGAGAGAAACCGAATGAGAGCCAGAGAAAGAATGGCAATCATGAGGAAACTTGCTGGCACAAGCTGGGGAGCAGACGAAAGTATACTAAAGAAAATGTACACTGGAAGAGTGAGACCAGTTCTCGAGTATGGCATTGCGGCATGGACAACAGCAGCAAAGGCGAACTTCGATAAAATTAGCAAACTCCAAAACTAAGCCATGAGAGTCATAACAGGAGGCATGAAGTCAACACCAATTGTAGAACTTGAAAAGATTACAAAACTGCAATCCATGACCGATAGAAGAGACTGCAGAGCCCAGCTGCAGTCAGAGAAACTCCGAAGACTGACTGACCATCCAATGCACCAGAGACTAAACAATCTCGGAAATGGGAAACTAAAGCGGAGAAACTTTGCAGAAATAGCCAAAGCAAAGATGCATGAAGACCCCATGAACGCATTAACAACACCAAAGCCCATCCCTACTGTACGAAAACCTACCTGGAGGCAGCATATATTTCCAGAGGTGGTAGAAAATATACCAGGTATTGGAAACAAAAACTGCCAGACTGAAAAAGAAAGAAGAGATACTACCCTGAGCTACATAACGAAAAACTACCCAAGCATGGACTGGACCCATGCATACACCGACGGTTCTGTAACAAACACTACACAGAACGGAGGGGCAGGAGCATTCCTGAACCTACCAAATGGCAGAAAAATAACACTGTCATTCGCTACTGGAAAATACACAAGCAATTTCAGAGCGGAGGCAGAGACACTGAGGGCGGCAGTGGAAGAAATGGTGACAGGTAAAAGAAATGAAAGCCATATAGTCCTGCTTACAGATGCCTTGGCCGTAGTCACATCACTAAATAGCCAGAAAAATACTGAACTTAATGATTTAAGAGCAGTACTCTGTCAACTATGCCAGCAGTCCGCACCAAAAAGGGTAGTGGTACAGTGGGTTCCATCCCACTGCAACATCCAAGGCAACGAGGAGGCAGACAGACTGGCAAAAGAAGGTGCAAGACTACCACAACCAGATACTAGTATGACATAAGAAGAGTCAAAACGGCTTATTAGAGCTAGATACATGACCAAATGGGAAACAGAACATACTGGCTACACAAAAAACGATGCCTATTACCAGTTGAACAGAAGAGAGCAGGTCGTTGTCTTCAGACTTCGTACTGGCCACAATAGACTGAGGTACCACCTATTCAACAAATTGAAGATAGGTGGCACTGACGAATGCCTGTGTGGTACCGGGAAAATGACCGCTGAGCATTTGCTGCAAAACTGCCTGACATACAAGGATCAGAGAGAGCAGATGTGGCCATCACCAGTGGCAACACTAGACAAGCTCTATGGCAGTGTCGACAGCCTCAGGATGACAGCTGCTTTTTTCGAAAAAATAAAGGTTACTGTCTGACTGCGTACGAAGAAGAAGAAAAACGATTCCCTCCCTCCCTCTCTCTCTCTCATACCAATTGAGCTCTACTAGATAGTGCAGACAACACGGAAATGATAACATCAAATCTCTGATCATGCATGTGAGCAGGTGAAGACAGTGTCGGTTCCTACGTTGATAACGAGAAACTGAAAGCAATGACAGATCTTTTCTGCGGTTGGAAGTCTCTGAGATCAAATGATGTTGCTTTGTCTTTAGCATCGGTATGGGGAAGTGATCGTGGGAGTAGGGGTGGATGGTAGGTACATTTCTATAGGAAGGGGTTGAGGTGTACAGTTGGCCTTGTGAAGTGTGTTAAGTATAAATCAGTCAGTAACACTTCTGTGCTTGTAGCTGTTGTGCACGTTTTCATGTATAAGAGTTTACATTTTTTTTAATGTTTTCCAAGTATAGAGTAGTTTGCCATTGTTTTCTGTACATGATTCATTATATTATTCATTATTCGATACGGTAAAACATCAAAATCCGTGGAAAATCATGAAGCAAATGGGGTTTCCTGTGCATATTATTCATCTCATTGAAACATTATACCAAGATCAACAAGCCGCTGTCTCAGTATCTGGGCAAACATAAGATTTGTTTGCAGTACAAAAGGGAGTAAGACAGGGATGTATCCTCTCACCTTATCTATACAACATATATGCGGAATGAGAAATGTTTGAGAAGACGAGTTTTGACCCATTTACGATTGTGGGTACGAGATTCCAGAGTTACGATACGCAGATGACACAGTGATACTATCAAGAAGTGCAGAAGGGCTAGAGTAGCTCATTTCAGCCGTAAATGGATATAGTAAAGATCAAAACCTGTTTATAAACATAAACAAAACAAAGATAATGACCACCAACAAAACACAATGTCAGCATAAATTTACAGTGGGTGGTGAGGAAATAGATCAGGTCACACATTTTGAATATCTGGGCTCCAGAATTGACAAAAATGGCCACTGCTCGAAAGAAATCAGAAGAAGACTAGCCATGGCAATGCAGAGACTGAACAGCCTGAAAAAATTATGGCAGAGCACCAACAAAATGATAAAAGTAAAAGTCTTGAGAGCCTGTGTTTTTCCTGTGGCAGCTTATGGTTGCGAATCATGGACGATTACAAAACTTCCAGACAAAGAATCGAGTCCTTCGAGTCAAAATGTTACAGAAAGATCCTCAAAATACCCTGGACAGAGAAAAAGACAAATGTAGACATTCGGCAAGAGTTGAGCATAGAGGAGAACTGGTTTATCAATTCCATTTTGGCTAGAAAATGCAAATACTTTGGTCACATCAACAGACACAGCGGTGTTGAGAGAACAGTGATGGAAGGTATGGTGCCAGGCAAAAGAGGAAGGGGTAGACCAAGAAGACGATGGCACCAAGATATCCAGGAATGCCTGAGTATGACTGTGGCGGAGGCTGGAGTTTTGGCAAGAGAACGAGTTTCTTTCAGAGAGACTGTGATGGGAGCGACGTTCTATAAAGGACATGCTTCATGATGATGGTTCATTATATATGTAATACTTACTCTCAGAATGTTATTTTTTAAGGATTATAGATCTGGCCATCTGGTGTTACCCTTTACCATAATCTGGCCCTAGGCCAACCTTAGCTTGGCCAACAATATGATATAGGGTTTGGGCGTGGGGCTAGATATCCCAAGCTGTAGAAACCATTTAACTGGAAGACCTCAAATGATGGCAGAAGATGAGTAGCTGTGTCAAGCCACGATATTTGCAAAATGATCATTTAAAAAAATATCTTTTTCAATTAAATGTAAAATTCAAATTAGCAAAAAATGATAGATCTATAGATTACCAACAAGAAAATCAATATTAATATGACAATATAATAAAGAACACACCATCTACAAGTTCGGGTGACAACTACATCAGTAAAATATTATGGATCTACCAACCATCTACAAGTTCAGGTGACAACTACATCAGTAAAATATAATGGATCTACCAACCATCTACAAGTTCGGGTGACAACTACATCAGTAAAATATAATGAATCTACCAACCATCTACAAGTTCGGGTGACAACTACATCAGTAAAATATAATGGATCTACCAACCATCTACAAGTTCAAGTCACAACTACATCAGTAAAATATAATGGATCTACCAACCACTTACAAGTTCAGGTGACTACATCAGTAAAATATGATGGATCTACCAACCATCTACAAGTTCAGGTGACTACATCAGTAAAATATGATGGATCTAACAACCACTTACAAGTTCAGGTGACTACATCAGTAAAATATGATGGATCTACCAACCATCTACAAGTTCAGGTGACTACATCAGTAAAATATGATGGATCTACCAACCATCTACAAGTTCAGGTGACTACATCAGTAAAATGTGATGGATCTACCAACCACTTACAAGTTCAGGTCACAACTACATCAGTAACATATGATGGATCTACCAACCATCTACAAGTTCAGGTGACTACATAAGTAAAATATAATGGATCTACCAACCATCTACAAGTTCGGGTCACAACTACATCAGTAAAATATAATGAATCTACCAACCATCTACAAGTTCGGGTGACAACTACATCAGTAAAATATGATGGATCTAACAACCATCTACAAGTTCAGGTGACTACATCAGTAAAATATAATGGATCTACCAACCATCTACAAGTTCGGGTCACAACTACATCAGTAAAATATAATGAATCTACCAACCATCTACAAGTTCGGGTGACAACTACATCAGTAAAATATGATGGATCTAACAACCATCTACAAGTTCAGGTGACTACATCAGTAAAATATAATGGATCTACCAACCATCTACAAGTTCGGGTCACAACTACATCAGTAAAATATAATGAATCTACCAACCATCTACAAGTTCGGGTGACAACTACATCAGTAAAATATGATGGATCTAACAACCATCTACAAGTTCAGGTGACTACATCAGTAAAATATAATGGATCTACCAACCATCTACAAGTTCGGGTCACAACTACATCAGTAAAATATAATGAATCTACCAACCATCTACAAGTTCGGGTGACAACTACATCAGTAAAATATAATGGATCTACCAACCATCTACAAGTTCGGGTCACAACTACATCAGTAAAATATGATGGATCTAACAACCACTTACAAGTTCAGGTGACTACATCAATAAAATATGATGGATCTACCAACCATCTACAAGTTCAGGTGACTACATCAGTAAAATGTGATGGATCTACCAACCATCTACAAGTTCAGGTGACTACATCAGTAAAATGTGATGGATCTACCAACCATCTACAAGTTCAGGTGACTACATCAGTAAAATATGATGGATCTAACAACCACTTACAAGTTCGTGTGACAACTACATCAGTAAAATATGATGGATCTACCAACTATCTACAAGTTCGGGTCACAACTACATCAGTAAAATATGATGGATCTAACAACCACTTACAAGTTCGGGTCACAACTACATCAGTAAAATGTGATGGATCTACCAACCATCTACAAGTTCAGGTGACTACATCAGTAAAATGTGATGGATCTACCAACCATCTACAAGTTCAGGTGACTACATCAGTAAAATATGATGGATCTAACAACCACTTACAAGTTCGGGTGACAACTACATCAGTAAAATATGATGGATCTACCAACTATCTACAAGTTCGGGTCACAACTACATCAGTAAAATATGATGGATCTAACAACCACTTACAAGTTCGGGTCACAACTACATCAGTAAAATGTGATGGATCTACCAACCATCTACAAGTTCAGGTGACTACATCAGTAAAATGTGATGGATCTACCAACCATCTACAAGTTCAGGTGACTACATCAGTAAAATATGATGGATCTAACAACCACTTACAAGTTCGGGTGACAACTACATCAGTAAAATATGATGGATCTACCAACTATCTACAAGTTCGGGTCACAACTACATCAGTAAAATATGATGGATCTAACAACCACTTACAAGTTCGGGTCACAACTACATCAGTAAAATATGATGGATCTACCAACCATCTACAAGTTCGGGTGACTACATCAGTAAAATATGATGGATCTAACAACCATCTACAAGTTCGGGTCACAACTACATCAGTAAAATATGATGGATCTACCAACCACTTACAAGTTCAGGTGACAACTACATCAGTAAAACATGATGGATCTACCAACCACTTACAAGTTCAGGTGACAACTACATCAGTAAAATATGATGGATCTACCAACCACTTACAAGTTCAGGTGACAACTACATCAGTAAAATATGATGGATCTACCAACCACTTACAAGTTCAGGTGACAACTACATCAGTAAAATATGATGGATCTACCAACCACTTACAAGTTCAGGTGACAACTACATCAGTAAAATATGATGGATCTACCAACCACTTACAAGTTCAGGTGACAACTACATCAGTAAAATATGATGGATCTACCAACCACTTACAAGTTCAGGTGACAACTACATCAGTAAAATATGATGGATCTACCAACCATCTACAAGTTCAAGTCACAACTACATCAGTAAAATATGATGGATCTACCAACCATCTACAAGTTCAGGTGACTACATCAGTAAAATATGATGGATCTAACAACCACTTACAAGTTCGGGTGACAACTACATCAGTAAAATATGATGGATCTACCAACTATCTACAAGTTCGGGTCACAACTACATCAGTAAAATATGATGGATCTAACAACCACTTACAAGTTCGGGTCACAACTACATCAGTAAAATATGATGGATCTACCAACCATCTACAAGTTCGGGTGACTACATCAGTAAAATATGATGGATCTAACAACCATCTACAAGTTCGGGTCACAACTACATCAGTAAAATATGATGGATCTACCAACCACTTACAAGTTCAGGTGACAACTACATCAGTAAAACATGATGGATCTACCAACTACTTACAAGTTCAGGTGACAACTACATCAGTAAAATATGATGGATCTACCAACCACTTACAAGTTCAGGTGACAACTACATCAGTAAAATATGATGGATCTACCAACCACTTACAAGTTCAGGTGACAACTACATCAGTAAAATATGATGGATCTACCAACCACTTACAAGTTCAGGTGACAACTACATCAGTAAAATATGATGGATCTACCAACCACTTACAAGTTCAGGTGACTACATCAGTAAAATATGATGGATCTACCAACCATCTACAAGTTCAGGTGACTACATCAGTAAAATATGATGGATCTACCAACCATCTACAAGTTCAGGTGACTACATCAGTAAAATGTGATGGATCTACCAACCACTTACAAGTTCAGGTCACAACTACATCAGTAACATATGATGGATCTACCAACCATCTACAAGTTCAGGTGACTACATCAGTAAAATATAATGGATCTACCAACCATCTACAAGTTCAGGTGACTACATCAGTAAAATATAATGGATCTACCAACCATCTACAAGTTCGGGTCACAACTACATCAGTAAAATATAATGAATCTACCAACCATCTACAAGTTCGGGTGACAACTACATCAGTAAAATATGATGGATCTAACAACCATCTACAAGTTCAGGTGACTACATCAGTAAAATATAATGGATCTACCAACCATCTACAAGTTCGGGTCACAACTACATCAGTAAAATATAATGAATCTACCAACCATCTACAAGTTCGGGTGACAACTACATCAGTAAAATATGATGGATCTAACAACCATCTACAAGTTCAGGTGACTACATCAGTAAAATATAATGGATCTACCAACCATCTACAAGTTCGGGTCACAACTACATCAGTAAAATATAATGAATCTACCAACCATCTACAAGTTCGGGTGACAACTACATCAGTAAAATATGATGGATCTAACAACCATCTACAAGTTCAGGTGACTACATCAGTAAAATATAATGGATCTACCAACCATCTACAAGTTCGGGTGACAACTACATCAGTAAAATATAATGGATCTACCAACCATCTACAAGTTCGGGTCACAACTACATCAGTAAAATATGATGGATCTAACAACCACTTACAAGTTCAGGTGACTACATCAATAAAATATGATGGATCTACCAACCATCTACAAGTTCAGGTGACTACATCAGTAAAATGTGATGGATCTACCAACCATCTACAAGTTCAGGTGACTACATCAGTAAAATGTGATGGATCTACCAACCATCTACAAGTTCAGGTGACTACATCAGTAAAATATGATGGATCTAACAACCACTTACAAGTTCGTGTGACAACTACATCAGTAAAATATGATGGATCTACCAACTATCTACAAGTTCGGGTCACAACTACATCAGTAAAATATGATGGATCTAACAACCACTTACAAGTTCGGGTCACAACTACATCAGTAAAATGTGATGGATCTACCAACCATCTACAAGTTCAGGTGACTACATCAGTAAAATGTGATGGATCTACCAACCATCTACAAGTTCAGGTGACTACATCAGTAAAATATGATGGATCTAACAACCACTTACAAGTTCGGGTGACAACTACATCAGTAAAATATGATGGATCTACCAACTATCTACAAGTTCGGGTCACAACTACATCAGTAAAATATGATGGATCTAACAACCACTTACAAGTTCGGGTCACAACTACATCAGTAAAATGTGATGGATCTACCAACCATCTACAAGTTCAGGTGACTACATCAGTAAAATGTGATGGATCTACCAACCATCTACAAGTTCAGGTGACTACATCAGTAAAATATGATGGATCTAACAACCACTTACAAGTTCGGGTGACAACTACATCAGTAAAATATGATGGATCTACCAACTATCTACAAGTTCGGATCACAACTACATCAGTAAAATATGATGGATCTAACAACCACTTACAAGTTCGGGTCACAACTACATCAGTAAAATATGATGGATCTACCAACCATCTACAAGTTCGGGTGACTACATCAGTAAAATATGATGGATCTAACAACCATCTACAAGTTCGGGTCACAACTACATCAGTAAAATATGATGGATCTACCAACCACTTACAAGTTCAGGTGACAACTACATCAGTAAAACATGATGGATCTACCAACCACTTACAAGTTCAGGTGACAACTACATCAGTAAAATATGATGGATCTACCAACCACTTACAAGTTCAGGTGACAACTACATCAGTAAAATATGATGGATCTACCAACCACTTACAAGTTCAGGTGACAACTACATCAGTAAAATATGATGGATCTACCAACCACTTACAAGTTCAGGTGACAACTACATCAGTAAAATATGATGGATCTACCAACCACTTACAAGTTCAGGTGACAACTACATCAGTAAAATATGATGGATCTACCAACCACTTACAAGTTCAGGTGACAACTACATCAGTAAAATATGATGGATCTACCAACCATCTACAAGTTCAAGTCACAACTACATCAGTAAAATATGATGGATCTACCAACCATCTACAAGTTCAAGTCACAACTACATCAGTAAAATATGATGGATCTACCAACTATCAATAAAACATCAGCTGCAATAGACATCATGGAAAAGAAAAATCATGCCAGAGACAAGATTGTGTTCCCTACACAATACCTATCAGCCCTAATGGCCCTGACAAATGAGGAAGCAGGATTAGCAAGTGGAATTGTCGAAGAAAGAAAGATTTGAGTGAGGCAGCAAGAAATATTGCGTGGAAGGAGGGAGGGAGGGAGGAAGGGAGAGAGAGAGAGAGAGAGAGAGAGAGGAAGATTGAGTGAGGCAGCAAGAAATATTGTGTGGAAGGAGGGAGGGAGGGAGGAAGGGAGAGAGAGAGAGAGAGAGAGAGGAAGATTGAGTGAGGCAGCAAGAAATATTGTGTGGAGGGAGGGAGGGAGAGAGAGAGAGAGAGATAGAGGAAGATTTAGTGAGGCAGCAAGAAATATTGTGTGGAAGGAGGGAGGGAGGGAGGGAGGGAGGGAGGGATAGAGAGAGAGGAAGATTGAGTGAGGCAGCAAGACATATTGTGTGGAAGGAGGGAGGGAGGGAGAGAGAGAGAGAGAGGAAGAAACAAAGCGCACATTGTGGACAGAAGAAGAAAAATCAATAATAAACCAACTTCGAAGATGAAAAGTGCAAATAGAAGTCACAGTCTGATAATATAGACACACTTCTCATACAAAATCAACAAAAGAAGATAGATCTTCCAACCTTCAATAAAACAACCTCTGTATCACAATAAAATCAACAAAAGAAGATAGATCTTCCAACCTTCAATAAAACAACCTCTGTATCACAATAAAATCAACAAAAGAAGATAGATCTTCCAACCTTCAATAAAACAACATCTGTATAACAATAAAATCAACAAAAGAAGATAGATCTTCCAACCTTCAATAAAACAACCGCTGTATCACAATAAAATCAACAAAAGAAGATAGATCTTCCAACCTTCAATAAAACAACCTCTGTATTACAATAAAATCAACAAAAGAAGATAGATCTTCCAACCTTCAATAAAACAACCTCTGTATTACAATAAAATCAACAAAAGAAGATAGATCTTCCAACCTTCAATAAAACAACCTCTGTATAACAATAAAATCAACAAAAGAAGATAGATCTTACAACCTTCAATAAAACAACCTCTGTATAACAATAAAATCAACAAAAGAAGATAGATCTTCCAACCTTCAATAAAACAACATTTGTATAACAATAAAATCAACAAAAGAAGATAGATCTTACAACCTTCAATAAAACAACATTTGTATAACAATAAAATCAACAAAAGAAGATAGATCTTCCAACCTTCAATAAAACAACATTTGTATAACAATAAAATCAACAAAAAATAATTCTTCAAACCTACCATTTTTTTGTTTTGTTTTTTGCGTTCGCCTTATTTGTTATTTTTCAAGGCGGTTTATCTTGCACTGTTTTTATTCTATGCCTGTCCGCCCAGTGCATCTGACTTCGGCATGCATTTTATGTAAAGGTCTGCTTCCTCCTACATTTTCTAAGGGTTTACTTCCCCGGGGTTATGGCTGGTGCTGTGATGGGGATCGAACCCAGCACCTTCGAATTGTGAGCCTTATAACTTAACCACTAGCCTACACCGTCCACAAACTCACAATAAAATATTTGTATGACAAGAAAATAACAAAAGATAAATCTTCAAACTCTCAATAAAACATTTGTATAACAAGAAAATCAAGAAAAGAAGATAGATCTTCTAACATTCAATAAAACAACATCTGTATAACTAAAAAATCAACAAAAGACAGATCTTTCAGTCTTCAATAAAATAACATTTGTGTGACAAGAAAATCAGAGAAAGATGACAAGTCTACTCATCTTCATCAATATAACATCAACATTAGCGCTAGTAAAACAAAGATGGTCTACTTACCCAACTTGGGCAATGCCCGCTGCAAACAGATCTGGCCTCTGGTTGAGAGAAGCACCAACAAGAAGACCTCCGTTGGAACCACCGTTGATGACAATTCTGTGAAAAGAGATGAAGTGTCAGGGAGAACAGTGATACAGAAACTGACAGAGACAGGTGAGTGAGATACAGACACAGGTGGGTGAGATACAGACACAGGTCAGTGAGATACAGACACATGTAGGTGAGATACAGACACATGTAGGTGAGATACAGACAAATGTGGGTGAGATACAGACAAATGTGAGTGACATACAGGCAGATGTAGGTGAGATACATGCAAATGTGGGTGAGATACAGACAAATGTGGGTGCAATAGACACATGTCAGTGAGATACATACAAATGTGGGTGAGGTTGACCAGTATTAAACACACACAAAAATGGTAACTGTCATGGTAGCCTCATTGAAGGTGCTGCCATAAAGGATGAAGTGTTTGAGTTTATTATGCTAAGTATTCAGCCCTATGGTTGTCCCATAGTAAATATGACGGCCTCGAGTTTTACGGGGATCCCATCGCAGATACAACTATCTTCACTCTCGTATCACAATCATTGTGGTAGTGGAACTTAGAAGCAGTGGTACCCTCACAACCATAACTTGCATGGCTCGGAAGAAAATATAAGCACACAAATAAACCACAAATAAACTCACTTCTTATTGCTGGTGTACCCTTCCTGGATGAGGTACTCTGCTGCTGATTGAAAGTCATCAAAGCAGTTCTGTTTCTGACCCAGGGATCCTGCCTTGTGCCAGGTCTCCCCATATTCACTTAAGAAGAGAAACATCAAAGTACAATAAATGATAACTAACACTACAGGAAGTGTCAATGAAGAAACACAAAAGAACATAATTACCGTGTTTCTCCCATTTCTGGAATCTAGAGGCAGATTTATGGAAGCTTAGACAAGCGTCAGAGGCAGGTAAACATACTAACCAAGAACCCACCTAATGTCCTCTTAGAACCTGTGTTACAGCAATCTGGTCAATGAGGTGGGGATCAATACTGTGATTCCAGCACTGGTGAGCCTATGGAGAAGTCTAGCATTACACTACAGTCAGGAGGACTTTCTTAAGCATACTTCAGGATAGGATAAGAGCAACTATGACCTAGTCAAGTGTGAAGGGCTGAGCTCATGTAGCCGTGAACAACAGGGAGACTTATAAGGCTGAGGAATTCATGCAGTAGTCACCCGGATGTGTGCAGGTAAGTTTTACATCTCATCCTTGACAGACTATACATAGGCCCTAGTGGGCTCAGCTATCCGTGCTCTCCTGACTAGGCGACGAGTGACCTCGGCCAGCCATTCCACTTAACATACCAGCTACCCGTGCTCTCCTGACTAGGCGACGAGTGACCTCGGCCAGCCATTCCACTTAACATACCAGCTACACGTGCTCTCCTGACTACGTGACGAGTGACCTCCCTCGGCCAGCCATTCCACTTAACATACCAGCTACCCGTGCTCTCCTGACTAGGCAACGAGTGACCTCCCTCTGCCAGCCATTCCACTTAACATACCAGCTACCCGTGCTCTCCTGACTAGGCAACGAGTGACCTCCCTCGGCCAGCCATTCCACTTAACATGCCAGCTACCCGTGCTCTCCTGACTAGGCGACGAGTGACCTCGGCCAGCCATTCCACTTAACATACCAGCTACACGTGCTCTCCTGACTACGTGACGAGTGACCTCCCTCGGCCAGCCATTCCACTTAACATACCAGCTACCCGTGCTCTCCTGACTAGGCAACGAGTGACCTCCCTCGGCCAGCCATTCCACTTAACATACCAGCTACCCGTGCTCTCCTGACTAGGCAACGAGTGACCTCCCTCGGCCAGCCATTCCACTTAACATACCAGCTACCCGTGCTCTCCTGACTAGGTGACCAGTGACCTCGGCCAGCCATTCCACTTAACATACCAGCTACCCGTGCTCTCCTGACTATGTGACGAGTGACCTCCCTCGGCCAGCCATTCCACTTAACATACCAGCTACCCGTGCTCTCCTGACTAGGCAATGAGTGACCTCCCTCGGCCAGCCATTCCACTAAACATACCAGCTACCCGTGCTCTCCTGACTAGGCAACGAGTGACCTCCCTCGGCCAGCCATTCCACTTAACATACCAGCTACCCGTGCTCTCCTGACTAGGTGACCAGTGACCTCGGCCAGCCATTCCACTTAACATACCAGCTACCCGTGCTCTCCTGACTAGGTGACCAGTGACCTCGGCCAGCCATTCCACTTAACATACCAGCTACCCGTGCTCTCCTGACTAGGTGACAAGTGACCTCGGCCAGCCATTCCACTTAACATACCAGCTAAAAAAGAAAACACGATTGGACTGTGCTGAACATGTATGTGGATCCTGAGGTATCTTACTGGAGAGAGAAAAGGCAACTTTCCCTCTATGCTTGTTATAAAAAGCCACTAAATAAAACTACATGGGGATAGCAAATTTTAGTGTAAAAAAATTGCTAAAGCAGTCCCCATTGTAAAAGCCAGCAAACTGTAGCAGAGTGGTAAAGGGACAAGAGCATTTTGGTAGAACCAGTGGATGATATGGATTGGATACATGACAAGTAAATAAGAGCATGCCATCCCCATACTGGAGACTTCCAACACCAACATAAAAACCTTCCTACTATACACCCACCAGAAATCCACACTGAAGACTTTCAACACTAACATGAAATCAGCCATCCATACTGCAGACTTCCAATACTAACATAATATCAGTCATCCACCAGACATCTATACTGAAGACTTTCAACACTAACACAATATCAGTCATCCATACTGGAGACTTTCAACACTAACATAAACTTAGTCATCCATACTGCAGACTTTCAACACTAACATAAAATCAGTCATCCATACTGCAGACTTTCAACCCTAACATAAAATCAGTCATCCACCAGTCATCCATACTGGAGACCTTCAACACTAACATAAAATCAGTCATCCACCAGTCATCCATACTGGAGATCTTCAACACTAACATAAAATCAGTCATCCACCAGTCATCCATACTGGAGACCTTTAACACTAACATAAAATCAGTCAGACTAATCGCCTACCAGACATTCATATTAATGGTTCCAACAAAGTCGTGCCTTTGGCTGTCTATATGGGGTTGGTTGGATTATGTTCTGTGACCAGAGAGCACTAGAGTGCACCCGTCTTCAGCATGCAGTTATTTAAAGCTGTGCTTTCCTAACCTTTGGCTCTTCCAGCCTTCCTACAAGGCATCATATATTTGTTGTCAGTAGTCTCCCTAGTAAAGCTGTTCAGATTACCATCTGTTGTACTTCTCTGCAAAGATTTTCCTGCCATTATAAACATACACAAACGCATCAGTGACAGTTTAATAACACTGACCCTCCTCCCCTGATGTTTGCCACTGCATAAACACCATTAAGGTTCTGTAGGAAGACGACTCTGGATGGTGAGAACGACGGAGTTATGGAAATGCTGAAGCCACCATAACCGTAGAGAAGCACTGGGTTGTTGCCGTTAAGTTTTAGCCCCTGAAGAGGAGACAATCAAATGTATGTGGTGTGAACCATATCAACTGGCTCATTCTACTCAGCAAGCGGAAGAATATATTTTTAAGTAACTGTGTTCTATACTGTTCCAAAGAATCGACATCACTGCACTCTGGACATACCCATAGGTGTTCAATCTTTCTAAACATATGGCATGGGTCCTGTAGTTCATTGGTTGTATACATCTTCTCATGTGCCCCACTCTGTTCAAACCTCATTTGATTTCAAAGCTCTGCAGTCTGTGAATCGCTGATTCATCTATTGATGTGTCATCATCCAACAGGAGGTCATTGATAGACTTCAAAAAGTCACACCTATCAATATCTAGTGTGCTAATAATGATGTTTTGTAAAGTCAGGATGTCAGTCCTTATCAATATCTTGTGTGCTGATAATGATGTTTTGTAAAGTCAGGATGTCAGCCCTTATCAATATCTTGTGTGCTGATAATGATGGTTTGTAAAGTCAGGATGTCCGTCCTTTCGAACACCAGGATGACAAGGACAGTAGATCCACGCCAGCCCCTTGAGGTGTGACGCTCCTACAGCTGCCATCCGCTGAAGTAAGCAGTGGGAGTTTGGCATGATGATTATCTTATGGTACTCAACAATGAAGGGGAAAGAATAGATCTACTGTATTTTAAGTGCATACAAGAGTGGTAGACCACTCGCTTCTCATGACAAAGGTGCTGGATTCTATGCCCAGTACCAACATGTTACAGTCAACAGGGCTGTAAATGGGTGCTTGGCTTACTGTCAAGGCAGGAAACCCTATTTCATAGAGAACTGTGGACTGGTACAAGACAGTCTCTAACACTTCTTTCCCAACATCTGTGTCTGCTATGGGGATACCTTGACCGTTTTATTGCAAACAAGGATTTCTCTTCCTGGAATATATCATGACACCAAACAAGGATTTCTCTTCCTGGAATGTAACATGGGACCAAACAAGGATTTGTCTTCCTGGAATGTATCATGGGACCAAACAAGGATATCTCTTCCTGGAATGTATCATGGGACCTAACAAGGATATCTCTTCCTGGAATGTATCATGGGACCTAACAAGGATATCTCTTCCTGGAATGTATCATGGGACCTAACAAGGATATCTTTCTGGAATGTAACATGGGACCTAACAAGGATTTCTCTTTCTGGAATGCATCATGGGACCCTTTTTTGTGGGACCAATGAATAGTACCACTGTAAAGATTTCTCTTCCTTGTGGCAAATCTTAATGCATTACTTTTTTTTAATAGGTAAGAACACAGAAGGTGGTCCCATAGACCACTCACTAGAGCAAGGTAAATGTGCGGGGTTGAACTCCCGTTACAGGCAACTCCAGCTGTAAATGGGTACCTGGTTTACTATTGGGGGCAAGAAATAAACAAGCTATGGCCTAGTACAATAAAGTGCCTACCAATTCATCTTCAAAAGCAGTGCCATTATACTAGGTCTCAGGTTTTCCAGAGATAGTGCTGCAACAAATTTCCTTCATTGATGATGTTCCTTACCTAATCGTAAGTATGGTAACAATTTAGAGCTAGGTTGCTGCTGAAGACAGGTGTGTCGAACCGAAAGGTGCAAATATCGCAGGCAAGCTGTAAACTAATGACACAGAGCATTTCGTTCTCATCTACTTCCTGCTACTTGCAGATCTTAGTAGCAGGAGATTGAGAACGAACGCAGAAGAAGATGAAGAGCTGGGTAGACTGAAATATGCTGAAATTTTGGAACTCCTCTACATTGTTTGTTCTCAAATAATCGCACAATTTTCTCTCATATAAACTGATGGTCTGCCCAAAGCCCCGGATGCTACAATGTTAAGATGGTAAACGCGCCCAGACATGACCGAAAGGACTCTTGTGATTGAAAGTTACGTTATTTGCCAAAATACCCTAGCTAGTTTTAGTTTAGTTTAGTCGAAGAACCAACATCAATGCACACGGTTTTACCCATAAGTGCTCTGTTCTCCAAATATTTTGGAGAATCTCAGCACAATGCATGAACTCCGTAGCACCGGTGAGGGTCTCGTAATAGATTGGATAGATTTTTAACATAATTTTGAATTCTCCCCGGGCAGCGGCCGTTAAGCCTACTCTTTTCAATTTCCAACTGCTGAGGGATTTTAGACATGCGCAACACTGCACACGGGCATCTGATCTCTACTACCCAGAAAACCAGGGAAATACCAGAAAGTCCGCGTGAAATAATCCTGGTCTCCACAGTGATTTGCCGAACTAAAACTAGGGAAATCGATTCACTACAGTGGTGTCCAACCTAGTCTACTGACCAGATTTCTGCACTATTTTCATCTGGCCCGCCAATCACTTGAACAATAATGTTCTAGTCCAAACAAAACAATGCTGCAAGAATTCCGCCAGAAAAACATCAGAACTGGGTGACAGCCATAATTGGTACAAAACTAACTTCTAGAGCGTCTGACTGGTAAAACATTTGCCTTTCACTACAAATGTAAACATGAACAGACAAGAGCAAACTGTTGTGTTGCGCCTTAGAACAGGACACAACAGACTCCGCAGCCACATGTACATAAAAATGAAGATTGGCAACTCAGCCATGTGTACATGCGGACAGGCACCCCAGACAGCAGAGCACATACTACAAAATATTTACAGAGAAAATCTCACTGGCCCATAGAAACAAGACTGGAAGAGAAACTTGATGGACCTGTATGTGAACTACAAAAGACAATGGTTTATACAAGAGACAACATTGTAGATATAGACAATATTTTCAAGCGAACAAAAGAAAAAGACTACAAATGCACCAGGTTCAACTCTTGTTATGAGCATGCTCCAGTTGATGCAGCTGCCAATGGGTTCCTGTCTCACTGTTTATGAAGAAAATGCAGCAATAAAGAGAGCTGGCTACCCCTACCTCATAAACAAGATATGGCCACGTTCAACAAAGTCTCTTCATCATCTGTTATAGGGCTACCTTGACCTTTACACAACTTTCGTAAGAACAAGACTAATGTCAAGGTCAGGTGAAACATACTGATCAAGACCCACGACTCACTTTCTCATCATTCCTTTGGACACACGTTCAGTTACAGCAGTCTGGTCAATGAGGTGGGGATAACACTTTGATTCTTATAGTGAGCCTGCTGGAAAGCCTAACATTACAATACAACCAGGAGGGCATGGTTCACCTTCTTCAGTATGTCTCAGGATATAAGAAAAGACACAAAGCCTCTAGAAAACAAAATCGGCCAAAAGTAAAGAACTCACCAGGAATAGTTCCAACAAGAACAATCTAGCTGGCACAAGTACACACAAATATTACACATACATGTGTTGACTCTTGACATTTCTTTAGTAGCATGTTACAGTCAGTGGCTCCTCTTACATTTCAAGACACACTTGAGAAGGTGTAAAGAGGTCCTCCTGACTGTAGTGCAATGCGTGGCACCTCAGTAAATTCATCATTATTAGGATCAGTGTCAATTCCCCACCTTATTGGCCAGACTGCTATGACACAGTCTGTTTCCAGGAGTATGAACAAGAACTTGAGGTGAGGTCTTGACCATATATATATACATCCATGTACATTTTTTGCGAATCCAGAGTAAGTAATGATATCCAGACCCAGGGTCTGACATAACTGACAATGTGGTCCCAACTTTAAAAAGTAGGACAGCCCTGACTTATAACATAACATAAAATCAATGAGCTTCTCCCTGTAAGTGAAATAAGTAATACCTTTCTGTGTATGATAAACATCGGAACCTTTGTTCCGTCCTTGCTCTTGTAGAACACTTGTTCTGTGACAAACTTGGAGGCATCAAAGTTCTTCACTGCAATCTCTCGAAACACCTTCGATAAACAATATTTTTTTGGGTGAAAAATATATTAGTGTTTGGTTGTTTCTTTTGGATGAGAATAAAAACATGTGTAACGAGATGTTTATGAAAATGGTGGCATTGGGGTGGTACATGAGATGTCATTGGGAATGTGATTCACTAATTGTTACATAATTAAGGCTGGGTATCCCAGGTAGTATCAAACAACATAAAGGTTAATAGCTTGCTTCGGGATCACAGAAAAAGCAACTTACTTTTGGCTTATAATCATTGTTGCTCATATCACAGTGGTAGATAGTACCAGGTGTCAGGAAGGATACAAATTGGTAGAAGATTTCTGCCCCCTTCTTCTTGCCAAAGAATCCAACAATGCTTCCAAGATCCAGAGGAAACTGGAACTTCCTGTCTCCGGTAGCAAGGTCAAACACATACAGCTCATTCTGTTTGAAATACGGAGATGCTAAAATACATATTTTCATCAATTGCTGAGATGCATTATTTTCACGATCGGAGCATATTTCTGAATATACTATAGGATGGCAGTTTTGTGATAGCAACATGTGTTCAACACCCCCCGACCCCACAAACAGAGTAATGATAGTTGTTGTTTTTATTATTATAAATATATATAAGTGATAAACAATGTTGACGTAGACCTCATAGACAAAGACAAGTGATGGACTCACCTTGACATTCCTGAGGTAAGACAAGATCAGCCTGTCTCCATTGACACACGTAGCCCACTCCAAAACTGCACCCTGATCCTCCTCCACTAGAGTCACCCAGTGTTCCTATGCTCCAAGGACAAGATAGGACACCAGTACTAAATAAGTCTAGTATAATAATAGTGTTTGTGGGCCATAAATTAGAGCGGCTGAGACCTCATACAGTGCAGTCTCTAACACGGCATCCACAAATTCAGTACATTCTATGGAACTAGCTTTCAATCAATAAAAATCCTGTCCCCCCATTTGTTGAAGCATAGGTCCAACACTACATTTGGTTTACTCTGACCATCAAGCCAAAGAGAAGATGGAAACACAACAAGAAAGATCTGCTCAAGATGAGAGTGACAGAAGTGGGAGAACTAGCCTAAGATCAATAGTCTTATAAAGTGGTTGTGATGATGGACATGTTCTGTAAAGGATATGCTACACGATCAACCAGCTTTTAGGAAAGCCTGATTCAACCCATTTGCAGCCTGGTTTATACATATTGAGGTTGCCAATCCCATGCACAATCTGCTTTATTCACCTCCTGTGACATGCAAGGAAGAAAACAGTGGTCCTATTTTCTTTGTCCTGGAACCGGCTCAGGTGATGGAACTAGCTTGACTTAACTTAAAAGTCACACCAGTTACGGACGACACAGTCAAAGGTGGTGACAGTGTGTAATAACAAGATTCTGACAACTTGAAAATCACACCAGTTGCAGAAGACACAGTCAAAGGTGGTGACAGTGTGTAATAACAAAATTCTGACTTGACTTGAAAGTCACACCAGTTACGGACGACACAGTCAAAGGTGGTGACAGTGTGTAATAACAAGATTCTGACTTGACTTGAAAGTCACACCAGTTACGGATGACACAGTCAAAGGTGGTGACAGTGTGTAATAACAAAATTCTGACTTGACTTGAAAGTCACACCAGTTACGGATGACACAGTCAAAGGTGGTGACAGTGTGTAATAACAAAATTCTGACTTGACTTGAAAGTCACACCAGTTACGGACGACACAGTCAAAGGTGGTGACAGTGTGTAATAACAAGATTCTGACTAACTTGGTCGCTCTTCTTCTACCATGGGATATTCATTTTTTTTCTCTAATAATTTACAAAGGTTAGGTAATGGCACGATAAGGTTGCTAATGTGGACCTGCTGCATAGAATTGGGTATCTGACATTAGATCAGAAAATAAATAAAAGGTTTTGGCATTGGATAGGACAAACTTTGCATAAAGAGTTGAATGACATTGCGAGTCAGTCGCTCTTCTGGAGTTCTGGAACCCAACAGACGTCAAAACACTTACACCCATGATGGAGGTAGGACAGATATGGCAGATGTTGGAGATGAAGGTGAAAGATAGACAGATTTAGCATGTGTTAGTTAAAGGCCGATGCTCCGCAGGGGAAAACCGATTTTTGATTGATTGGTTGTATAGAGAAGCTAATACTAAAACCAGCAAATGAAAATGCAGAATACACAATGAAAGTTAATAGGCACACAACAATAATTAAGTGAATATAAATATTGTGTGGAGTTAAATATTACTTATCCTTGGAACAAAAAACCTAATTAACATGCACTGGATTTTAACCGACAAGGATAGATTCTTGTGCCCGACCATCATGCTGTTGACATCTTTATGGGCAGCAACATACTCCACTTCACCTGGACTGCAGCCATCCTTCGCTCTGTGCAACAGCTCGGATTCATGATTTTCATTTTGGCTTCTACAGTACTTTGCCAAGTTGTCTCAGGCGGCCAACCCTTGAAAGCCGCAATCCCGCCCAAAATCTCAGCACCACTGCAATGGGAGGCTCCTACATGCTCGGGACCTGGGGCTTGCGCCCCAGCCCTATCAGGTAGAGCCACAGTAAGAGGTCCTTGCCGCCCGCAAATCAAAGCGGGCGGAAAACTGCTTGATACTCACCCTATACGGCGATGGGGTGCGAAAAACACCAACCAAAGACTTAGAACCTGGTCGGGGTGTCGAAAACAGTAGAGCAGCCACCACACTGTGAACTGTCAAGACTCAACCACTGACCATGAGAGTTGTCCGCACACCAGGCGATCAACATCTCTGTGACATTACCAGGCTTGTCCTCTGGCTAAATGCACTCCGGTTACGATATCTACCTCTGTACGCTATCAGCCATAACTATCATGCTGGACGCAGAAGAGATGCAGACCAGCGGACATTGCACACCTGCCCCACTGTGTCAACACCCCAGGTGGCGGGGAATGCTAGGCGTACCATCCCTGCATAGAAGCCAAGAAAATAAAGGGAAAAAGAGATACCCCACTCACATGCAAATGCTACGTTTCTGGCAGGACGTGACGATCCTGGGATACAGACACACTGGACTGCCTCTCTTCCGGGTAAACCAGTCCATCTCATATATCACACACCATCATTGCACCCTATAGACACGAGTAGTGAAGACTCGATAGTCTGGTAAGACAACTTCCATAGGAGAGAAAACTCTGATCGTAAACAACTGCTGCCTTGCAGATAGGCTGGGGACAGCCAAAGGCTAAGGAGGGCATCCCTACAGAAACGCCTGTTGAAATCGGATGCACGGGGCCGCAAGCCTAACAAAACAGTGCAACGTAAATCACAGTATGATGGCAGCACAACCTATTCGAAAAACGTATGGCGCTCATCCTGAGGAGACCCGCCAGTCAGCGATAGCGCCGGGCCCCACGCCTCGAAGGGGCCCACCCTTGACTACTGGTGGTCACCCACCCATGTGTCGTGGAGTCAAGGCACATGGCTATGGGGAAACGACTATTGGCCAAAACCTCAAGACCCTCAGAATATTACAGTGGAATGCGGAGGGAGTCATTAACAAAAAACTTTCCCTAACACATCACCTGCATGAAGGTAAGATTGACGTGGCATGTATCCAGGAAACGCACCTCAACAATAACCAAAAATTCTCAATCAGAGGATACCAGACTTTCCGTCTAGATAGAGAAGGCCACAAAGGAGGGGTCCTGATACTGACCAGAAACAGCATACCGAGTAGCGCGGTACCTGTCAATCACACCGGACAAGCAGAAATTGTAGGAGTTGACATAATGGCTCAAGAGACGAAGCTCCGCATTTTCAATCTGTACGGACCACCAAACAGAGACCTATCGCTCTCGAGTATGGAGGTCAGAGACTCCAACTGCATAGTGGTTGGAGATTTCAACAGCCACTCGGAGAGATGGGGATACTCTGACACAGACAGCAGAGGTGACGAAGTGGAAGATTGGGAGATAGATGCAAATCTCTCCCTAATCAATAGGCCGGAGGACAGCCCTAGCTTCTATTCAAGAACATGGCATACCACCTCGACTCCAGATTTGGCCTTCTCCACACAGGACATACACTATAAAATAGACCGCCAGGTGCTAAACCAACTGGCAGGTAGCGACCACAGGCCGATCAGGCTAACCATTGACATGGAAGTAGGCCCACAGGAAACAAAACCGCTCCCACGTTGGAATTACAAACGAGCCGACTGGGACAGATTTGCAATCCTGACAGATGGGCTGTGTGAAACCATCAACACACGAAACACCAAAATGAAGCCCATGGTAGAGAGCCTAAGCAAGGCAATAATGCAAGCCGCCACTGAAACCATCCCAAGAGGAGCTAGGAAAAACTATAAGCCCTACTGGAATGATGAGTTACAGAAAGTGGAAGATGCAGTAACAAATGCTAGGAACATGGCAGAACGAGAAAAATCCGTGGAGGCAAACATCGCCCTCAAAGCCGCCGCGGCGAAGTACAAACACACTCTCAAGCAAACAGCAAGAGAAAGTTGGAAAAATAAAACGGAAAGTTTAAACCTGGACAAAGAAGGGAACAAGCTATGGAAGCTAGTCAGAGCCATGAACGACGAAACCCCGTCAAATAAACAAATTACTATCAAGCAAGGCGAGAACTTGATCACAGGTAAGAAAGCCGCAAACGCCTTTGTCGATCACTATGCCAGAGCAAACCACATCGAGGTCCCTGCAGAAAAGCATACAGACATTAGCGAAGAGCTAAAGGGGCACGAAAACATAAATACGGCTCCTGAAGAGCACATGATGGCCAAACTAACAATGCGCGAAATGGAAGAGGCTATGAGAACACTAAAGAGAAGGAAATCTCCCGGAAAAGACGGGATAACAAACGAAATGCTGATGGGGCTGGGCCAAACAGCGAAGAAAAAACTACTATCAGTCCTGAACCAAAGCTGGAAAAGGGGTATTGTACCCCAGGCATGGAAAGATGCAATACTGGTACCAGTACCAAAAACAGGAAAGGACAAAACAGATCCGAATGGATACAGGCCCATAAGCCTACTGAGCTGTGTCGGCAAGCTGATGGAACGGATGATAAACACCAGACTGATGTGGCATCTGGAAGAAAAACGAATACTAATTCCACAGCAAGCCGGCTTTAGACAGCACAGATCCACTGAGGACCAGGTCATCCTCATAGCCCAGGAGATAGAAGATGCCTACCAGGCACAGAAACACACAGTAGCTGTTTGGGTGGATCTGGAAAAGGCATTTGACAAAGTCTGGAAGGATGGACTTAGAGTCAAGCTAAGAAGAAGTGATGTTTGTGGGAAGATGTACAAGTGGATCAACCACTACCTCAAACAAAGAACGGCCAGAGTCCAAGTACAAGGGCAGATGAGCAAAAAGGTGACACTCGAGCAGGGAGTACCCCAAGGGGGAGTACTGTCACCCACACTCTTCCTGGTATATATAAACGATATTACAGAGAATATACCAAGAAGAGTCCATAGCTCAATGTTTGCAGACGATCTGGCTATGTGGACCTCTGAAAAGAATCTCACCATAGCAAGAAATCGGATGCAAACGGCCCTAACATCGCTGGAAGAGTGGGCGAACTCATGGCTGGTCAAAATAAACGAGGAGAAAACCACGTGCACAATATTCTCGCTCTCATTAAAACCCCAAAGTACCAAATTAAGCCTAAATGGCAAAATCCTGCAGCCAAACGACAACCCAACCTATCTGGGAGTCACATTTGATCGGCGCATGACATGGAAAAGTCAGATTGAGAGAAACCGAATGAAAGCCAGAGAAAGAATGGCGATCATGAGGAAACTTGCTGGCACAAGCTGGGGAGCAGACGAAGGCATACTAAAGAAACTGTACACTGGAAGAGTGAGACCAGTTCTCGAGTATGGCATCGCGGCATGGACAACAGCAGCGAAGGCGAACTTCGATAAAGTTAACAAACTTCAAAACCAAGCCATGAGAATCATAACAGGTGGCATGAAGTCAACGCCAATTGTAGAACTTGAAAAGATTACAAAACTGCAATCCATGACCGACAGAAGAGACTGCAGAGCCCAGCTGCAGTCAGAGAAACTCCGAAGACTGACGGACCATCCAATGTACCAGAGGCTAAACAATTTGGGAACTGGGAAACTAAAGCGGAGAAACTTTGCAGAAATAGCCAAAGCAAAGATGCACGAAGATCCCATAAACGCACTAACAACACCAAAACCCATCACTACTGTACGAAAACCTACTTGGAGGCAGGATATATTTCCAGAGGTGGTAGAAAATATACCAGGTATTGCAAACAAAAACTGCCAGACCGAAAAAGAAAGGAGAGACACTACCCTAAGCTTCATAACGAAAAGCTACCCAAGCATGGACTGGACCCATGCATACACCGACGGTTCTGTAACAAACACTACACAGAACGGAGGGGCAGGAGCATTCCTGAACCTACCAAATGGCAGAAAAATAACACTGTCATTCGCTACTGGTAAGTACACGAGCAATTTCAGAGCAGAGGCAGAGGCACTGAGGGCGGCAGTGGAAGAAATGGTAACACACAGTGAAAATGAGAGCCATATAGTCCTGCTGACAGATGCTCTCGAAGTAGTCACAGCGCTAAAAAGCCAGAAAAACACTGAGCTTAATGACTTAAGAGCAGCACTCTGCAAACTGTGTCAACAGTCCGCACCAAAAAGGGTAGTGGTACAGTGGGTTCCGTCACACTGCAACATCCAAGGCAACGAGGAGGCAGACAGACTGGCAAAAGAAGGTGCAAGGCTACCACAAATAGATACCAGTATGACGTACGAAGAGTCAAAACGGCTTATCAAAGCCAGGTACATGTCCAAATGGGAAACCGAACATACTGGTTACACCAAAAACGATGCCTATTACCAGTTGAACCGAAGAGAGCAGGTCGTTGTCTTCAGACTTCGCACTGGCCACAACAGACTGAGGTACCACCTCTTCAACAAATTGAAGATAGGGTGTACCGACGAATGCCCGTGCGGTACTGGTAAAATGACCACTGAACATCTGCTGCAGAACTGCCCGACATACGAGGATCAGAGAGAGCAGATGTGGCCATTGCCAGTGGAACTGCAAGACAAGCTCTATGGTAGTGGCGAGAGTCTCAGGATGACCGCCGCTTTTTTCGAGAAAATAATGGTTACTGTCTGACTGTGTACGCAGAAGAAGAAGAAGAAGAAGTCTCAGGCGGCCTCTGGGGTTCATACCATGACGGCTCTAGTGTCTGCTTAGATCATGGTAAATTGAAGTCCAATACCGACCAACTATGATGAGGTGCATGTCTTGATTGCTCAGGGCAAGCCACTCACGATTGGCCATGATGTTCGACCAGAAAATTATATGAATCTTTCTTATGCCAGACTGCGTGGAAATCTGACAACATTGAAGTTTCCTTTTCTGTTACTCTCCAGCACTCACTACAGCTTACAGAAGCACAGAAAGTATGTAGCTCTTGTATATTTTAATATTATTCCAACAAGGTAGAGTTGGATAGAAAGTGTAGGACAGGATAAACTTTTAGGAAGAAATCAAACACTGCAACCATACATGCCCATAATGGAATCCACCATAGCAAGAGCTGTAGTTTTAAGGGCAGAAGTTGATTTTGAAAGAACAGTACCTCTAGAAAACCTAAAAGTATAACCAGACGTGTTGAATCAGACCCCACAAAGCTAAAGGGCAGGGAGGCAAAAGTAAGACAAGAACAGAGGGCGAGAAAGACAAGGCAGCTGGAGTCCCGGATACAGGACTCAAGTGGGACTGTGACCAAAATAGGAGCTGGAGTCCCGGATACAGGACTCAAGTGGGACTGTGACCAAAATAGGAGCTGGAGTCATGGATACAGGACTCAAGTGGGACTGTGACAAAAATAGGAGCTGGAGTCCCGGATACAGGACTCAAGTGGGACTGTGACCAAAATAGGAGCTGGAGTCCCGGATTCAGGACTCAAGTGGGACTGTGACCAAAATAGGAGCTGGAGTCCCGGATACAGGACTCAAGTGGGACTGTGACCAAAATAGGAGCTGGAGTCCCGGATACAGGACTCAAGTGGGACTGTGACCAAAATAGGAGCTGGAGTCCCAGATACAGGACTCAAGTGGGACTGTTATCAAAATTTTAGCTGGAGTCCCGGATACAGGACTCAAGTGGGACTGTGACCAAAATTTTAGCTGGAGTCCCGGATTCAGGACTCAAGTGGGACTGTGACCAAAATTTTAGCTGGAGTCCCGGATACAGGACTCAAGTGGGACTGTGACCAAAAATTTAGCTGGAGTCCCGGATACAGGACTCAAGTGGGACTGTGACCAAAATAGGAGCTGGAGTCCCGGATACAGGACTCAAGTGGGACTGTGACCAAAATAGGAGCTGGAGTCCCAGATACAGGACTCAAGTGGGACTGTTACCAAAATTTTAGCTGGAGTCCCGGATACAGGACTCAAGTGGGACTGTGACCAAAATTTTAGCTGGAGTCCCGGATTCAGGACTCAAGTGGGACTGTGACCAAAATTTTAGCTGGAGTCCCGGATACAGGACTCAAGTGGGACTGTGACCAAAATTTTAGCTGGAGTCCCGGATACAGGACTCAAGTGGGACTGTGACAAAAATTTTAGCTGGAGTCCCGGATTCAGGACTCAAGTGGGACTGTGGCCAAAATTTTAGCTGGAGTCCCGGATACAGGACTCAAGTGGGACTGTGACCAAAATAGGAGCTGGAGTCCCGGATACAGGACTCAAGTGGGACTGTGACCAAAATAGGAGCTGGAGTCCCGGATTCAGGACTGAAGTGGGACTGTGACCAAAATAGGAGCTGGAGTCCCGGATACAGGACTCAAGTGGGACTGTGACCAAAATAGGAGCTGGAGTCCCGGATACAGGACTCAAGTGGGTCTGTGACCAAAATAGGAGCTGGAGTCCCGGATACAGGACTCAAGTGGGACTGTGATCAAAATAGGAGCTGGAGTCCCGGATACAGGACTCAAGTGGGACTGTGACCAAAATAGGAGCTGGAGTCCCGGATACAGGACTCAAGTGGGACTGTGACAAAAATTTTAGCTGGAGTCCCGGATTCAGGACTCAAGTGGGACTGTGGCCACAATTTTAGCTGGAGTCCCGGATACAGGACTCAAGTGGGACTGTGACCAAAATTTTAGCTGGAGTCCCGGATACAGGACTCAAGTGGGACTGTGACCAAAATTTTAGCTGGAGTCCCGGATTCAGGACTCAAGTGGGACTGTGACCAAAATTTTAGCTGGAGTCCCGGATACAGGACTCAAGTGGGACTGTGACCAAAATAGGAGCTGGAGTCCCAGATACAGGACTCAAGTGGGACTGTGACCAAAATTTTAGCTGGAGTCCCGGATTTAGGACTCAAGTGGGACTGTGACCAAAATTTTAGCTGGAGTCCCGGATACAGGACTCAAGTGGGACTGTGACCAAAATAGGAGCTGGAGTCCCGGATACAGGACTCAAGTGGGACTGTGACCAAAATAGGAGCTGGAGTCCCAGATACAGGACTCAAGTGGGACTGTGACCAAAATTTTAGCTGGAGTCCCGGATTCAGGACTCAAGTGGGACTGTGACCAACATTTTAGCTGGAGTCCCGGATACAGGACTCAAGTGGGACTGTGACCAAAATTTTAGCTGGAGTCCTGGATTCAGGACTCAAGTGGGACTGTGACCAAAATTTTAGCTGGAGTCCCGGATACAGGACTCAAGTGGGACTGTGACCAAAATTTTAGCTGGAGTCCCGGATACAGGACTCAAGTGGGACTGTGACCAAAATTTTAGCTGGAGTCCCGGATTCAGGACTCAAGTGGGACTGTGACCAAAATTTTAGCTGGAGTCCCGGATACAGGACTCAAGTGGCACTGTGACCAAAATTTTAGCTGGAGTCCCGGATTCAGGACTCAAGTGGGACTGTGACCAAAATAGGAGCTGGAGTCCCGGATACAGGACTCAAGTGAGACTGTGACCAAAATAGGACTGGCATAGTGACACATTCTGGCAATGTTATATGCCTATGCTATGGAAGATAAAAGTAAAGTGAAAGACATTATGTAATGAGATGAGGAACCGGAGGCTGAAATGGACCCTTGACCAAAGTGATAAGAATTCAAAACCTGAGTATGATATAAGTTTATTCTATCAGAGTTGAAAAACACTGTACAATGACTGTATGGGTTAGCAGCCTTTATTCTCCTAGTGTGCCTCAGCAATGAGAATAAACAGCATTATTATCTGCTTCTTTCTATTTTTGATATGAAGTGTGATATCATGATGAAGGTGGTGGTGATGATAGGGTGATTTCATGATGAAAGTGGTGGTGATGATAGGGTGATTTCATGATGAAAGTGGTGGTGATGATAGGGTGATTTAATGATGAAGGTGGTGGTGATGATAGGGTGATTTAATGATGAAAGTGGTGGTGATGATAGGGTGATTTCATGATGAAAGTGGTGGTGATGATAGGGTGATTTAATGATGAAAGTGGTGGTGATGATAGGGTGATTTCATGATGAAGGTGGTGGTGATGATAGGGTGATTTAATGATGAAAGTGGTGGTGATGATAGGGTGATTTAATGATGAAAGTGGTGGTGATGATAGGGTGATTTCATGATGAAAGTGGTGGTGATGATAGGGTGATTTCATGATGAAAGTGGTGGTGATGATAGGGTGATTTAATGATGAAAGTGGTGGTGATGATAGGGTGATTTAACGATGAAAGTGGTGGTGATGATAGGGTGATTTCATGATGAAGGTGGTGGTGATGATAGGGTGATTTCATGATGAAGGTGGTGGTGATGATAAGATGGTGCTATCCTGCTACTCACTGGCTCTGGCTTGGTCAGGTCAATGTTGATCAGCTTGTAGTGGGGAGAGTTCAAGTTGGTCTTGAAAGTGAAAAGAGTGCCTTCGTTTGTGACATACTGAAAATACACAATTGACAACATCACAGGGAAACTTATGGAAATCAAACACAAACAACTTCAGTCGTACATTTAATCAGAATTCACTTGTCAACTTCAAGCTAGTCATACAGTTGATGAGAATTCACTTTATTGCCAACTTCAAGCTAGTCATACAGTTGATGAGAATTCACTTTATTGTCAACTTCAAGCTAGTCGTACAGTTGATAAGAATTTACTTTATTGTCAACTTCAAGCTAGTCGTACAGTTGATGAGAATTCACTTTATTGTCAACTTCAAGCTAGCCGTACAGTTGATGAGAATTTACTTTATTGTCAACTTCAAGCTAGTCGTACAGTTGATGAGAATTCACTTTATTGTCAACTTCAAACTAGTCGTACAGTTAATGAGAATTTACTTTATTGTCAACTTCAAGCTAGTCGTACAGTTAATGAGAATTCACTTTATTGTCAACTTCAAGCTAGTCGTACAGTTAATGAGAATTCACTTTATTGTCAACTTCAAGCTAGTCGTACAGTTAATGAGAATTCACCTTATTGTCAACTTCAAGCTAGTCGTACAGTTAATGAGAATTCACTTTATTGTCAACTTCAAGTTAGTCGTACAGTTAATGAGAATTCACTTTATTGTCAACTTCAAGCTAGTCGTACAGTTAATGAGAATTCACCTTATTGTCAACTTCAAGCTAGTCGTACAGTTGATGAGAATTCACTTTACTGCTCCATGTGAAGCATAGGCCACAACTGCCACTGACATGTATTCATCATTCCCAGTGCTCATTTGAACAGCAATGGTTTTACATCTACAACCTTCTTTTGTGCATTTTACCACAATTCGTTGCGGGTTACAGAGGTCCTACTCAATTCCACCTGAATGTCACTTGTCAGTTTTATTGTATGGCTGTAAAACTGAGAATAAACCATAAAAAAAGAAAAAAAAGGTACCGACTTCCATAGATGGGTGCTTGCACAGAATAGAGAGAATGAAATGGTGTGACAAGAACACTATACTAATGTGGAACCGTTGGAGTGAGGCAGACATACAACAGTGGAACAAGAGGTTAGGTAAAAGATGCTGGCATTTGATAGGACACACAGTAACATAACCAACTGACAGTATTGCATGCAGTCTCTGTTTTAGTACCCCAGGACAAGAGGTGTGTAAATGTACTCCACAGGGAGCCCATAAGTTTTGAGTAAAGATAATCACTATCATGAGCTGTAGCTGTGGTTGAGTGTGTGATCATCATTCACTTGATATCCTCTCAGTCATATTGTGACAGACTCATATTGTGACAGACTCATATTGTGACATACTCATATTGTGACATACTCATATTGTGACAGACTCATATTGTGACAGACTCATATTGTGACAGACTCATATTGTGACATACTCATATTGTGACAGACTCATATTGTGACATACTCATATTGTGACAGACTCATATTGTGACAGACTCATATTGTGACAGACTCATATTGTGACAGACTCATATTGTGACAGACTCATATTGTGACAGACTCATATTGTGACAGACTCATATTGTGACAGACTCATATTGTGACAGACTCATATTGTGACATACTCATATTGTGACAGACTCATATTGTGACAGACTCATATTGTGACAGATTCATATTGTGACAGACTCATATTGTGACATACTCATATTGTGACATACTCATATTGTGACATACTCATATTGTGACAGACTCATATTGTGACAGACTCATATTGTGACATACTCATATTGTGACAGACTCATATTGTGACAGACTCATATTGTGGCAGACTCATATTGTGACATACTCATATTGTGACAGACTCATATTGTGACAGACTCATATTGTGACAGACTCATATTGTGACAGACTCATATTGTGACAGACTCATATTGTGACATACTTATATTGTGACAGACTCATATTGTGACAGACTCATATTGTGACAGACTCATATTGTGACAGACTCATATTGTGACAGACTCATATTGTGACAGACTCATATTGTGACAGACTCATATTGTGACAGACTCATATTGTGACAGACTCATATTGTGACAGACTCATATTGTGACAGACTCATATTGTGACATACTCATATTGTGACATACTCATATTGTTACAGACTCATATTGTGACAGACTCATATTGTGACATACTCATATTGTGACAGACTCATATTGTGACATACTCATATTGTGACAGACTCATATTGTGACATACTCATATTGTGACAGACTCAGACACACTGACCCATCATAGGACCAAGTAGTTTGAGAACTGCGGGAAAGTAGTAAAAGAGGATTTATAGGAATTTTAGAACAGCTAACCCAGATGAATGCCAAGAAATCCCACAATCCTAAAATCTAAGTCAAATACTGAATGAAATTAAGTCATAATAGTCGTTTATAAGAAAGAGATCATAGTTTGACCCAGGTCCAGTTTAGTCTTATCTGAAGGACGCAGAAGCCAGGCATTGCCTCAGATCTAGCTATATTCAATATGTTTTACAATATTTAGATTAAAATTTGAACTATTATCAATAACGATTAGTTTTTTTAAAAGAGTAAAGATCTTATTTTAAATGTCATTTTAGAAAAGACGAAACTTAGTGATCAAGGCAAGTCAAGCCTACGGCTGAGCTTGGTCTAGACTGTAAAGTATGCCATACTTGTCAACCAGTTAGTATAAGTGTAGGCTTACATTGGTCATTGAGAATTAGGTCAGCAATCTTCTTATTTCACTGTTGTATTGTTCGTATAGGCCCAACGCTATTGCCTACACATCACATGTGATGTGTGAGCGAAAACAGACAGTGCTCCACCGATGGACATTTTTGTCACATAGGAATCAAAGGAGATGTCAGTGGTGGATGGGTGTGAGGTTGCATGTTCAAAAAAGAAGCAAAGGCGATGTCAGTGGTGGGTGGGTGGGTGTGAGGTTGCATGTACAAATAAAAAGCAAAGGCAACTAAAGTACAATAACTAGTCTGTGATAACTAACTGGGACAAGTCTATCTTTAGCTCTGGATGAAAGAATTAGACCAGGGAATTCTCAATTTGACCTTCTTGCATCTCAAAATTTGGTCAAGTCCCATAGCAGCAGCCACTGATGTCAGTATTAGATACTTGTTTGTACCAGGTCTCAGCTTTGCTTGAGGTGGGATAGCCAGTTCCAATTCCTCGCTTTTTTCTTTCCCTAACAGTAAGCCAGGTTCCCAGACCCAGCTAGATCATTTTTGGATCAGGAGAGAAATCAAGCTTCAGTTTAGTCTGTTAGGTTGTTGTTATTTTGAATGCTCACAATAAGTAGGTTCACTCTTTTGTGCGCCCTGGACAGGACACTAAGTGGAGGGTTGCAGCTTTCCTCACATTCCAAGCATGCTGATGAAGATAGACTGCGGTCCTCCAGGTAGATGTGCTATGCTTTGCTTCATATGCGTGACACTCACTACTACGCGGATCATGTCGATCCACATCTCGTCAGTCAGACTGCCTTGAAAACAGTCTGTTTCCAGGGAACGCTTCATGATCTGCCTGACAGGACTAGCCCCTCAGTTTCCCAGTCTGTTATATAATTAGTTACAAATATTTTTTTTTAAACAACTACAATTCAAGTTGTAAAACCCATCAACATTTTCTATTGTTATTCAATTTGTAAAACAATACAAAAATAAAACAAGTAAATGTTTGGGTACTAACACAGAAAAATGTTAAAATGTCTCAATTATATGTACATTATTTGGCACGTACATTTTAAGTCACACAATCTTGGAAATTGCATTAGGGTATATGGTGGAAAAGGTGAAATGGCATTAAGTTATATGGTGAAAAATGTGTAAATGACATTCAGGTATATGGTGAAAAATGTGTAAATGACATTCAGTTATATGGTGAAAAATGTGTAAATGACATTCAGTTATTTGGTGAAAAATGTGTAAATGACATTCAGTTATATGGTGAAAAATGTGTAAATGACATTCAGGTATATGGTGAAAAATGTGTAAATGACATTCAGGTATATGGTGAAAAATGTGTAAATGACATTCAGTTATATGGTGAGAAATGTGTAAATGACATTCAGGTATATGGTGAAAAATGTGTAAATGACATTCAGGTATATGGTGAAAAAGGGCATGTGACAACAAAGGTTGAAGATGTAAACGTACATTTTCTGTATCTCTTTACTTATATTTTCTGCAAGATAGGGTTTCTGGTCCTATACTTAAGTATTGGTCCCAGGACATGGTCACTCCGCCTCTACCCTATTGTGTACAGAGTTCGATGACCTAGTTACTCATTATGGCTTATAGTTACTTCAAGTTGAGATAGCCAACCCGATGCCTAACCCTAATTAGCTGCCTCTTACGACATGCTTGACACATGGCACTGTTATGACTCATTGTTCCTCTACTTGACCCTGATAACACAGGGCTGACAATTTTCAAATATATCAGCCAAATCACAGAACATCATTTCATGCTTCATATGTTTACCTCATTAACTTTCAAGTGTTACAATCACAATAGGAAGGACGTATAAGACATCTTTACTGCCTAATGATAAGCATTGATAACAATCTCAAGTGTTCAGAATTAGTTGTCAAACATAGTCTACCATGAACAATACCAACATGAAATATGTAGCAGCTATTTCTTAGCTGGTGTCATGGGTGTGTGTGAAGGGTCCGATTAATTAAATGATACAGCTGCAATTGTTGGAGTAATTACAACAAAAATTGTTTAGTTCATGATCATTAATCCAACATTAGGTTGTCTGGTTAGCTACTTATCTAGAATAGTGAATTATATTTATACTTATTATAAGATGCTTGTCGTGATCAACCAAATTCTATGACACTGCTATCAAAAAATGACTTGCTAAAGATAGACCATGAACTTAAACTTAACGTCTTTATACTGGTTTAGAAGACTCTGCAGTCTGTATACAACCAGTTTCATTTACATATCCTTGCTCAGAAAGCTATGTGCATCCAATCTATTCTTACATGCATTAATTGTCCCTGCCTCCACTACTTTCTGTGACAATGCATTCCAAGCATTCACCACTCTCAGACTAAAAAAATATTTCCTAATATCTAATCTTGACCTTTCTTTAGTTAACTTGTAGTTATGCCCTCTAGTTCTTGTAGGTGGTTGCATTTTGAAAAAAACTTGTTAGTCTAATTGATCCATTCCTCTGATTATCTTATAAACCTGTATTAAGTCATCTCAAATTCTTCTCTTTTCTAGACACTGAAGACCAGTTTTTCTGAGTCTTTCCTCATAACTGTAATTCTGGAATCTGACTATCAGCTTTGCCGCTCTTTTTTGTATCCTTTCCAGCATGTTTATATCTCCTCTACGTTTAAGGACTCCACACCTGTACACAGTACTCCAATCTAGTTCAAACTAATGCTTTATACAGTTTGACAATTCCTTCCTTGCTCCTATGTTGAATTGTTCTTGTTATTATACCTAACATTGTATTTGCCTTTTTCACTGCTACCTGGACTTGCTAACTCATTTTACCTGTATGATCCATTATAACTCTAGGTCCCTATATGCAATTCATCATCATCAAGTGGTATGACATGTGACATGGACGACAAATTCTTACAACAATCTGTCCTTGTAGCATGTCAACATTTCAGATGCTCTTTATTTTTCCATCTAGCTTGTCATGTTACCATCTAGTTGTTATGTTACCATCTAGTCTGTCTGTCTATTTCTACATCTCTAGCCCTGAATCTTTCCAGTTTTCACTGCCTGCCATGTTTCTTGCAGCAAGGCACATTTGTAACAAAGAGGTACATGGTTTGAATCTGCATTGTCTATTACATCACTGCCGATTTGTTGGTGTCTGGCGTGTGCATGTTTTCAGAGTACTTGTGGTACTCCTGTCTTTGTAATTATTGCCAGTACTATGTGCTTGCACTTGTGATTTATTCAGCACTTAGTATTACATACAGTGATTGTGTAAACATAAATAACTCTTAACTGTGGAGGTACTGAAGGCCAGAAGCCTATAAAAACATTATAGGTCATAGCTGAGTGACCAAACTAGGGGAATAGCAAAAATCACACTAAGGTCTTCATAAGGCACAAAGAACTCATGAAAACTAACGAAAAATAAAGACACAACCCTCTTTGGGTGTTTGTTATAACATGCATCAGTCCTGTTATTTCCTCCCTAGTAAAGAACCACAGTTTGCACATGAAAGATTCATTGTTACCAACTGGTCAAGCTGACACATACGCTCCACCAAACTCTCATCTTTTGGGAAGATCAACTGAACAAGCTGACACATACCCTCCACCAAACTCTCATCTTCTGGGAAGATCAACTGAGCAAGCTGACGCATACCATCCACCAAACTCTCATCTTTTGGGAAGATCAACTGAACAAGCTGACACATACTCTCCACCAAACTCTCATCTTTTGGGAAGATCAACTGAGCAAGCTGACGCATACCATCCACCAAACTCATCTTCTGGTGTAATATAACAACAGTGGCAACTGATACAGAAATAAAGAAATCAGAAAAGCTGGAGGACAAAAGATGCGATGCAAAGAACAAATAATGAGACAGACAAAGTGGCACAAAGAGTCAGTACATAAATGATTGAGGGGACAGAGAAAGTGGCACAAAGAGTCAATATGTTAATGATTAAGCAGACAGACAAAGTGGGACAAAGAGTTAGCATGTCAATGATTGAAGAGACAAAGTGGCACAAGGAGCTAGCCCGCCAATGATTGAGAAGACAGATTGTACAGGAAAAGGAACTACAACAATTACCTGATATTCTGCATCAAAATTATCCACCATTTTCACAAATGGTAAGACACCTGTGATGAGAAGGAATACAAAAATGATAAAGTTCTTATAATCTGTAAAATGGTAATAAGAGAAGGGGAGGGATTATGATTTGGCCAGGAGGTCAACAGAAATATAAAGTGCTAATAAAATACTGAAGGGATCGGCAGGGTGTAGAAGTTTAATATAAATAAAGAAGGAATGGTATTTTGGTCAGGGTATTTTACAAGGTTGGCAAGAGAAGAAGGAATCTGTCTGTACCACAATGATTAGGACTAACCTGTCTCGTGTAACAGTATTACAAAAATAAGCAATTGTCTGTTTATCGAAATGTACTACAAAGATAAGATATCGTCTGTTTATTAGAAATGTACTACAAAGATAAGAGATTGTCTGTTTATCAGAAATGTACTACAAAGATAAGAGATTGTCTGTTTATCAGAAATGTACTACAAAGATAAGAGATTGTCTGTTTATCAGAAATGTACTACAAAGATAAGAGATTGTCTGTTTATCAGAAATGTACTAAAAGATAAGAAATTGTCTGTTTATCTGAATGCACTACAAAGATAAGAGATTGTCTGTTTATCAGAATGCACTACAAAGATAAGAGATTGTCTGTTTCAACTGGTAAAGTGGGTAACAACAACCATGCCTGAAGAAGTCTTTAAGAGGAGCATCAAACTCTGTCCATTTCACCAAGTCTGAAGCCATCCTCCATGTGGTGCACCAGCAAGATTGTAAGAAAGTCAGAGATTGTCTGACTATTAGAATGAAGTACGAAGATGAGAGATGAGCTGATCCCTTGCAGTCTACACCAAAATGTACGTGCTGTTGCAGCAGTCTGGATTTTTTAAGCTGATGTCTGCCAGAAGGATTTATAGGGACGAGACATAAAGGCAGTTCGCCTCTGCAGTCATCATGCACCCTGTAAGTCAGGTTTTTATTGTACCTCCGATAGAAATAGAACATATGCCCTATTATGGTTTTGAAAGCATATTCTCATGGTCAGAAGATCGACATCAAAACCCCTCTGCCAGCACGTCCTTGGCTTTTGTAGCAATAATGAGGTTGCCAGACTCAGGTCAACAAGCCTCATCGCCTTGTATCACATGAAGACATGAAAGTAAGGGACAGCTTGTATCACAAAAAGACATGAAAGTAAGGGACAGCTTGTATCACAGGAAGACATGAAAGTAAGGGACAGCTTGTATCACAGGAAGACATGAAAGTAAGGGACAGCTTGTATCACATGAAGACATGAAAGTAAGGGACAGCTTGTATCACATGAAGACATGATAGTAAGGGACAGCTTGTATCACATGAAGACATGAAATTAAGGGACAGCTTGTATCACATGAAGACATGATAGTAAGGGACAGCTTGTATCACATGAAGACATAAAATTAAGGGAAAGCTTGTATCACATGAAGACATGAAAGTAAGGGACAGCTTGTATCACATGAAGACATGAAAGTAAGGGACAGTCGTGCTATTCTGTCATCTCAATAAGGAGCAAGCAGATCCACATTGTGGTAATGGAAGAAACCCCAGAAATCAAGAAAAGAATTGTGTTCTATGGTACTTTATTTAGATTAGAACAGACAATTTGGGCAATCTGGCTCTCTAATTTTGGAGATTGACTAATGTCATCTCAAACACTGAGACTTCGTCCCTTTCAATTCTTCAATAGAAGTTGGTCAACACGCATAATTTTTTTAATTTGTTTTGAATCTTATATTTGTGCTCTGCTTTGACTTTCATCGTAGCTCTGGTCCCTAACCAGACATTAGAGCTCGATATTGTTGTATACACGAGTGACTAAAGAAAAACACAATTCAGATAATGACTAAAATACAGAGATGGTTAAAGGACATTTTTGCATTTTCATAACAAGTAACAGGTGCCAACATTTCAAAACATAAATTTATATATAGTAAAACTCCTCTAAAAACTTGTCTGTATTTCAGCCATTATTGGGAGTGGAGGCCAGGATACTTGGAATCTTCATTTGAGCTCAATAAGACAGTTCAAAAGTGGATAAGTTTCCTTTACAGCCCTTTCCAAGGTAATATTAAGTCAAGTTCAGTTAAGTCAAGTCTTACCAGTGATGCTTCCAGACAAACTCTCCAAGTCTACGTAGAAAAGTCTATTGACAGGGTCACAGCCTTCTCTTGGGGTCAGGATAAGGTAACGACCACAGTCACTCACTTCAGCACCACTGAAATTGAATGACACAAACATCATGTAGAACATATGAACAAAACAAACATCTAAACCATCAAACAAATCAACGAACAGGTTAAAAGATCAGTGTACACAATTTAAAAAACATATCAGTTGCATCCGCAGTTAACTTATCATCTAGTCTCTCCTCTTCTACCATGGGGTGCAGTGTTCTTTTTTTCTTGTGACATAGTTTCTACGAGATGCCTTAACTGGTCCTAATCTCAACCCTCCTTATTTACTTCTTACAAGCCTGACAGGTTACAGTGTTACTATTCTTTGCTCCCTATTTGGGCTCCAGTAACACTGGGGTGACTTAGACACCAAATACAACCACCCATCAATTTGTAAAAGGTTCTGATATAGCAGAGACAGCTGTTGGAGATGAAGAGACCTCATTGACTCAGCTTTCTGTGACATGGGATGAACAGTTCCAATCCTGCTGCCTTTCCCATTTAAAGTTGAGTAGACTGGAGCAAGCCAAAACCAGGATTTAACATGTGCACTCGTAAAATTGGTCCTTGACTGTGAAATAACAAACTGCATCAGCAAACAAGTAACAACATGTAGCCGCAGGAGACAATCCCTTGGTAGAACTTACATCATCCACTTAGGGTGCTCAGGTGTTTCAGCTACCAGGACATCTTCACTCTGAGAGGTTCCCAGTTTATGGTAGAAAAGCTTCTGATGCAGATTGGATGTTGTTTCTGTCCCATCAACTTTGCCTTCTTGCTGCGGGTAATGCTAGAATGAAATTATCAAGTGGATAAATATTGACACAATGTTGACACAGAACTATTAATAACCATAAGTACAGGTCAACCCTAATGAGATGAAAGTTTGTACATCAGACCAATAAAAAACATTGATTGATTCACCTATACATAACATTGATTGATTCACCTATTCATTATAAATTAAGCCCACAAGCACCATTACAACAAGCATGAATCCACACATTTGCAGAACTTTAACATGATGATGATGTTGGCCTAATGCACAACCAACTTCAGTTGCCTTTAGTGACAGACTTGAAGAATTACAGAATTCCTAGTTTTCACTCGATTCTGTCTCGAGCACGTATTGTGCAGTGGATGGCTGACTTGTTTGTTTTTGGAAAAGTCCACAAGAAAGGGTAGAAGAAGACCTACTGAGTCATCAGACTAAAGAGGGCTCGGCTACTCAATCCCATAGAAACTGTAAGCCACAAGAAAAAGAAATACAAGAAGCAAAAGTGACCTCCATTATACTGAAAACCATATGGAACCCTAAAATGGTCAACATGCACAATCCAAATGTTAAGTTGGTCCTTCTATATGAAGTGGAAACATGGCGAATGATCAAACTCAACATTAAAAGATTGCAGAGCTTTATCAATAAATCCCAATCACCAGTCAAACTGGCATAAGAAAAAGAGGCTAAAAAAATGTTTAAAAACACACGACGAAGAAACCTAGAGGCATATACAAATAAAAATGGGCAGATCCTGGAAAGAATTGGTGAATAAAGTACATGACAGGTCTGGCTTGGTGTAGCTCGGTTAATGACATATGTATACCACGATGATAAGGGTGAAGAACAAGATGAGAACAGGACCAGAAGATATATACGCCCTATAGTAAAAGAGTCAGCAATTATTTATATCTGTATGTGTATCCTAGCATCCATTATTGGAATGTGTCATTAAAATAAAATGCTATAGAAACCATCCCTCTCTGTTGAAAGAGTAGATGCTTTGCCACAGGCTTCCTTCAAGGAGGCCAAATGCTGTAGTGGTTCCATTCTTCTATCAAAGTAAGAGGTTTACAACATAAGGGACACAGCTAAATTACATTAATAAAGTAAATGCCAGAACTAATTTACATTAATATGGTAAATGACAGCTAAATTACATTAATAGAGTAAACGACATTAATAAAGTGAATGACACTGCTAAATGGCATTATAAAGTGAATGACACTGCTAAATGATATTAATAAAGTAAATGACACTGCTAAATGACATTAATAAAGTGAATGACATGGCTTAAGGAGTAAGACTTTGGGGCCCTAAAGTGAGAATGCTTTGAGTAGATACATGGTGATTCATCTAGAAGAAAGAAAACTGATTTCAATCCACCTGGAGGTAGTCAAAGGTTAGGAAGAGATATCCACCAATGGAAATAATAATCATGACAGGTTAGTTTATAAAGATATGCATTGATTAGTTATTAGAATACCAAACAAGCAAATCTTCAAACTAATGGCGAGCTCGTTCTTACTGCACGGAAGCTTTCATATCTTCAGAAATGACTTACATTGTAAAAAAATCCAGTGTGGTCATGCATCCAGGCCATACTTGAAAACTTTACTCGCTCCAGCACATCAGGTAAATCCTGACCAGAGGGGGCACTCTTGAACTATAACCCACAGAATGACACCAAGTGTAAAGTGAAGAACTTCAGTAAAATTCAAAACTAACGATGAAGGAAAAGCAAAAAAGGTTTAAACACAGTAATAAGTTCATATGGATGTTTTGACTTATAAAAGAATGGACAAAAGTAAAGTGCAAGAAAAAAACAAATTAAATGTATTTTTTTAAAACAAATAAACTATGAGCTGTCACTCTCATTGAATTAAAAACAAATAAACTATGAGCTGTCACTCTCATTGAATTAAAGACAAATAAACTATGAGCTGTCACTCTCATTGAATTATAGACAAATAAACTATGAGCTGTCACTCTCATTGAATTAAAAACAAATAAACTATGAGCTGTCACTCTCATTGAATTAAAGACAAATAAACTATGAGCTGTCACTCTCATTGAATTAAAAACAAATAAACTATGAGCTGTCACTCTCATTGAATTAAAGACAAATAAACTATGAGCTGTCACTCTCATTGAATTAAAGACAAATAAACTATGAGCTGTCACTCTCATTGAATTAAAGACAAATAAACTATGAGCTGTCACTCTCATTGAATTAAAGACAAATAAACTATGAGCTGTCACTCTCATTGAATTAAAGACAAATAAACTATGAGCTGTCACTCTCATTGAATTAAAGACAAATAAACTATGAGCTGTCACTCTCAATGAATTAAAGTCTTCCTATTTCAACAGTCATCATGCAGGATTGATCTATTTCTTAACAGCACAAGTTGTACTGTGTATGGTCCACATAGTGGTCACTGAACTGTTCACAGCACACATAGTGGTCACTGAACTGTTCACAGCACACATAGTGGTCACTGAACTGTTCACAGCACACATAGTGGTCCCTGAACTGTTCACAGCACACATAGTGGTCACTGAACTGTTCACGGCACACATAGTGGTCACTGAACTGTTCACGGCACACAGTGGTCTCTGAACTGGTTACGACACACATAGTGGATACTGAACTGGTTACGGTACTCATAGTGGTCACTGAACTATTAATGACACACATAATTGTCACTGAACTGGTTACGGCACACATAGTGGTCTCTGAACTGTTCATGGTACACAGTGTTCACTGAATTGGTTACGGTACACATAGTGGTCACTGAACTGGTTACGGCACACATAGTGGTCTCTGAACTGTTCACGGTACACATAGTGGTCACTGAACTGTTCACAGTACACATAGTGGTCACTGAACTGTTCATGATACACATAGTGGTCACTGAACTGTTCACGGTACACATAGTGGTCACTGAACTGTTCACACAGTGGTCACTGAACTGGTTACGGCACACATAGTGATCTCTGAACTGTTCATGGTACACATAGTGGTCACTGACAGGTTCACGGTACACATAGTGGTCACTGAAGTGTTCACACAGTGGTCACTGAACTGTTCATGGTTCACATAGTATTTTTGTTATCAACCACATTTCAGATAAATGTTCATGCTTGTTCCCTCTCACAGATTTCTAGTTGTAACCATTTTCTACAGTCCCACCTTTTCTTCTTTGACTTTCTTCACTACTATTCTTCCGAAGAAATGTGATAAGTAGAAAAACAAGAAAAAACTTTCAAGGTTATTTAATTAATAAACAAATTAGTGACAAAGCAAAGGCAAGAATATTGGTTATAACTTCCTTTGTTTATGAATGTATGTTTACTGAGTGCTAAAAATTGTGACAGTCTTTCTAGATACAATGTTTTTCCCAGGAATAGTCTTATTTTATTGTAAGCAAGGAGGCTGTTAGGGTATTACATATCACTGTATAATAAACTGCCTGTCCATTTCTGAATACCATCCAGAAATAGTAAGATGACTTCAAATGCAACTTGTGGACAGAAAATACAAGTTCTTACCTTAATAGTAACCCAGTCAGAACCACTGACACTAAGCCCATATGCAAAAGTTGCCCCATTCTCAGTGAATGTTGAGCCCCTTAGGGAAACGGTTCCATCTTCTGATAGTGTGTTGGGATCCAGGAACACTCGAGGTTCGGAGTCCAGGGAATCTTGCACATATAAGACACTGCCACAGTGAAATGAGAATATGACGATTAAAATTAACACTTGAGATATAAATTCAAATTTAATGCAGTCAGGATCATAGAAAGATAACATGAGCAAAGTTATAGATAACACGAGCAAACTGTGAGCAAGATGTCTATAACATAGAGATCATTACAATTATAAAAGAAAATAATTGTAATCATGTAGCTGAAGAACATTCTTGAATTTCAGATAAAAAATAAAATGATAATCGACTGAAAAAGAAAACAATTGGTGGTGGCGATAGTGGTGAAACAAATGTTCACAGCGGTATGTAATTGACATCCCCTCATGCAGCAACTTGGGCAGACCAGCCACACTTTTTCTACTCCTACCTTGGTCAGATCTTTCACAAATTAAGTCCATCAAAAGCATTTCTAGCCAGTCTGACCACTTCTGCTTCTTTTTAGGTACAATTCTTATATCCAGGTGACCCTTGTTTGGACAAGTACTATCTGCATTCATTGGTACTGTTATTAATTTTTCAATCATTTTTGGTTGTGGTGTTCTTGGTCCCTGATGAAGGCCTCTTGGCCATAACATAGGTTTCATTTATGTATTTTTGTTCTAGATGCAGTATCTGAACCAGATTTGTCCCTTTTAAACATGTGTTTACTGAGCTTAATGACTTAAGAGCAGCACTCTGCAAACTGTGCCAACAGTCCGCACCAAAAAGGGTAGTGGTACAGTGGGTTCCGTCACACTGCAACATCCAAGGCAACGAGGAGGCAGACAGACTGGCAAAAGAAGGTGCAAGGCTACCACAAATAGATACCAGTATGACGTACGAAGAGTCAAAACGGCTTATCAAAGCCAGGTACATGTCCAAATGGGAAACCGAACATACTGGTTACACCAAAAACGATGCCTATTACCAGTTGAACCGAAGAGAGCAGGTCGTTGTCTTCAGACTTCGCACTGGCCACAACAGACTGAGGTACCACCTTTTCAACAAATTGAAGATAGGGTGTACCGACGAATGCCCGTGCAGTACTGGTAAAATGACCACTGAACATCTGCTGCAGAACTGCCCGACATATGAGGATCAGAGAGAGCAGATGTGGCCATTGCCAGTGGAACTGCAAGACAAGCTCTATGGTAGTGGCGAGAGTCTCAGGATGACCGCCGCTTTTTTCGAGAAAATAATGGTTACTGTCTGACTGTGTACGCAGAAGAAGAAGAAAACATGTGTTTCAGCAACAGAAAAATGATCATTTTTCTCACAACTGAAGTTATTTAGAGGATGATTGTCCCCTCGCAGGCAGAAAATGTATACATTGTTGTCTACTGCTAATTAAAAGCTTATTAAAATTATGTTGCATTTATTACTATTGTTTTTAATTTAAGCTACAATTACAGCAACAAATTGATAAACTAAATACATCATGTAAAGTATACAGCATGAAAATCAATATAGAAAAAACTGAAGTCAAGAAAATATCTAGAATAGCCAAAGACATCGATTAAAAAAACAAAAAATCAAACAGGCGAAAAATTTCACATACCTAGGGAGCACGTTATCAGCAAACGGAAGAATTACAGCGAACATGCAATAAAGATGGAATAAGGCAAATCAAATCATTCGACAATTAACTCCAATACTTAATTGCAATCATGTGACAATAACTACCAAAAGAGCTCTACACAACACGATTTTCATCCAGACACTTTGCTATCAATGTCGAAACTGAACACTAACATCAAATGAAAAACGTTACTTCGTAACAACAGAAATGAACTACCTGTGAAAAATGATGGTCACAACAAGCATGATGAGAAACGATGACATCAGGAGACTAGTAATAACACCACTAGTGGGGTGGGGGGTGCCTTTCGTACTTTTATTATTCAGAGTGGTAAAGGTTAAGTTAACATATGAACCTTATGAATTGCATTTTTAAAAACATCTACTGTATTTGCAGCAAGCACTATGGAGTGTCTCTGAAGTTCAGTAATATAATCATCTCATCATTATCATGTCCTTTGCAGAACGTCATCTTTGTTCGATCCCTGGCCTGCCCATGTCCACCTTCTCCTTGGTCTGCCTCTGTTACCAGGTACCATACCCTCCAATATCGTTCTTTCTTGCCATTGTGGCATTTGACATAGCTGAAGTATGTGAATTTCCTAGTTAGTTCATCAACATGTTCAAAAAAAGGTATGATGATATGAAATGTAGAGTTATATAGGTCAACTTTCTGAGAAAAGAACCAGTGTTCCGCAGCGAGGTCTCTTATCCCCATTTCGCTTTCTCCTGGCTATTGAACATCAACCAACAAAAATGGAATTGATTTGATGATCAAGACTTTGCTAATGACACGCAAAATAAAATAAGTATGCTTGATGAGAGGTCACAGGAATTGGAGCTAAGAATACACAGATAAAAAACAATGATTACGAGAATAAATACAACTAAGGACAATCAACTAAGAACAATTATATTATGTTGAGAGATACACTTCTGCAAGCTGTGAAATCATTGATATGCTTTGGTAGCAATATAGATAAAGTAGGTGAGATAAAGATAAGAGGGGCTTTCATTGCATTAAGGGAAACTTTGGAAATCAAAAGATTTTTAATCCAAGACAAAAATAAAAATCTTCTACTCCAATGGAAAGATTGATCTTTTGTATGGCTCTGAAACACTGGTAATAAAAACAACGACGAAAAAAGTAGTCTTTCATAAATGGGTACCTGCGCAGAATAGATTGAAATGGCATCACGAATGTGGAACTGTTGGGGAAAACCAGACAGATATCAGTGGAACATGATGTGTGAACAAGGTTTCGGCATTGGATACTTACTTACTTTCTCTGTTCATTGCACCATGTCATACGGCAGAGGTTCAGTCTTCAACCTCTCCCCTGACTGTCAGGTTGTTTCCTTCAGGCAGATCTTCCATTGTACATGCATGTGGTAGGTTTGGGCATGTCATGAGGTGTTCCTGGTCCTGGACAGCACAGCATTTGCTAGTATCATCGTCGCTGTATTCCCATCTCATCAGATTTTTCTCTGCATCGAGCCACCTCAGACCAAAGTTCTCCATATTGGATATGGTAAGTGTGCTCCTGGTGCAGCTTTATCCCTGGGGTCTATTGTGTGTTGTAACATTTCTCTATGCGACGCTTCCCAGTGATTCCTTGGAGAGGTTGTATTTTTTGTAGGAAACTCTCTAGATTCAGTCTTAGTTTCTGCAGTTGGTGTCTGTACATTGGGTATCTTGGATCATTGATCCGTTTGTCTCTTTCAATACAGGGCAAGTGCAGATGTCTGTGCACTTCATGTTGTGCAAGTAAGTCTGTGTATGATGTTATTCCTCACACAGACTTTCTGTTTGGTTTCTTGGCAATGTGCCTTGAAGGACAGTGTGTGGTCTAGTTTGGGACCAAGGTATTTTGGAGCTGTGCAGTTTTCCATCTTGTGTCCTTGTCATATGATCTTTATTTTCCTTTCAGCCTCTCTGGATCTCAGATGGAAGGCACCTACTTTGGTTTTGTTTAGGTTTGTTGTAAAGTGGTTGTCGTGGTAATACTTCTCTAGTTTTTCAAGGGAATTGGTCAGCATTATTCAACTGCCACGGAGCTTTGTTCCTTGTGCAGCAACTGCTGTGTCGATGGCATGTTTGAACTGCGTCATCCCTGTATTCGTCGGTTGGGCATTGGGGTAGGTGTTGAACAATATCAGTGCCGGTACACTAACCTGTGCAAGGCCATTTTTTGTGTGTCATCATCATTTCTTGTTGCTTCCTAGGCTGATGGAGAAGCACCTATTTTGTAGTAGACATTTAATTAGTGTGGTAAGACCCCAGTCTTTTGTTACGTCTTGTTTATTAGCTTTCTGTGGCTTAATGCGGGTCCAGTGATTTCTTTGCCTGTGTACATCTTCAATTAGTTGGGTCAGGTCAGCATTTGACTGCACCCCATTTTTCCAGGTCTGAATCCAGCTTGGATTATTTTTCCATCCGCTGCTGGACCAACATGATTCAGAATCATTCTTTCCTGGACCTTGTATAGATGGCAAAGTAGAGAGATGGGTCAGTAGTTCTTAGGGTCGGTTGGCTCTTATCCTGGTTTGTGTAGAGCAACTATGCAAGTCCTCCATATTGTCAGGATCTAAGTTGTTGAGATACACATATTTATAAGCTCTACTACCTATATTTTTTCAGGTCAGTCCAAACTTTTTTATTTGACCTGGTCTTAGTTGGATAGGGTACACACTAAGAAAAGAAACTGATAGCATTACAATACAATCTCTATTCTGGAATCACCAAAGCAAAAGACTTAGAGGCAGACTAAAACACAAATGGAGAAGAGACCTCAAGAAAAACAAAGGAAACAAGGACATGTGAACAGAGCTGGCCCAGGCCTGGAGGACTGGATGTGCATTAGTGAAAAACCTGTGCTCCACAGGGAGCTTAAAGGTAATGATGATTACTGTGCTTACAGAAGGAAAATGTTGTATAACAAGTTGATACCTCTGATTCTGTAATCCAGAGTTGTGGTAATAATAGTAATGCTGTCCATGTTTCCTTGGGCAGCCATATTTGGGATAGTCCCAAACTTCTGTGATTCTGCAAAATAATGACCAAGTTAAATGATTGGAGTGATGTCTTGATCTAAACAATGAAATAACTTGCAGCAATATAAATGTGGGTTCTAAAAAGAGTGCTTTATATACCTAGGGCTACTCAAAATTCAAAGAGAGATATTTTACATAAAAACAATATCAATAGATCACTGACAAACATGAAAAGAATACAAGCAGTTTTCATTGGAGAAAAAGACTGGAGGATCTAGAAAAACTTGTGACAATGAGGAAAATTTTAGTCAACAGAAACAGAGAAAACAGATGTGATGATATAGTATTCAACGCCATCAAGTTTTACACCTTTTTTTTTTTTGCGTTCGCCTTATTTCTCTAATCTCCGAGGCGGTGTGCGTTGCACTGTGGTTTTTATTTTGCGCCTGTGCATCTGACTATAGCATGCATTATATGTAAAGGTCTGGTTCATCCTGTATTTTCTAAGGGTTTGCTTCCACAGGGTAACGGCTGGTGCTGTAACGGGGATCGAACCCAGCACCTTCAGATTGTGAGCTGTGTCACTTAACCACTAGTCCACACCGTCCCCTGGTATGACACTTGATGATGATGAAGGCATTGAATCATGAAAAGTGAAATGACTAGAGTGATAACAAATTGAATTATTAGAATGCCTGAAACTTGAGAAGTGAAAAGTTTAGAATGCATACAATGATTAACGAGTGGTTCTCAAACTAAATAGAATAGAGCTACTGATTCCTTCATTATGTAAGAGGAGACTTAAGAAGATTGTGCATCTGGTTGGCAACCACACTATGTAAAAACCATTGCTATACTGGTATGTCCTAGCCTATCATTTTTGAGTTCTTGCTTAATTCTCCATGTTCATGTGCCTTTGTTTCTGATCATGCTTTCCAGACATCTGAATTATCTTGTGAAGTTGATCAAGTTCTGTGTTTCTGACCTGGATATGGAGTTGGTTTTCTGTTATACTGACCTTTATTTCTTCTTTTATAAAGGTATTTATTTTCATGTTCTATTTTTTGCATGCTATAAACTAGCAAATTGCATTAAATTACATAATGAGTGAAATTTGCTTGATTGTTGGCAATCACACATCCACACCAATAGAAGTCATGCTTGTCTCTGTCTTTGGTAGGTGAATTATGTAGCACTGTGTTCAGTGTCCAGTACATCTGTCTTCAACGTGTATTTGTTTGGGGTATGCTTCCCTTATTTTTGACAGTTCCCAAACTACCTGAAAGGAAGCAGTTGTTTGTTGTCCAGAACTGTCACTCCCAGGAAAGCTGCCTTACTGCACAAATGAACCTTAATGACTCAGTCATAGAATCAATCTATAAAAGGACTAACCTCTGTTGTATATTATTCTTTACTGGACAAGCATCAATGAATGGCTTAGATATCTGATTCTGAGCTTCTACAAATGCCTTAGATTCGTCTGAGTCAGGATCTTCCAACCAGCGATATGGATCTGATATCTGAGATATACAGAAAGTATGATAACCCAATGCAATTTCTCATATTTCTAAAACATCTTTATGTTCCATTTTACAATTTACTTAACAGAATGACAACACACATACTTCACATATTCTGGATTCTCCATCATTTTCAGAATTATGGAAACAAACTAATACCACCAACACCCTCCCCCATCATCAAAACTCTGTATAGTGACAAAGTATCAAAGTAACCATAAAAAAACCCAACTCATTACCGGCTCAACAGAAGAGAACAATTGGCGATCTTCAGACTGTGTGCAAGCCACGACAGATACCTTCTCTTGCAAAATTGAAATGCTAAAACACTTAATAATAACGGCAAATTTATTTTTAATATTCTCACTTTTTTTAACAGTATCTATACATATATCAAACTGAAAGTCTGTTTGCTAAGCTTATTCCTTATAAAATTCTACTAAACCGTTACACCGATCTGAAGAAAATCTTACAGTTACCTTTTAGGACATTACTGGCTATTTATTTAAGTCTTTAAAAAAAAAAGAGAAAAAATTATATTTTATAAGAAACATTTACTGAGCCAGCAGAGAAATATGAATGGTGACCCCATGGCCCAATTTGGACGTCAACTGCACAGGCGTAAATAGTATGTTCAAATCACCTGCTCAATTATGGATTTAAGTTATACATTATTGAACAAGAATTACATAAAAAATTTAGATTAAAATAATTCCTTGAAAGTTTATATGAATTATGAATTATGACCCCCTGTAACAGATCTTAGCTGTGTAGATTTATTAGATGGCAGGGTATGAGTGCAATGGGGATATGACTGACGAGAGGGATTTAAACAATATTTATATATATAATGAGGAGCCGTTATAAAACTAGCTCACTTAGTTCTTTGATGCTGTCATTTATGTTTTACTAGAGAAGGGAATATGTGGAAGGTTATGAAGTCACGTTTAAACAAATTGACAACATATTCATATAGTGATATACTATTACAGATCTACACTACTAGTAATACTATTACTAGTTATAAGTAAGTACTAATGTTAATTGTTTTTAGAACTGAATAACTTATTCTTATTAATAATATTATATAATATTAATATACTATATAGAACTAGTAGTCCCAACTACTAGTACTAGCCCACGACCACGTCATTAAATTTTTTAAACATAGTAAATTATTAGTAATACTAATAGTACAGTAGTACACACTCATACTATGAGTCATAATTGCCATTTACAAACAGTACAAGCATATTGGTCGTGTATTGTTTAATGGCCCATTACGTGGCTATATAGTAAAGAACCAGAAACGTTCCAGTCTTGTTGTTGAAGTAAGAAGGCGTTTACCGACTTCAAGAATTAGAAAGCTTAATTTTTCATTATGATCCTTTTCTAAGAAACAAAACAAACAATTAACCAGTTATTATCACCTCCTGCCCGTGGTAAGTATCCTTCACGCTGTCGTCTCTTCTAGTCTTTGGATAGTTGAATTTTCCCATCGTGTTCGTGCTGTCCGAATCAAACTGTCTATGGTATGGATAGAGCTTGAGAACGATTAAGCCGACAACAACCGTGGCTAATGGCACCCAGGTCGTCCACAGTCGCAACATTTTGTTTCTCCCGCTAACCAATCAGAATCGGTCCCTCAGGTGTACGTGTAACAACCGAGCTAGCACCTATTTGTTGTTTGTCTTAGTCGACCTGTACTTCTACAGGGGTGGATGCCCATGTACAGGTCCCAGCTCTGGCGTGAGCTGGATGTAGCTGGATGAGGATTTCCTGCTTATCTGGCTAGGCTCGATTAACTTATTAATCGGCTGTGTTGAGACAAGTGCCGCAGTGGGTGGTTAACCAATTTGCGAGTCCATCTTAATATACTCAAATACTAGAGCAAAGTAGACCCGCAGCCTTTTAGGCGCCATCTATGCTGCTCTTAACAAACCACCTAACCATGGTTGGTGTTATGCCATGTAACACAGATAGTCACCTCTTACAACTATTTGTTGTATGTAACGAAATAATATAAAAAGGAATGACACTTGGCACTAGCAGCAGCCTCCTTCTTAATTCCACGAGAACCTGTATGGAGACATCTGGAACTACGATTGACTGTCGCCTTATTAAATTAATTTATATCGAAGTTTAAAGACAACCAAAGAAGAGAAAGAAATCAACCTTTGCTCGCTGAAGAATACGTTTGGTTGCCACATAATACATATAGTAATATATAAATACTCGCTCGTACATACATCTTGTGCATTTTTGCCACCTTGAAAGTTACATACTAACAAACACCTAGAATCAAAGCCCGAATAAAAGGAAATACACATGAGACAGTTCATGAAATCTGGCGAGGTATCAAGTAAATTACGCCAGGGTGAAAACAAGATATGGAAATCCATTTTTTAAATCGATTGCTCACACTGGTGTGGAAGCTGATACAATGCATTATCTGCTTATTATCAAGCGCCAGCTTAACTTAACTTAACTTAACGTCTTTATACTGGTTTAGAAGACTCTACACAGTCTGTAATCAACTAGTTTCATGCACATTACCTTGCTTTAAAAGCTATGTGCATCCAATTTATTCTTAAATACATTAACTGTCCCTGCCTTCACTACCTCCCGTGGCAATGCATTCCAAGCATTCACCACTCTCGGGCTAAAAAGTGTTTCCAAATATCTAATCTGGACCTCTCTTTAGTTAATTTGTAGTTATGCCCTCTTGTTCTTGTGGGTGGCTGAATTTTTAAAAAAACAACTTGTTATAGTCTAATTTATCCATTCCCCTGATCATCTTATAAACCTGTATTAAGTCACCACAAATTCTTCTCTCTTCTAGACACTGTAGACCGGTTTTTCGGAGTCTTTCCTCATAACTGTAATTATGGAATCCCACTATCAGCTTTGTCGCTCTTGTTTGTATTCTTTCCAGCATGTTTATATCTTCTCTATGATAAGGACTCCACACATTACTCCAATCTAGGTCTAACTAATGCTTTCTATCACTTCCTTGCTCCTATGTTTAATATTTCTTTTTGTCATACGTAACATTGCATTTGCCTTTTCCACTGCTACCTGCACTTGCTCACTCACCTTACCTGTATGATCTATTATAACTACTAGGTCCCTTTCCTTATCTATCTTTATAATATTGTTTTCTCAAATTTTGTAATTATGTTCCATATTGGTTCTACCCATGTGGATGACTGTACATTTATCTTCCTTAAACTCCATTTGCCAGCTTACAGACCATTGTCGAATTTTATCTACATCCGACCTCAAAATATCCACTTCTGCATTAGATGAGACACTACTGCATAGATTTGTGTCATCAGCAAATTTTGCAATCATGGATTCCATATCAATGTCTAAATCATTTATATATATATATATAAAGAACAAAATTGGTCCCAAAACCGAGCCCTGTGGCACACCACTTTTCACTTCACACCACTCAGAGTACTCCTTATTTATGCCCATCCTCCGCCTTCCGTTAACCAATTTTCAATCCATTTGGCAACTTCCCCACCTATTCCATGTGATTTTAACTTTCGAAATAATCTTTGATCAGGTACTGTATCAAAGGCCTTTGCAAAATCTAGATAAATAACGTCTACTGGCTCCCCTTTATCTATCATTTTAGTAACCTCTTCCGTAAATTCTAATAGATATGTTAAGCATGATCTCCTTCTAGTAAACCCGTGCTGACTATTTATGATTAGATTAAATGTGTCTAATTGCATTACAATGTTTTCTTTGAATATTGACTCTAACAATTTACAGACTATGCCCGTTAAACTCACCGGTCTATAATTTTTGGATAGATGGGCAACTCTTCCCCTGCTCTCTCTTCTCTTACCCCACTGTTTCATTTGACTCTGTCCTACAGTCACACTCTTGCACAACTTTCACACGCGCCCTCATGTTGAGGCCATTCCATTGCACTTTGGCTGGGCTAGCTTCTGAGGGCGCACAGACCTAGCATAGGTACATACAGACGCACACATTCATCCAAGCACTGGTTTATGCGTCCTGATATCGCCCAATGGACTACTGTCTGGGGTGGAATGGCGCGCCTCCGCCAGTTGAGACTAGTGAGGCAAACATCTAAGCAACAATAACAACGTCTATAGTTCGCTGGATCTGATTTTTTGCCCTTTTTGAATAAGGGGATCACTCCTGCATCTTTCCAATCCCGTGGAACAATCCCTTTTGCAAGTGATTGAGAACATAATATAGCCAATGGTTTTACTAGTTTGTCTCTAATTTCAAACAGCAATTTTGGATGAAAACCATCTGTACCTGGACATTTATCCACTTTCTACCCCTCCAATTTTTTAAAAACCATTTCCTCTGTAATACACATTGATCTTAATCCCTCTGTATCCATGTCTCTTTGAAAAATATCTACAGGCTTTGCATGTGACCTGAAAGATCACTGGGGCAGTTATACTGCAGATTGTTGAAGCAGTTTCCGCCACTTCACTCTACCTTGTGCCAATATATTTGTTCTAGCTATAGACCTTCTCGTCCACTTTCTGATGTTGTCGTCATATTAATGTTCTGCCTCCCTCAATTGTTTCTCTTTGATCCCAGTCGGACTTGTTAGACTCTATGGAAAGTCGACCATGATTTTACTCTTCTCTGCTCCAATTTCCATTCCAAACTGTTGGGCGGCATTGCCAAGGTTTGAGAGTAGAATCGCAAGTTCTAGCTCCGTTCCAGCCAGCCCGGTAATGTCAAGGTTTGAGAGTAGAATCGCAAGTTCTAGCTCCGTTCCAGCCAGCCCGGTAATGTCAAGGTTTGAGAGTAGAATCGCAAGTTCTAGCTCCGTTCCAGCCAGCCCGGTAATGTCATCAGCAAAACAGAGATTGGTGAGTGAATGACCACCTATGCTGACAGTACCCACGTGATCCTCCAGAGCTTCGGACATGAAACGTTCCAGAAAAACCTTGAATAGGGTCGGTGAATGAATACAAGCTTGTCGTACTCCGGTTGTTGTGCCGAACCATTCCCCAGTTATGCCGGGAAGACTGCATTGGTGACTTGAGAGTAGAGTTTCTCAATGACGTAGGTAAGCCGACACCCCATCTTATATTTAGCATAGTTGTCCATAGGGTCTCATGCCATGCCATGTTGAAATTTAGTTTTAAGTCAACAAAGATTTAGTATATCTTTTGTTTATGCTGAAGGTATTTTTCATTAAGCAGGCGTAGATTTAAAATGCGTTTAATTGTGCAGCAACTCAGCTAGAAGGTATTGCCACATCCCCTTACAGCCCAGACCTCACTCCAAGCGATGTCCACCTGTTTGGACCCCTAAACGAATTCCTGTGTGGTCAGCATTTCAGCACTGATGACGAAGTGAAACAGGCTGTCCTAGATTGGTGCAGACAAATACATCTTTCTACGCTGAAGCTTTTCAAGCATTACTTAAACGCTGAGAAAAGTTTAAAAACATTGCACGAGATTACATTGACAAATAAATGTCATTTTGTCGACTTGAAAAATAAAATTTCTTTACAAAAAAAAGTCCTGCTTTGACTTGAACGCCCCTCATATGTATCTTCGTTGCGCGACAGATACAACAGAAATTACAGAAGCATAGCATAGACCTTTACACTGTATTTATTGACCTCACCAAGGCATTGGTTTGGGATGATCATGTCAAGTTGGACTGCACCACCAAGGTTATCACCACGCTTGTTATTGTTTGAGAATACCTACAATGAGTAAGTTTACTCTTTTGGGCGCCCTGAAAAGGACGCTAAATGGCTGATTGCAGTAACTTTCCTCACACCCTGAGCGCCTCACACCCTGAGCGTGCTGAGGAAGGTGGACCGGGGTCCGCCAGGCGGCTGTGCTATGCTTGGCTTCATTTGCTTGTCTCTTACTACTACGGGATCACGTCGATCCCTCATCTCGTTAGCCAATCTGTCATGAAAACAGACCGTTTCCAGGGAGTGCTGCGAGGAAGCCGAGGTCGGAGTCTTGGCTAATATATTTTGCCTGACCCTGACTAACATGTCTGATCAGTATGTTTCGTTTGGCCAGACACTAGTCTTCCTCCCATGGTGAAACACCTCCAGAAAGGCATTCGTGCTCGTCTGCTGGAGAGCAGAGACTTTCAAAACGTTTGATGTGCCAAACGGTGTAAAACAAGGCTGTGTGCTCGCCCCAACCCCATCTAGAGAGATATTCTCAGCCACGATGGTGGACGCTTTTAGAACAGCCAAATGTGCATAACCATCAGATACCGCATGGACGGCAAGCTCCTCAATGCTCGCAGAATGTGGGCTAAAACCAGAGTAGAAGGCGACATGATCCATGAACTTGTATTTGCTGACGTATGTGCATGAAGAACAACGCAGAGCAGGAAATGCAGGAGGACATGGACCTGTTATATGGTGCGTGTGACAATTTCAGACTGGTCATAAATGGTTTTTTTAAAAACGGAAGTGATGCTCGAAGTAACTTCCGGTATAGGATACACACGGCCACAAATCACAGTAAATGGACAGATCATAAACTAAAATATGTGCTCATGTTCGCGTGTCTGGGTAGTACACTGCACGAACCGTCAAACTCAGCCACGAAGAGGCAAGCACACAAATTAAAGCCACTGCAGCCTTCTACCGAGCTGTTAGACTCCCAGCCCTGGTATACGCATGCGAGAGTTGGACTGTCTATGCGAGACAGACAAACATATTGAACCACTTCCACATATCCAGCCTGAAACACATACTCCGCACCCGTTGCCAGGACCATGTCCATGACACTGAAGTCTTGAAGAGAGCAGACATGCCAAGCATCCATGCATCCCTGCAGGTGGCACAGCTGAGATGGGCTGGACAGCTTATGCAGATGCCAGACACAAGAAGAGGAGAGTCACCAAATTCAGACAATCCAAACCAAGCGCCTTCTTTTCTTCTTCTTCTTCTTCTTCGCACGCTGTCAGACGTCAACTTGAATTTGTTCGAAGAAAGCAGCGGGGTCATCTTGAGGTTGTTAACTCTGCCATAGAGCTTGTCTAGTGTTGCCACTGGTAATGGCCACATCTGCTTTCTCTGGTCCTCGTATGTCGGGCAATTTTGCAGCAGATATTCAGCGGTCATTTTCCCTGTACCACAAGTGCATTCGTCAGTAGCACAAATCTTCAGTTTATTGAATAGATGGTACTTCAGTCTGTTGTGGCTTATGCGCAGCCTGAAGACCACCACCTGCTCTCTTCTGTTCAACTGGTAGTAGCCCTAATTTTTTCTGTAGCCAGTATACTCTGTTTCCCATTTGGCCATGTACCTGGCCCTAATAAATCTTTTGAACTCTTCGTAGGTCACATTAGAATCTAGTTGTGGTAAACTTGGTCCTTCTTTTGCCAGTCTGTCTGCCTCCTCGTTGCCTTGGATGTTACAGTGGGATGGAACCCACTGTACCACTACTCTTTTTGGTGCGGACTGCTGGCATAGTTGACAGAGTACTGCTCTTAAATCATTAAGTTCAGTATTTTTCTGGCTTTTTAGTGCTGTAACCACGGCCAGTTCATCTGTAAACAAGAAACCAAGCACCTGATCTGGAACGGAAAGAGCAGAGAAACAACTCTCGTTGGTTAAAAAAGACATTGTGTACAAACCGTGCAATAGAACATTCCGTGCTCGCATTCGACTATTAGGCCACATTATGTTCAGCAAACACCGGGCCGAAACATGACAGCAGTGCAGAAACAAAACAAAACAGATCACATACAACAATTTGAGTAACCAAATCGAACTTGACGTACCCTGACTTAAGTTACAGGCTATGTATCTACACCTGGAACGATAGTGGTCGGAGGCGGGTAAACGTATTGCCGCAGACAAACCCGCGTAGTCTGGAATCCACGCGAACAGGATGGATGATGACAAGCAGACAGACAAAAACGCGGGTGGATTCTGAAATTACGTGATCTGGGAGGCAGATAGAATATAAATCCCAGCCTAGAGAGACGTGAGGATTATTACTTGAGAAGAGCTTCGAAAGAGATAGGCAGTGGAAAGCGGTCGACAGGACATTACAGGAAAACACCTTCGAAGCAGACGCTCAGTGGAGAGCAGGCGATAGAGTGAGGCAGATTTGAGTTGAGAACCACGGAGAGAGAACATTTCACTTCAAAGACAAAGGTACTTTGGAAAGAGACGCTCAGTGGAGGGCAGGCGACAAAAATATGCAGTTGGGGCAGATTTGAGTTGAGATGTAGGCGACGGAGAGAGGCTGTTGAGATAGATACACAGCGAGCAAGGTAACTACCCTCATATTATGTAGTAGTCGAAATTACAAGTCGACAGTGGCTTAAAGAGGAAGTATTTCAGTCATCCCATTCATCATATTGACACAGTCCCACTGATCACGTCGACATCACCTTGATCACGTGAATGTAAGTCATCGGTCGCAGCTAGAGGCAGTTTTACAGTGATCTCATGGATCATAGTTTATGCGGTCTATCCTGACCACATTGAGACCACTTTAATCTACCCCCGACAAAGAGGAACAAGACCACGGACGTCATACTTGGGTTCAGAACCTACGAATGCATCAGCGGCAATCCGCAACCAAGTTCGATCGCAACAGACCAGATAAGGAGAATAGGGAATCGTGACGTATAAATGGTGAAAGAATGAATTTAAGTTTTTAGAGAGTTTATAGTTGGCAGTGTTACCTGAATACAAAATATGTTGTATTGTGTTTATATTTAGTGTTACTTGAATTTGTTTAGAGTGAGGGTAGAGTGAAATAGAATAGAACTGACCCCTTTACCGTCAGAGTTCCATCAAATTGACCGGCTCTGGTACACATCATTACGTTTATGAAACTCAAGTATTTTAGACAAAATAAACGCCACGAGGGTTTAGAGAAAACGACACTAAAGGGTTTGTTACCTGGAAAACAAGTGGGAAGCAGACAGACCGACGATAAGATCGATACACGACATCCAATATGTTCTGAAGATGACAGTGAAGGAGGCGGGAGAACTGATCAAAGATCGAGTCTTACAGAGCTGCTGTGATGGGAGTGGCGTTCTGCAAAGCACGTCCTACATAATGGTGACAATTGTTGGGTATGACCAAATAAAGATACAATTAAATGTAACAAAGCTGATTCAATTAGAAGGATGCATTAGGAGCACGAATAAAGGCACGTTGCTTGATGAGAAAGATACATGAGACTGATGAGCATAAGCTGTTCGGCGACAGCAGAGGCAACAAACTTACTTTGTCGGTTCTTCTGTCCTGGGATGCAGGCGCTTGTCAGAGTTAATGTCAAACTGTGCTTTCTGTTCTTTGCGCCTTGACCAAAATCCAGACTAGTTCTCGGTCTTTCAGAGGTTATCCAACGTTGCCACACTAACGGGCTTTGGTCGACCGAATTGTGTAATTACATCAACAAAACAGAATCTGTACCGCATGCCACGAGTACACCAGTCTTTAAAGCACTACGAAAGAAACCTCCAGCAGCCTAAGAATGATTTTAAAGCACTCGGCCTGATAAGCCCCCCCCCCCCCCCCCCCCCTTCCACCCCACTGATGACTGTTTAGTATTGACACATTTTAACGTTTGTAAAATAAAATAAATGCCAGAGCTCACAATAGGTGCAGTGTTAACAGAGATGGCACAGTGCGTTAGCTGGAAACAGACACGAATTACCACGGCTGGCGTTTAGGGAAATTGACTTAGGTCAAAATTATGAAGAGATTGAAAGACAAAAGTGAAGGAAACAGAGAGAATCTGGACGGAGACATCCACCAACATGAGTCACTCATTGACATCCACCAACATGAGTCACTCATTGACATCCACCAACATGAGTCATTCATTGACATCCACCAACATGAGCCTTATATTGACATCCAACAACGTGAGTGATATATTGACATTCACCAACCCGAGTCATATTTTGACATCAACTAACATGAGTCATATATTGACATCCAATCACATGAGTCGTAAATTGACATCCACCAACACGAGTCATATATTGACATCCACCAACATGATTGACACATTGACATCCACCAACATGAGTCACTCACTGACATCCAATAACATGAGTCATATATTGACATCCAACAACATGACTTATATATTGACATCCACCAACATGAGTCATATATTGACATCCACCAATGTGATTGACACATTGACATCCACCAACATGAGTCATATATTGACATCCACCAACATGAGTCACTCATTGACATCCACCAACATGAGTCATTCATTGACATCCACCAACATGAGCCTTATATTGACATCCAACAACGTGAGTGATATATTGACATTCACCAACCCGAGTCATATTTTGACATCAACTAACATGAGTCATATATTGACATCCAATCACATGAGTCGTAAATGGACATCCACCAACACGAGTCATATATTGTAACAGTTCCCGCCGGAGCAAGGGGAGTTTAGGATGCCTGAACATGTTAAAACTTAAAGCTACCTGAATGCATGTCAAGGTCACTCACCGTCTCAGCAAAGAAGAACAGAGTTGAGTTAAGGAATGGGGACAGGTAGTAACTGACCACTGGCCTTCCGATTTTGAAAACGGAGCTTGCAAACCAGCTAGGAAGGAGAGAAGAAATCAAGAAATCACAGAAGTAAACAAGGCCCAGTATTTTGGAAGGGGACAGAGTGGTAGAAAAGTGAGTAGGAAGCCCGTCCAACTTCCACATGCCGATCCGTGGAGGGACAGAGGTGGAAATCTCAGGACGGACGTGTGTGGACAACTGGAAAGAGGTGGCGAAAAGCGTATGAGTTTGACCCAGGTGGAGAGGCCAAGTCAAGTGAGAGGAGGAGGAATGGTTGGGCAGAAGTTTGAATCGGGAAGATTCTTAGCCCACAAGAGGCCTTTTGCAAGGTTACAGATGGAGAGGCAGGACAGGAGCTATCAAAGAGACTTTGAGCACGAGGCGGATGGACGGAAAGAAAGAGATACAGGTTTTGTGTATGCAGAAAAGTTAGGGACGGAGGGCAGGTTACGCAATACAAACGAGACAAACGTTCGCTCAGAGGTCCAGATGAAAAGTCACATCATCAGACAGCATAGACCGAGAATTCAGGAAGAGGCTATTACGTCGATTAACATGGTAGGGCGTGCTGAAAGGGGCCAAGTTTACCAGGAACTTGTGGTCAAGCCTGGTAGAACATTAGTTAAAGTCGACGAAGAATCGAACAAGGAAATAGTCGGAGATTCGTCAGATAAAGAGGAAAGGAGAGGAGGAGGAATGGTGGCAGGGCCTAGCCATGCGGGAGAAGTTGTTGAACAGACCGAAAGAAGGGACAACCCTTCGGCCACCGATGAAGGAAGTGGGAATGACGCACAGTTGGAATGTGAAACGGACGCACCGGGTAAGAATACTCGTGCAGCCAACAAAGGAGGAACAGAGTTTCTAAGGAAAACGAAGAAAAGGGAAAGACAGGGAAACCACAGCCAGGACAGCGAACCAGTCATCGAAGCAAAGATGAAAAGATCTCAGTTCGAGATAAGCCAACAGTCAAACGAACAGTGTGAAAAGTCTTTCCCACAAATAGTGAATACAGATGGACGGAAGGCTGAAGTAGCGGACGATGTAAGTGTACGTAACACTACCAGAGAACCGGTGGATACGAACCAAAAAACCGTGAAACAAACAGACCAGACGATGGGCGTTTTACAGGAGGAATTCGCGCAGCAATCAGAGACAGCTGATGGGGCAGCGCATAGTCTGGTTTAAAATAAGCAGTAGTGATAAGGAACGGTTGATACAATGTTTACTGACGCTAGCCAAAAACATGGAATTCAGAAATGGAATTAGGTAAAGTCGTGTGGAGTACTTACACACTGGTAGTACATATGTTGGGCTATCATGTGAAACTCCAGTTAATGTATGCATTTGCATCAAATTTGTTTCATCTACCGTTATCCTTGGGAAACGGAGATTTGGATAATTAGGGGGTAGGGTTTAGAGATGGAGGAATGACCAGATGTTTAAAATTCCTTTGAATTCGTTGTCTGAAGTACACGCCAGACAATGAGCGGACGGTCAGTCTGAAGCGAAGACTGACCGAGATCAAAGGGACATTTCCGACCAGAGAAACGGACAGAACGGACAAGAGACGCAGGATAGCTGGATGTGTAACTCCATTGTGAAACTCCATTGTCCATCGTTTCATTGCTTTGAGGGGCAAGTGCCGTACCCCTCGACCAAAGCAAGAACAGGATACTGAACAGACTGCAAGTGCACGCCCTTGTACAAAACAAAACAATTTGTGATGGGAAAGGACTTCGATAGCTCACCGCTCTCCTGAACTCTAGTTTGCAATTCATCATACAGTATCTGCATTATTCTGATAACGATCTTTGTGCTTCTCTATTCTGGCATGGTCTTCCCTCAACCCTTTCTACTGACCATGCCGAACGCATTATTCAGGCCGATACAAACTGTATCCAGGCTATAGCGTTCTAATTTACACTTTTCTTGTAGATGTCTCTCAGCGATCGTCACATCAGCTCCACGTTATTTCCTGATCCCACATTCATTATCGAGTAGAAGACCTTGACTGAGGCAAACCATGAGGAAATGAGTAAAGATTCTGGCAAAAAGCTTCCGTGTGTGTGACAGTTGAGTGATGACTGTGTTTCGATATTGTTGAATAACTTAACTCACGTCTCTCCTGGGGCAAGCTGTTGTCGACACACTGTTTGCAAACCAAAGCAATACCTATATATATATATATATATATATATCATCTCCTTGCCTTGCACCTGTTTGATGTTCATTTTGGTATACGGTATGTTGTCAGTCCAATCTGTCAATCTTGTTTGTTCCATGCCATGACTACTTCCCAGTCAATGGTACAACTTACAAATCTTTACGTTGCCACAATTATTTTTTCAGCACGTCACATTTCACTATAATCATAGTTGTTGAGAGCCTGTAAGCTTTTTTATTTGTTGGTCTATAATTTGTGTGTGTGTGTGTGTGTGTGTGTGTGTGTTCGTGTATATATATATATATATAGAGGCATAAATTATAAAATAATAAATTAATAAAGAACTTGTTGGTGTTATTGTTTTTGTTATGCGTCTGATAATTTATGAGATACAAGAAGATGAAGGTACTTTTTCATATGACACCATCAGGTCCTCTATTGCACAGGATTCCTGCATTCTAGAACATATAATCAGGTGTTCCGGGTCCTGGACGGCCTCACATTCGCAATATTAATTGTCTGCAAATCCCAAGTTGTTCAGGTTAGTCTCACACCTGTCCTTAAGCCTGTTAAGAGATCTGCACGTAGTAAATGGCAAATCGTGTCCAAGTGCAGGTTCTTCTTTGATCTCCTTCCAACCTTCACCATTCTTTTGGCGCCACTTTTCTATGCGGTTACTCTCGGAGCTCTGTTCTGATGGATGTACCTTCATTGAATTCAGTCGTATTCTTCCTGCTATATGTCCAAAAATAGCACATGGCTGTTTTTGTCTCCCAACTTCAGATGCGACATGGCTTCTAATATCAGGAGGAGCAATGCCAGCTATTGAATAGACTTTTTCCGTTGGTGTCGGTTCTATTATCCTATTACAATTGAGCACCTGTTTCATGTGTAGATGCATTCCATGCTGGTACAGCATACTCTGCCGCTGAAAGACAGTGCAAGGACTGATATGCGGATCATCGTTGAGGATGTTCCCCATGCAGTGTTTGTTAGCTTGAGAATTAAATTATACCTTGCAATGACTTTTTGTTTCACCGCATTGGGTGTATCGCTATGTTCATGTATATTTCCGCACCACTTAATATGAAGTTGTCGTCTTGCTTGTCTGTTCTTCAAGTGGAAAGCACATACCTGTGTTTTACTGAGATTGACTTTGAGGTAGTTTTCCTCATAGTATTCGGCCATTCTGTCTAAAGCTTTTGTTAGTCCGAGCTCCACTTCCTCAAACGCTTTCTCTGTGCAGCTATTGCAGTGGCATCTGCATTTTATAAGAACGCTGTCAGCGTTCTTCCGGGTGTCCACATGATGCCAGACAAACGCTCATTTCGTTAACAGCACATTGAACGAAATTTGTTTTGTTTATCCGTGTTTCTATATTTTAATTAACATTATAGGGTAAGGGAAGTAACCATTATATTTACATTTCAATTGTAAAAGCTTCGACGTGCATTGTGAGGGAACAAAGTTGGAAAGCATTTGTCATCTTTCAAGTCAGTTTATCGCAGAAATGTGTAACGAACCTAGCACTTCAAGATTGTCTAATAGTAGGTTGTTGTTATCTGTAGAAAAGTCTAGGGAGTTGTGTACTCTAGATGAATTTAGTAAAGAGCATTCACATTTTTCTGATGTTAACTTAACTTAACGTCTTTATACTGGTTTAGAAGACCCTGCAGAGTCTGTAAACAACCAGTTACATTTACTTCACCTTGCTCTAAAAGCTATGCGCATCCAGTTTATTCTTAAATGCATTAAATGTCCCCGCCTCCCCTACCTCCCCTGGCAATGCATTTCAAGCAGACACCACTCTCTGACTAAAAAAATATTTCCTAATATCTAATCTGGACCTCTCTTTAATCAGCTTGTAGCTATGCCCTCGTGTTATTGTGGGTGGATGTATTTAAAAAACAAACTTGTTATAGTCTAATTTATCCATTCCTCTGATCATCTTATAAACCTGTATTAAGTCACCACGAATTATTCTCTCTTCGGGGTACTGTAGGCCGGTTTTTCTGAGTCGTTCCTCATAACTGTAATTCTGGAATCCCACTATCATCTTTGTCGCTCTTTTTTGTATTCTTTCCAGCATGTTTATATTCCCTCTATGATGCGGACTCCACACCTGTACACAGTACTCCAATCTAGTTGGATGGGTATACCCGGAGTGCAGTGACGTCGATTCTCAGAAACAGAAATAGGCATAGAATAATATTATCCAACCTACTCAGCCTACTGAATCTGATGCTGAAGATGAGGGGTGTTGTCACAACCAGGACCTAGTGCTGCTAAAAGACAAGAACGTTTGACTGCACCATCAACAGAAAAACGAAGATGCAATATTTCTAAAGAAAATTCTAGAGAACATGATAGCGAATGGGTTTCAGTACCAAATTCCATCCCCACTGACTGACTGAGACCCAGAACTAATTCAGATTGCTGTCAAAATGTGGTCGACCATATAGAAAATATGGAGACCAACTCACTGACACATTAACTCCATTTAACTGCTACATAAAATTTTTTTCTTGTAGATATTATTCATAAATGGATTACTGTTATTCTGAAGTACACTAGACCAATCTGCTTATTACGTTTCAGTGGTTATTCATAGATTGGTAAAATCGTTGTGTGTGAAAAATAGTTTTTATTACAAAAAATTACAATATAATTATTAACAATTACTTGTAATATTTTATGAAATTATACAAGAGTCCATATTCTTACTGCAGATTCATTTTACTTTAATTTTATATATAACAAGTTTATCTTCCTTTTGAAATAATTTTAAAAAGTCACGTTTCACGAAGAGACTGTTTTTATAGAAAAAATAATTCTGGCAGAACTAGTAAAAAAATGTCGGCCTTTAAGACAGGACACTTCATTGTGCAAGACCGTTCTTATGGTTGCGCCATCTACTGTATTTAATTTTCGAAGTCCCATAGAAACGTCTATTCTGTAGAACGCATTTGATTACCTGAGTTAAGCGCTAGTCCTTAGTGGCTTTATATATCTTTATCACGAGTAGTCGATGGTTTACTGTATCATACGTCGCCGCGAGGTCAACAAAAGCAGCCACTGTCCCCTGCTTCCGCTCGTACCCGTCCTCAATGTGTTGCATGAGATTTAAAGACCTGTCCACAGCACGATTTTCCTGGCCTGAAACTTGTCTGTTCTGGGATCAGTTTATCATCAATAGTGCCTGAGATTCGACTCAATATCATTAAAAAAATACTTTTTATAGATGACATAAAAGCGAGACAGGTCTGAAATGTTTGGCTTCTATTGGCGATTTCGCAGGTTTGATCAGTGCCACGACTCTAGCTTTACTCCAGGTTTGAGCTGAGCAGTGCCACGACTCTAGCTTTACTCCAGGTTTGAGCAGTGCCACGACTCTAGCTTGACTCCAGGTTTGAGCAGTGCCATGACTCTAGCTTTACTCCAGGTTTGAGCAGTGCCATGACTCTAGCTTTACTCCAGGTTTGAGCTGAGCTGTGCCACGACTCTAGCTTTACTCCAGGTTTGAGCAGTGCCACGACTCTAGCTTTACTCCAGGTTTGAGCAGTTCCACGACTCTAGCTTTACTCTACGTTTGAGCAGTGCCACGACACTAGATTAACTCCAGGGTTGAGCAGTGCCACGACTCTAGCTTACTCCAGGTTTGAGCTGAGCAGTGCCACGACTCTAGCTGTACTCCAGGTATGAGCTGAGCAGTGCCACGACTCTAGCTTTACTCCAGGTTTGAGCTGAACAGTGCCACGACTCTAGCTTTACTCCAGGTTTGTGCTAGCAGTGCCACGACTCTAGCTTTACTCCAGGTTTGAGCTGAGCAGTGCCACGACTCTAGCTTTACTCCAGGTTTGAGCAGTGCCATGACTCTAGCTTTACTCCAGGTTTGAGCTGAGCAGTGCCACGACTCTAGCTTTACTCCCGGTTTGAGCAGTGCCACGACTCTAGCTTTACTCCAGGTTTGAGCAGTGCTGCGAATCTAGCTTTACTCCAGTTTTGAGCAGTGCCACGACTCTAGCTTTACTCCAGTTTTGAGCAGTGCCACGACTCTAGCTTTACTCCAGGTTTGAGTAGTGCCACGACTCTAGCTTTACTCTAGGTTTGAGCAGTACTACGACTCTAGCTTTACTCCAGGTTTGGTCAGTGCCACAACTCTAGCTTTACTCCATGTTTGAGCAGTGCCACGACTCTAGCTATATTCCAAGTTTGAGTAGTGCCACGACTCTAGCTTTACTCCAGGTTTGAGCAGTCCCACGACTCTAGCTTTACTCCAGGTTTGATCAGTACTACGACTCTAGCTTTACTCCAGGTTTGATCAGTGCCACAACTCTAGCTTTACTCCAGGTTTGAGCAGTGCCACGACTCTAGCTTTACTCCAGGTTTGAGCTGAGCAGTGCCACGACTATAGCTTAACTTCAGGTTTGAGAAGTCCCACGACTCTAGCTTTACTCCAGGTTTGTGCAGTGCCACGACTCTAGCTTTACTCTAGGTTTGAGCAGTGCCATGACTCTAGCTTTACTCCAGGTTTGAGCAGTGCCATGACTCTAGCTTTACTCCAGGTTTGAGCTGAGCTGTGCCACGACTCTAGCTTTACTCCAGGTTTGAGCAGTTCCACGACTCTAGCTTTACTCTACGTTTGAGCAGTGCCACGACACTAGATTTACTCCAGGGTTGAGCAGTGCCAAGACTCTAGCTTACTCCAGGTTTGAGCTGAGCAGTGCCACGACTCTAGCTTTACTCCAGGTTTGAGCTGAGCAGTGCCACGACTCTAGCCTTACTCCAGGTTTGAGCTGAGCAGTGCCACGACTCTAGCTTTACTCCAGGTTTGAGCTGAACAGTGCCACGACTCTAGCTTTACTCCAGGTTTGAGTAGTCCCACGACTCTAGCTTTACTCCAGGTTTGTGCAGTGCCACGACTCTAGCTTTACTCCAGGTTTGAGCAGTACCATGACTCTAGCTTTACTCCAGGTTTGAGCTGAGCTGTGCCACAACTCTAGCTTTACTCCAGGTTTGAGCAGTGCCACGACTCTAGTTTCACTCCAGGTTTGAGCAGTTCCACGACTGTAGCTTTACTCTAGGTTTGAGCTGAGCTGTGCCACAACTCTAGCTTTACTCCAAGTTTGAGCAGTGCCACGACTCTAGCTTCACTCCAGGTTTGAGCAGTGCCACGACTCTAGCTTTACACCACGTTTGAGCAGTGCTGCGACTCTAGCTTTACTCCAGGTTTGAGCAGTGCCACGACTCTAGCTTTACTCCAGGTTTGAGCAGTGCTGCGACTCTAGCTTTACTCCAGGTTTGAGCAGTGCCACGACTCTAGCTTTACTCTAGGTTTTTAGCAGTACTACGACTCTAGCTTTACTCCAGGTTTGTTCAGATCCACAACTCTAGCTTTATTCCAAATTTGAGCAGTGCCACGACTCTAGCTTTACTCCAGGTTTGAGCAGTGCCACGACTCTAGCTTTACTCTAGGTTTGAGCAGTACTACGACTCTAGCTTTACTCCAGGTTTGATCAGTGCCACAACTCTAGCTTTACTCCAGGTTTGAGCAGTGCCACGACTCTAGCTTTACTCCAGGTTTTAGCAGTCCCACGACTCTAGCTTTACTCCAGGTTTGTGCAATGCCACGACTCTAGCTTTACTCCAGGTTTGAGCAGTACCATGACTCTAGCTTTACTTCAGGTTTGAGCAGTGTCACGACTCTAGCTTTACTCCAGGTTTGAGCTGAGCAGTGCCACGACTCTAGCTTTACTCCAGGTTTGAGCAGTGCTGCGACTCTAGCTTTACTTCAGGTTTGCGCAGTGCCACGACTCTAGCTTTACTCCCGGTTTGAGCAGTCCCACGACTCTAGCTTTACTCCAGGTTTGAGCAGTGTCACGACTCTAGCTTTACTCCAGGTTTGAGCTGAGCAGTGCCACGACTCTAGCTTTACTCCAGGTTTGAGCAGTGCTGCGACTCTAGCTTTACTTCAGGTTTGCGCAGTGCCACGACTCTAGCTTTACTCCCGGTTTGAGCAGTGCCACGACTCTAGCTTTACTCCAGGTTTGAGCAGTGCCACGACTCTAGCTTTATTCCAAGTTTGAGCAGTGCCACGACTCTAGCTTCACTCCAGGTTTGAGCTGAGCAGTGCCCCGACTCTAGCTTTACTCCAAGTTTGAGCAGTGCCACGACTCTAGCTTTACTCCAGGTTTGAGCAGTGCCACGACTCTAGCTTTATTCCAAGTTTGAGCAGTGCCACGACTCTAGCTTCACTCCAGGTTTGAGCTGAGCAGTGCCACGACTCTAGCTTTCCTCCAGGTTTGAGCTGAGCAGTGCCACGACTCTAGCTTTACTCCAGGTTAGAGCTGAACAGTGCCACGACTCTAGCTTTACTCCAGGTTTGATCAGTGCCAAAACTCTAGCTTTACACCAGGTTTGAGCAGTGCTGCGACTCTAGCTTTACTCTAGGTTTGAGCAGTGCCACGACTCTAGCTTTACTCCAGGTTTGAGCAGTGCTGCGACTCGATCTTAACTCCAGGTTTGAGCAGTGCTGCGACTCTAGCTGTACTCCAGGTTTGAGCAGTGCTGCGACTCTAGCTTTACTCCAGGTTTGAGCAGTGCTGCGACTCTAGCTTTGCTCCAGGTTTGAGCAGTGCCATGACTCTAGCTTCACTCCAGGTTTGAGCTGAGCAGTGCCACGACTCTAGCTTTACTCCAGGTTTGAGCAGTACCATGACTCTAGCTTTACTCCAGGTTTGAGCTGAGCAGTGCCACAACTCTAGCTTTACTCTAGGTTTGAGCAGTACTACGACTCTAGCTTTACTCCAGGTTTGATCAGTGCCACGACTCTAGCTTTACTCCAGGTTTGAGCAGTGCTGCGACTCTAGCTTTACTCTAGGTTTGAGCAGTACTACGACTCTAGCTTTACTCCAGGTTTGATCAGTGCCGCAACTCTAGCTTTACTCCAGGTTTGAGCAGTGCCACGACTCTAGCTTTACTCCAGGTTTGAGCAGTCCCACGACTCTAGCTTTACACCAGGTTTGAGCAGTGCTGCGACTCTAGCTTTACTCTAGGTTTGAGCAGTGCTGCGACTCTAGCTTTACTCTAGGTTTGAGCAGTGCCATGACTCTAGCTTTACTCCATCTCTTTGGTATCTGCAGGGTTGCTATGCATAAATTAATTCATTCTAGTATCCATTCTTTGATTTTGGATCCAAAATGTCTGATTTGCTCTGTTCTCAGTTCATCTATTCCTGCCGCTTTGTTGATTTGCATTCTATTGATTGCCTCACTAAGTTCCCCAATGAGGAATGGTGTTCCCAGCAAATCATGATCGTGTTCCTCTTTCCTTCTGATCTCGGATTTTCGCCTTTTATGGTTGGTTTTCCCGTTAATCAACAATTGTTGGCAATCTGATTGGGAGTGAAGGATGTTTGCATATTTGTATTATAGTCGATTTGTAGTATAGTCGATTTGTAGTATAGTCGATTTGTATTATAGTCGATTTGTAGTATAGTCGATTTGTATTATAGTCGATTTGTATTATAGTCGATTTGTATTATAGTCGATTTGTATTATAGTCGATTTGTATTATAGTCGATTTGTATTTATAGTCGATTTGTATTATAGTCGATTTGTATTTATAGTCGATTTGTATTATAGTCGATTTGTATTTATAGTCGATTTGTATTTATAGTCGATTTGTATTTATAGTCGATTTGTATTATAGTCGATTTGTATTTATAGTCGATTTGTATTATAGTCGATTTGTATTATAGTCGATTTGTATTATAGTCGATTTGTATTATAGTCGATTTGTATTATAGTTGATTTGTATTATAGTCGATTTGTATTTATAGTCGATTTGTATTATAGTCGATTTGTATTATAGTCGATTTGTATTTATAGTCGATTTGTATTATAGTCGATTTGTATTATAGTTGATTTGTATTTATAGTTGATTTGTATTTATAGTTGATGGAGTTTATGAACAAGTTCTCCTCTATGCCCAACTCTTGAATTCTTCTTATTTTTGGTCTATGGCATTCTCAATACTTTTTTGTAACATTTTAACTCGAAGGACTCGATTCTCTTCCTTGAGCTTTAGGTAAATATCCATGTTTTGCATCCATATGATGCCGCGAAAAAAAACACAGGTTCTAAACATTTTCACTTTTGTTGGTTTGCTGGTATTCTGCCATAGTCTACTGAGGTTGTGTAGGCTCTGGTATTCTGCCATAGTTACTCAGGTTGTGTAGGCTCTGGTATTCTGCCATAGTCTACTCAGGTTGTATAGGCTCTGGTATTCTGCCATAGTTTACTCAGGTTGTGTAGGCTCTGTATTCTGCCATAATCTACTCAGGTTGTGAAGGCTCTGGTATTCTGCCATAGTCTACTCAGGTTGTGTAGGCTCTGGTATTCTGCCATAGTCTACTCAGGTTGTGTAGGCTCTGGTATTCTGCCATAGTCTACTCCGGTTGTGTAGGCTCTGGTATTCTGCATAGTTTACTCAGGTTGTGTAGGCTCTGGTATTCTGCCATAGTTACTCAGGTTGTGTAGGCTCTGGTATTCGGCCATAGTTTACTCAGATTGTGTAGGCTCTGGTATTCTGCCATAGTTTACTCAGGTTGTGTAGGCTCTGGTATTCTGCCATAGTTTCCTCAGGTTGTGTAGGCTCTGGTATTCTGCCATAGTTTCTCAGGTTGTGTAGGCTCTGGTATTCTGCCATAGTCTACTGAGGTTGTGTAGGCTCTGCTATTCTGCCATAGTTTACTCAGGTTGTGTAGGCTCTGGTATTCTGCCATAGTTTCCTCATGTTGTGTAGGCTCTGGTATTATGCCATAGTTTCCTCAGGTTGCGTAGGCTCTGGTATTTTGCCATAGTTACTCAGGTTGTGTAGGCTCTGGCATTCTGTCATAGTTTACTCAGGTTGTGTAGGCTCTGGTATTCTGTCATAGTTTACTGAGGTTGTGTAGGCTCTGGTATTCTGCCATAGTTTACTGAGGTTGTGTAGGCTCTGGCATTCTGTCATAGTTTACTCAGGTTGTGTAGGCTCTGGTATTCTGTCATAGTTTACTCAGGTTGTGTAGGCTCTGGCATTCTGTCATAGTTTACTGAGGTTGTGTAGACTCTGGTATTCTGTCATAGTTTACTCAGGTTGTGTAGGCTCTGGCATAGTTTACTCAAGTTGTGTAGGCTATGGCATTCTGTCATAGTTTACTCAGGTTGTGTAGGCTCTGGCATTCTGTCATAGTTTACTCAGGTTGTGTAGGCTCTGGCATTATGTCATAGTTTACTCAGGTTGTGTAGGCTCTGGTATTCTGCCATAGTTTACTGAGGTTGTGTAGGCTCTGGCATTCTGTCATAGTTTACTGAGGTTGTGTAGGCTCTGGCATTCTGTCATAGTTTACTCAGGTTGTGTAGGCTCTGGCATTCTGTCATAGTTTACTCAGGTTGTGTAGGCTCTGGTATTCTGTCGTAGTTTACTGAGGTTGTGTAGGCTCTGGCATTCTGTCGTAGTTTACTCAGGTTGTGTAGGCTCTGGCATTCTATCGTAGTTTACTGAGGTTGTGTATGTTCTGTATTGGCATTGATAATTTCCTTCTTTCTTTTGAGCAGTCGCCATTGTTGTCAATTCTGGAGCCCAGATACTGGAGGTTCGTGACCTGTTATATTTCTACACCCCCGCTTTTGAGTTTATGTTGACCTCTTGTGTTGTCGGTGATCATTATCTTTGTTTTGATTATGTTTACAAAGAGGTTTTGATCTTTGCTGCATTTGTTTACGGCTGCAATTAGTTACTACAACCCCTCTGTACTATTTGATAGTATCAGAGCACCGTCTGTGTATCTTAGCTTTTAGATTTTGTATCCGCCGATTGTAAAGGGGGCATAACTGTCTATATTTTCGTCCTCTCTAACGTTCATCATTATGCATACAAAAATGTTAAAGAGGTATGGGGAGAGGATTCATCCTCCTTTATTCCCTGTTGTACTTCAATCCAATCTGAAGTTTCTCCAGATATTCTGATAGCAGCTTGTTGTTCCTGATATAATGATTCGATCAGATGGATAAGATGTACTAGAAACCCCATATGTATCATGATTTTCCACAATTTCCGATGCTGTACGCAATCGAAGGCCTTGGTGTAATCATTATAGCATATATACAGAACTAAGTCATAATCTCTATATGTTTCATAGTTCTTAGATGTTCTTCATAAATATGTGATCTCTGTTTCTTCTGTCTTTTCTGAAGCCTTCTTGCACTTCCTGAATTTCGTATTCAAATTGTCTTTTTTTTTTTTTTGCTTAGATGTTTGCCTCACTAGTTTCTACTGGCGGAGGCGCGCCATTTTCCACCCCAGACCGTAGTCAATTGGGCGATATCAGGACGCATAAACCAGTGCTTGGATGCATGTGTACATCTGTATGTACCTATGCTAGGTTTGTGCGCCCTCAGAAGCTAGCCCAACCAAAGTGCAATGGAAGGGCTTTACCACGAGGGCGCGTGTGAAAGTTGTGCAAGGGTGTGACTGTGGGACAGAGTCAAATGAGTCTTTCTATGCTCTTCAGTATAATCCGCAAGAGGATCTTGCTAGCGTGGCTTATTAGTGCAATAGAATCGTAATTTGTGCACAGCTTTAAATTGCCTTTATTTGAGAGAGGAATATAGATTGATCTCTTCCATGCTTTTCTCCACTCTGCTCTGTGCCAGATCCTCCTGCACAGTACATGAAAAATGCAAGTGATGGTCATCCCTTCTGCTTGTATTAGTTCCTCTGAGATGTCATCACACCCCGGTTATGTTCCCTTTTTAGGCTTTTGATTGCAGAGTGTACTTCGTCCAATGTGGGTTCAGGTTCTCTCCCTTCGTTAAATATTATTGTAGCTGGGTGCCGTGAGGTGTCTTCGTGCATGGTTCGGCAGTACTCCATTCATCTTTTCAAAATATCTTTATTATCTGATAACATGTTGTCCTCTTTATCAAAACAGCATATCGAAACTGTGCAAGAGAAGTCAGAAAATAAATAAGAAAAGACAAGACAAGATACGTGATGGACATTTGTAAAAACATTGAAGAACTACAAGGCAGAAAAGAAGATGTTTTAAGAAGATACAACCACTGACAAAAGAGTTCCGTCCCGTACCACGTGTCATCAATGATAAAGATTACAACAAATCAGCAAATAAACTGGCTCCCGTACACGACCAAAATGAAAATGTTAAAATTATCAGGAAAGCTAGAGCTGTTTTTGATGATGAAAACATTATTAAAGATTCTATGACATTTGCGTGCTGTGAGAGATCACATAAAATTGTTGAAATATTTTTGAAAGCTGCAGATAATATAAATGCTGAAAATTCCAACAACAAAAAAAGACTTTGTTGCATGCTAATGTTATTTATGGAAAACAAAACTACTTAATTTTAATAATAAAACCTGACAAAGTGAGAGTTTAGAAAAAAAACAACATGAAAAACAGTAATTCTCAAGCCTATCTTGGATAAAGAAAAGCCATTCTCGTTGACGTCTGACATCATCAACTAGCAGAACGAATGCTTAACAGCAGATTATACTGGGATTGGAATCCTCAAATTCTCTCAACAAATTCCAAGTGGGATTTCAACGAAAAGGATAATGAACAGACGAATTGTTCTTCCTTCTTATCTAAATTGTCCAGGACAATTTCCATGGAAACGAAACGCTCAGTTGCCTACCTTAGAGTTAGAGTCCGGCTCGATAATAAACTGACCTTTAACAAGTACATAAACGATACTACAGAAAATCACCCAAGAGGTTAAACTTGCTCAAACAGCTTGCAAACAAACATCGGGAAGCTGACAAGACAACTCACAAACAGCTCTACATAGGGCACATCCTTTCTTTAATAGACTACAAACTTCCATGCAGGCCACAACATCTAAGAGTTCCTATATCCAGGACAAAATAATATAAAGCCAGTTAATTTTCTAAAGTGGTCCGCATAACTGATGATAGATGAGAGATTATATTTCTGGTAGCTATGCAACTGCAACCGCCCGCCAACGAGCTGATCTGCACCACGCCTTTGGGCCGTAATGGTACTCCAGGGGTAAGGATCATCTCAGGTTCAAGCAGCTTTTGACTACCTGGCATCAGACAACCTTGCCTGATTGAATATCAGGATTTAAGTCAGTAAGTCATTGTTTATAAGGTATGCTCTTTACCTATTCCCTTTTTTTTTTGTTTTAGAAAAATTACACAACACGGTATAACCATGCAATAGTTTTGTTTCTTTTGAAAATCAATTTAAATATGAAACGATCCTCATTGTAATCCTAATTTGTATTATTGTATTTGTTGTTGTTTTTTTCACCTTTTTACAAATGTTGGTATTTGTTTTGCAAATGATGCTAAAAAGGGATACACCTTTAGGAGAACCGTTACGTTCCATGATATCATCGTTGGCATTACACAAGGTCAGTTGATTAGATAATGTTTGACCGTTTGCTTTATTCATTCAAAATTATTTAACTTATGACAATGGGCATTCAACCATGGGTAGAGTTCGCTTGGTTATATTATGGTATTACTTAATGACATCACATTGTCTGACCTTATTTTTGAATGTTTCTTATTTTATTTTAAAGTAGCGAACAAGGATGTCTTGGCCTGGTCTGAACATCATCAGTCAGGGATGAGACTGTTGCTCTCAGTCATGTAACTTTATACATGCTTACATCTCTTCGGTCAAATAGCTCTAAGAGTGGTTGCGTCTCTTCAGTCAATTAGCTCTAAGAGTGGTTACGACTCTTCTGTCAATTAGCTCTAGGAATGGCTGCATCTCTTCTGTCAATTAGCTCTAAGAGTGGTTACTACTCTTCTGTCAATTAGCTCTAAGAGTGGTTACTACTCTTCTGTCAATTAGCTCTAAGAGTGGTTACTACTCTTCTGTCAATTAGCTCCAAGAGTGGTTACGACTCTTCTGTCAATTAGCTCTAAGAATGACTTTCTTTTCCGTCAGCTGTTCTGAGGGACACAACACTCCCAACATAATACTCGAGTGAAGATAACACAATAATAAAGGTGAACAATTTCACGACCACATAAATCATGACAAAATACCAAAAGTGAAAACAACACTAGCAAATCCAAGTCCTAGCACAATATAGTCTATAATACGTCATTTATGACAAGTTATTATCAACAAGTGTCAAGCTGAGCAACTTTGGTGATCAATCCTTACCACAACTATGTGTCATTTGAACAATTCAGTTCGTCATGAAATCCAAGAACATTGTTCTCTATCTTCATCTTTACATGAGACTACCTGAGACAACATGTAAGTACATCAGACAACATGAAACTTTCTGAGACAACATGAGACTACCCAAGATAACATGATACTACCTGAGAATCCATGAGACTACCCATGACAACATGAGACTACCTAAGACTATGTGAGGCTAACTGAGACAACATGAGACTACACGAGACAACAAGAAAATACATGAGACTACCTGAGACAACATGAGACTACCTAGGACAACATGTAACTACATGAGACAACATGAAACTTTATGAGACTACCCGAAACAACATGAGACTACCCAAAACAACATGATACTACCTGAGAATCCATGAGACTACCCGAGACAACATGAGACTACATGTGACTACCTAAGACTATGTGAGACAACATGAGACTGCCTGAGACTACCTGAGATAACATGAGACAACACGAGACTACCTGAGCCTACATGAGACTACCAGCTTAGACTACATAAGACAACTTGAGACAACGTGAGACTACATAAGACAACTTGAGACTACCTGAGACAAACTGAGACTACATGAGACAACATAAGACTTTCTGAGACTACATGAGACAAATTGAGACTACATGAGACGACAAAAGACTTTCTGAGACTACATTAGACAACCTGAGACTACCACCTGAGACTACTACATGAGACAAATTGAGACTACATGAGACGACATAAGCCTTTCTGAGACTACATTAGACAACCTGAGACTACATAAGACAGCTTGAGACTACATAAGACGACCTTGCCGGATGTGTAGATCCACTTACTGATGAGACAAAAATATATGCAAAGCACGTCCATGCATGTCGTGAAAGATGATTACAGAGAAACGAGCAGTCTCATCGCGTAAAATCAATGATGTTAAAATCCCTAATGCAAATGCTGAAATGATCAACCTTTCTGAAGGATGCTAACTGTAATGGTGGCGCTTTGTACCAACTCACGAGAAAAAAGGACAAGATGAGAAGCTGAGGCTACCATTTACTTTTCTTTATATGTTGACGGTTTATATAGTTTTCAACATATCGTAGGAAACTATGGAGTACCATGACGTCACGATTCACCCTGATGACGTCATGTTGTCATACTTAGCGGCCACATACTGTACCACATAGGCTATGTCAGCAAACAACTTCCATCTCCGTGTGACTTTCATTTGTTCGGAACCTTAACACAATTTCTGAAAGGACAAAGATTCGAATCCGATGCAGACGTCATAGCCTCGTAAATCAAGTGGTTCAAAGAGCAACCAAAGTCATTTTTTTTTCCCGACGGCACCCGCCGTCTACTCAAGCAGTGGGATCCTTCTTCTTCTTCGTTCGTTCTCAATGTCCCACTACCAAACCCTGAAACTGTAAGTAGCAGAATGTAGTCCAGAGAATGGAATGAGCTGTGTCGTAATTTACAGCTTGGCTGCGATATTTGCACCTTTCGGTCCAACACTCCGACTTCAGCAAGCATTTTTTGAGTACCGGGTTAGCATTCCCTCTTCGATCCCTTCTTCTTAGCCCGTCTGCCCTGCTGCAGCCTGTTATCCAGGATCACCGCGTGGAGGTGTAGAAGGGTCTTGGCAGCTATGGTTCGCTGGCCCTGACGCTAGCAGTCAGCCATGGGTCGCTGACCACTGTAGCTCATGCGCTGCTCAGCATCTTGACCCCGGATGCGTATCTGAATGCCTATTGCGACTTTTTCTAACAAACCTTGTGGCATGTTTGCTTCATAACAATTTATAAATTTAATTGTGTGCACCAGATGATGTAAATTTCATATGTTTGTAATGAAGCCACTGGGTCCGGTTTCATTTAAACACGCCTAGTAGCTGGGAAGAGTGGGCCGAGTACAAGAAATTGAAAGAGGACACAGGCTATTGTCTCCAGGAAAATTATATTGTGTAGCAAACAACTGGTATCAAGTCTTGAATAGCATGTGACATACAGGAAATGTTCTATGGAATATGGGGAGGTGTCAAGTCCTGAATAGCATGCGAAACACAGGAAATGTTCTATGGAATATGTGGAGGTATCAAGTCCTGAATAACATGAGGCACACAGGAAATGTTCTATGGAATCTGGGGAGGTGTCAAGTAGCTAACGTCGTGGTGAAGATACGATATATAAATCCATTGACTACCCTGGTGCTGAGGCTGATAGTAATCATAATTTGCTTATTGTGAAATGTCAAATAAGAAGGAAGAAACCAGGAAAATGCCAAAAACCTTCAACGTGGAATAAAAGTGTTTTAATTCATATTTTACGATGGTTGTTCACTTTGAGAACCTGTACCATTTCTTTTTTATTTCAAAATATGATTTTGTTGTGTGTAGAGACATCAATGAACAAAGAAGGAGTTGGTGTTATTGTTTTTGTTGTGTGTTTGTTAGTTTCTGAGATACAAGAAGATGAAGGTGAAAATTTATAAAAACAAAGCAGAACAATTTAAACACGCATGTATAAATCCATTGAAACTACAACAATGTATCGGTACTGCGGTTACACTACAGTATCAACACAACTGTTCACTGTTATGTTTAAACTTCAAACTAACTTCCCTTAACTTAACGTCTTTATACTGGTTTAGAAGATTCATCAGAGTCTGTAGACAACCAGTTTCATTTACATTTCCTTGCTCTAAAAGGCATGCGCATCCAATTTATTCTTAAATGGGTTAATTGTTCCTACGTCCACTAGTTCCTGTGGCAATGCATTCCAAGCATTTACCACTCTCTGACTAAAATAATATTTCCTAATATCTAATCTGGACATTTCTTTAGTTAATTTGTAGCTATGCCCTCTTGTTCTTGTATGTAGTTGTATTTTTTTAAAAATATGTTAGAGACTAATTATCCGTTCCTTTTATTATTTCATAAACCTTTATTAAGACACCTCAATTTATTTCATTTTCTAGACACTGTAGGCTTTTTTTTCTTAATATTTCCTCATAACGGTAATTCTGGACCACCATCAGCTTTGTCACTCTGTTTTGTATCCTTTCCAGCATGTTTTATATCCTCACTATGATATGGACTCGACACGTGTACACAGTACTCCAATCTAGGTCTACTTCTATTTCGCCAGTTCTGAAAACCACATCTCATCAATCAGTAAGCTCTTAGAATAACTGCTTTTCTTCTGTCAATTGACTGCAAGTATCATTACCCCTCTCCAGTCAATTAGCTCTAAGAATGAATGTTTTTTCAGTCAGTTAGTTCTAAGAATGACTACCTCTCTTCAGTCAACTGTCCAACAAGGACACAATAATCTTATATAAATAAACTAACCCTGAAAACACACAGTAGTCCTAGTCTTAGTCGACGTACTTCTACAGTGGCTGATGCCCCTGTGCAGGTCGCAGGTGTGAACTGGGTGTAGCCATGAGAAAGAATACCTTCTCAGCGGGCTAGGCTTGAGCAGCTTTTTACTCCGCTCTGTTGGAACAAATACAGCAGAAGGTAATGAACCGATGTGCGAGTCCATCTTATTAGATACAAACACTAAATCACAGTAGACCCGCATCCTGTTAGGCACCATCTAGCTGCTCTAAACAAATAAACAGTAGAACAAGACAATTCACTGACCACAAAAACCGTGCCAAGCTAGTCAAACAACAACCTTGCCAAACTAGTCAAACAAAAACTGTGCCAAACTACACAAACAACAACCTTGCCAAACTAGTCAAACAAAAACTGGACCAAACTACACAAACAACAACCTTGCCAAACTAGTCAAACAAAAACTGTGCCAAACTATACAAACAACAACCTTGCCAAACTAGTCAAACAAAAACTGTGCCAAACTACACAAACAACAACCTTGCCAAACTAGTCAAACAAAAACTGGACCAAACTACACAAACAACAACCTTGCCAAACTAGTCAAACAAAAACTGTGCCAAACTACACAAACAACAACCTTGCCAAACTAGTCAAACAAAAACTGGACCAAACTACACAAACAACAACCTTGCCAAACTAGTCAAACAAAAACTGTGCCAAACTACACAAACAACAACCTTGCCAAACTAGTCAAACAAAAACTGGACCAAACTACACAAACAACAACCTTGCCAAACTAGTCAAACAAAAACTGTGCCAAACTATACAAACAACAACCTTGCCAAACTAGTCAAACAAAAACTGTGCCAAACTACACAAACAACAACCGTGCCAAACTAGTCAAACAAAAACTGGACCAAACTACACAAACAACAACCTTGCCAAACTAGTCAAACAAAAACTGTGCCAAACTATACAAACAACAACCTTGCCAAACTAGTCAAACAAAAACTGTGCCAAACTACACAAACAACAACCTTGCCAAACTAGTCAAACAAAAACTGTGCCAAACTATACAAACAACAACCGTGCCAAACTAGTCAAACAAAAACTGTGCCAAGCTAGTCAAACAAAAACTGTGCCAAACTATACAAACAACAACCGTGCCAAACTAGTCAAACAAAAACTGTGCCAAATACACAAACAACAACCGTGCCAAACTGGACAAAGAAACTGTGCCGAACTAGTCAAATAAAAACCGTGCCAAACTACACAAACAACAACCGTGCCAAACTAGTCAAACAAAAAACTGTGCCAAACTACACAAACAACAACCGTGCCAAACTGGACAAAGAAACTGTGCCGAACTAGGCAAACAAAATCAGTTCCAAACTACATAAACAAAAACTTGCCAAACTACACAAACAAAAAGCGTGCGAAACTAGACAAAGAAACTGTGCCAAACTAGACAAATAAACTGTGCCAAACTAGACAAAGAAAATGTGCCAACTAGACAAACAGAAATTGTGCTAAAATAGATAACAAAATCTGTGCCAAACTACACACACAAAAACTGTGCCAAACTACACACACAAAAACTGTGCCAAACTACACACACAAAAACTGTGCCAAACTGCAGAAACAAAAAGCGTGCCAAACTAGACTAACAAAAACCGTGCCAAACTACAAAAATAGAAACAGTTCCCAACTATATCCAAATTTATCACTTCTATATTTGTACAGTTTATAGGTTGTTGTTGCTTTTTTTTTTTAAACAATAAATTATTCAAACAACATATCTCTTACTCGACTTTTTAAAAAGAGAAACAAATTGTCGTCAGCAAAAATGTGTTCCAAAAATGGTCATTTCAAACTTCTCTCCATTATCCCATGTTAGGAGTACGTATTGCTGGGTTTTTACATTCAATTTTTGAGTTCATCTCTTAACTCCACCACCTCATCCTACAATGTCCTTGTTTTTTAAATAAATAATTGTTTTTATTCATTCTGTTTAGACTCGGACAAGTAGACAACCTTGTTTGTGATTCTGGAGATAAGACAGGCCCAGTAACGCGGGTGGTTAGAGTCAGACATGGAGACAACCATTGTTCGGGTTACTGGAGACAAGACACGCCCAGTTACGTGGGTGGTTAGAGTCAGACATAGAGACAACCATTGTTGGGGTTACTGGAGACAAGACACGCCCAGTTACGTGGGTGGTTAGAGTCAGACATGGAGACAACCATTGTTCGGGTTACTGGAGACAAGACACGCCCAGTTACGTGGGTGGTTAGAGTCAGACATAAAGACAACCATTGTTCGGGTTACTGGAGACAAGACACGCCCAGTTACGTGGGTGGTTAGAGTCAGACATGGAGACAACCATTGTTCGGGTTACTGGAGACAAGACACGCCCAGTTACGTGGGTGGTTAGAGTCAGACATGGAGACAACCATTGTTCGGGTTACTGGAGACAAGACACGCCCAGTTACGTGGGTGGTTAGAGTCAGACATAGAGACAACCATTGTTCGGGTTACTGGAGACAAGACACGCCCAGTTACGTGGGTGGTTAGAGTCAGACATAGAGACAACCATTGTTCGGGTTACTGGAGACAAGACACGCCCAGTTACGTGGGTGGTTAGAGTCAGACATAGAGACAACCATTGTTCGGGTTACTGGAGACAAGACACGCCCAGTTACGTGGGTGGTTAGAGTCAGACATGGAGACAACCATTGTTCGGGTTACTGGAGACAAGACACGCCCAGTTACGTGGGTGGTTAGAGTCAGACATAGAGACAACCATTGTTCGGGTTACTGGAGACAAGACACGCCCAGTTACGTGGGTGGTTAGAGTCAGACATGGAGACAACCATTGTTCGGGTTACTGGAGACAAGACACGCCCAGTTACGTGGGTGGTTAGAGTCAGACATAGAGACAACCATTGTTCGGGTTACTGGAGACAAGACACGCCCAGTTACGTGGGTGGTTAGAGTCAGACATAGAGACAACCATTATTCGGGTTACTGGAGACAAGACACGCCCAGTTACGTGGGTGGTTAGAGTCAGACATGGAGACAACCATTGTTCGGGTTACTGGAGACAAGACACGCCCAGTTACGTGGGTGGTTAGAGTCAGACATAGAGACAACCATTGTTCGGGTTACTGGAGACAAGACACGCCCAGTTACGTGGGTGGTTAGAGTCAGACATGGAGCAAAATGGTCAAGCTGCATGGGGGGGGGGGGGGGTGGTTGTCCAGGGAGGATCGCTGTCCCCTGCCTTGTTTGTCCTCTTAATTAATGATCTGCCAAAATAGTTCAGACCACACATCCACAGGGCACTTAGTAATATGGACCCGGGCAGAGAGCATTGGAACCGCAAGGGCACGAGTACGGAAGGCAATTAGTGGGGAGATGGGCGAACTCATGGGGTGTTACGGTAAACAAAAGCGGGACCCTCTCAACACTCTTCTCACTCTCTACAACGCCAGAGCAGGTCAACCTATATTTAGAAAATATCGTACTTCCTAGATAAAACAATCCTACATACCTAGGAAAGAGATATGACAAAAGATTAACATGGGGCCCACACATAGAGGTCACTCAAAAGAAGGCCACACTCAGACTAAGGCTGATGAAAAAACTGGCAGGGAAAAATTGGGGCGCAGATGCAAACACAGTCAGACAGGTCTACACTGGATACGTACGGCCAGCACTGGAATATGGCATGGGTGCTTGTGCAACAGCGGCAAAGACCAACCTACAGAAGCTAGACAAGGCACAAAATACTGGACTCAGAATTATTATCGGAGGTCTGAGAAGCACCCTAATCAGAGAACTCGAAGCAGTAGTAGGCCTCCAGAGCCTCGGTGAGCGCAGAGAAGGAAAAATATTAAACCTGACATAAAAATACAAGCGTATGAATAAGCATCCAATGCAGGGAAAAGTCAATGAATTAACAAAAAACCGCATTAAAATAATAAGCTTCAATCATCTATCAAAAACCCTTACAGCCAGGAACAGTGAGATCATATCAAAATGTCCAACGACATGGGAAATGATACAAGTATATGAAAATACAGACCAACAGCCCAACTTCAACTTCGTGGAAGCGAAAATACCAGGTATCGATAGAAATGTGGAAGAATCAGACCATACATTGAGATAAAAAAACCTAAAGCATATTGGAGACGCCTATCCTCAACCCATGTGGACGCACGTCTACACAGATGGATCATCAGAGGAAGCATTGAGGAAAGGAGGGGCGGGACTCGTCATATTTCTACAGGATGGAACCGTTATAGAAAAAGCAAGTGCTGCCGGGGAGCCCTCGACAAATCTAAAAACAGAGCAACAGGCAATAATTGAAACAGTCAAACTATCGGATGAAAAGGGGTTTAAGGATAACAGAATAGTGTTTTTGTGTGACTGCATGGAAATTTTGCAGGCCACACAAGGAGAACCACGAAATAGTATGGAAAGGGAACTGATACGCCAGCTAAACAAACTCTCAGACCACAATAAAATCACCCTCCAGTGGATTCCAGCTTTCTGCGGCATACCTGGGAATGAATGGGTGGACAAGCTAGCCAGAAAGGGAAGACAAAGAGAACAATTCACCCACCCAGTGTCACTGCCAGAAGTCAAGGCAAACATGTAAAAGAATATATTTAACAACAGTGGATAGAGAGAACAAACAGTTAATACCCACATGACCCAATCAATTGACTTAATAGGAAACAGTATACCACAATTTTTCACCGCAGAACAGGTCACTGCAGACTAAATGCACACATGCATAAAATGAAAGCAGCACAGACTGCACAATGTTCATGTCAGAGAGGACCCCAGACTCCAGAACACATCCTGCAAACATGTCCACTGCACCAAGACTCCCGTGAGAAGGCCTGGCCCGAGGAAAGAAACATACAAGACAAACTGTTGGGAACCATTGAGGACCTGCGACTGACGTGTCACTTCATGAATGCAGCCCATCTGGTGGCATAAGACGAGCATACGAAACCGAACGCAAAGAAGAAGAAGAAGACATGGAGGCAACCAGTGTTGGGATTACTGGAGACAGGACATGCCCAGTAACGTGGGTGGTTAGAGTCAGACATGGAGACAACCAATTTTATTTTCAGCTGCTACTTGTCCTTTAAGGAGTACCACCTAGTGAAGGGTATGATTTTTATAATTGTTGTCACTTCATTAAAAATTGATATATCCGTATAACATTTAAACAGGTGCTGTAAATATGATAATGTTACAACATGGTATCATTTATTTTAATGTAGTGTTTCAAATGTTAATTTAAAACGTAATTGAAGAAACAATACTGAACATTTATATTCGAAAACATGGCAAAACACTTCATGTAATTTTTCTTGTGCTTTTAATCATACACACTTAATTTATTTTTATATTGCTGTTTAAGATTATCCCTTCATTATAAATTACAGCCAAAGTTACATCTTTTTCAATTGTTTTTTGAGAAAAATTCAAATATTTACTAATTTTGGTAAACAATTTGATACTGTAAATTATAATAACTCTTACACATTATAAAATAGCTTGATTTCGATAGTTAAGCCATGGCTATCTAGAATAGATGTGTGAAGTTGCTAGACAATTATTTTATAAACAAAAAGGTAATCACACAAACCGTCTGTACATTGTGGTTTTCTGCAAAATTGTAATGACACTATTTTTTACCCTTTTCTAATAAATTAAATACCTTGATTCTTATCAATGACCTCCAACCTGATATTATAAACCCTTCAGTAACTGCCTGACAATCATCAATGACCTCCAACCTGATATTATAAACCCTTCAGTAACTGCTTGCCAATCATGAATGACCTCCAACCTGATATTATAAACCCTTCAGTAACTGCTTGCCAATCATGAATGACCTCCAACCTGATATTATAAACCCTTCAGTAACTGCTTGCCAATCATGAATGACATCCAACCTGATATATAAACCCTTCAGTAACTGCCTGCCAATCATAAATGACCTCCAACCTGATAGTATAAACCCGTCAGTAACTGCCTGCCAATCATCAATGACCTCCAACCTGATAGTATAAACCCTTCAGTAACTGCCTGCCAATCATCAATGACCTCCAACCTGATAGTATAAACCCTTCAGTAACTGCTTGCCAATCATGAATGACCTCCAACCTGATAAATAAACCCTTCAGTAACTGCCTGCCAATCATCAATGACCTCCAACCTGATAGTATAAACCCTTCAGTAACTGCTTGCCAATCATGAATGACCTCCAACCTGATATATAAACCCTTCAGTAACTGCCTGCCAATCATAAATGACCTCCAACCTGATAGTATAAACCCGTCAGTAACTGCCTGCCAATCATCAATGACCTCCAACCTGATAGTATAAACCCTTCAGTAACTGCCTGCCAATCATCAATGACCTCCAACCTGATAGTATAAACCCTTCAGTAACTGCTTGCCAATCATGAATGACCTCCAACCTGATAAATAAACCCTTCAGTAACTGCCTGCCAATCATCAATGACCTCCAACCTGATATTATAAACCCTTCAGTAACTGCTTGCCAATCATGAATGACCTCCAACCTGATATATAAACCCTTCAGTAACTGCCTGCCAATCATAAATGACCTCCAACCTGATAGTATAAACCCGTCAGTAACTGCCTGCCAATCATCAATGACCTCCAACCTGATAGTATAAACCCTTCAGTAACTGCCTGCCAATCATCAATGACCTCCAACCTGATAAATAAACCCTTCAGTAACTGCCTGCCAATCATCAATGACCTCCAACCTGATAGTATAAACCCTTCAGTAACTGCTTGCCAATCATGAATGACCTCCAACCTGATATATAAACCCTTCAGTAACTGCTTGCCAATCATCAATGACCTCCAACCTGATAGTATAAACCTTTCAGTAACTGCCTGCCAATCATCCGGTACAAATCTCCTCCTCTTATTTGCCCTTCTGGCATCTTATGATGCCTTAATATCTTTTCTTTGAGTTCATTTTATTCGACCAAATATTCTTGTGTCCACAGGACTCTCTGAGATACCTGCAAGTATGTAATACCATTTCCTCCATTACCAACAGAGATGTTGTTCCATTATTATAAACAGAAACTACAATAGCAACAACAGCTTTCACAATAGTTAGTCCATGATTCTTATTTTTGGGACATATTTCAAGATAACACTGTTCAGTCAATCATTGGTATTTTGTGTATTTCCTTCAAGATACTTTGTTAGAAGTTCATACCAGGTACGGTCCAAAAATATTGGTTTAATATTAGCCATAACAAAAGCAGATATGTTAATCATGTGTTTGAATGGACAGTTTTATTTGCTACAGCTTTCTTATATGGACACTATTTGTTGTAGCTGTTTTTATAATTTGGTAGTGCCAAGTTCATAACACCACAGAACATCTATAGGTCTGCAAGCCCTTTTCCAACACGTCTCAATGCTAATACAGCCCACCTGTTTATTGAATTCACACACAAATTACCCACATATATTTGATTACATGAAGAAAATTATGTATATTACCAATTGTTTCTGCTACAATGAAACTCAAACTCACTGTCTAAACCCTTCCCGTTTGTTTCTAGAAATTGAACATTGGAGTAACAAATGAGACAAACAACTTCTGTAACTATTTTTATTTAAATTTAGTATTCAAATGCTAGTTATTCTATTGTCTTTCATCCAACTCTTCATGAACAGACATTTTCACTTAAAACTGAATTTGATTCACAAGGTCATACAATTTCCCATCTCCTTATTTCTGATCGACTGGGCGAGGTCACTGATCTTTCAAAAGATTCAATGTTGACGTTGTTAAGTTTATCAGAGCGTAATCACAGGCCTAACCAACAGTCTACTAAATAAATTGTCACATAGTTCGACATCTGCTCCTTTGGTAGACATATGCCTATTAAATTTACGTTTCCTATTAACTTTGTTTTTTACTTTCTCATCACAACATGGTTTTATTTCTCAAAATTCTCACAAAACTGATTTTCTTTGAAAATTACAATTTGAATAAGCTAAACTTTTAACGAACATATCATGCCCTATGCATTAAGTGGAGAGTACTCATTATATTATACGTTTTTAAGGGAACTTCAAAACCCCACATTGTTTGTTGTGAAAATTGAATTCTAGGGGAATAATAATCTTAAACTAAATGGCAGCCATTTTTAATTTGTTACAATTTTTTGGGACTGACCCCATGTCTGATTGAAAGTCTATATCTTAAAAAATTACTGATGCTAGATATTAGATTAAAATTGTAATTGAAAGAAGATTGATTATACTTTCCCTACAGCCCAATAAAATTTAAGTTGCTGAACAAAACGCATTTTCACTAGATTCTATGTGGAACTTCCACCATCGCCAATACCTCCCCAGTAATTTTCTGACCCAAGAGAATAAGTCCCCGGCCCTTTGCTTGATCTGTTACACCTTATGTACTTGCTGGCAGTTTTAAACTACAAATGGAACGTACCGAAAACTGACTTGACTGTTCAAAACCAGTGTGCTTTGGGTTGCAGCTGAACAGATACAGTAAACCACGGGTAACATGTCATTTCAAAAAATACTCACTGTCATGAAAGGGGTAATCATTTCAAAAGACTGGTTTCATTAGCAGGCCTGGTTGTTGTACACCGTAACTAAAGAAAAGAAGATGGGTATTCAGTTTATTTCAGGGCAGGATTCTGTGTAAGGATCACTCTCAACAATGTTGTGTTTTTTACCGTCAATTTGTTTTATTTCTCTGTGTGGATGATGTATGGATTGATTATAAGCCTTGGCAAAATATGAGAGCTGATTAGTTCTATAATTTAGTTGGCCTATACATGTGACGTGTCGTGGGTATTTTCCCAATGAGTCCGACGGCCTTCTATAAAGTTAGATGATCAGTTTTACTTTAGTTATTATCCACAGTTTGGGGAGTAGCTCTGATAGAGTTAACATATATTACACGGTTGTTTCAGTGCGGGGAGGGAGAGAGGAGGAGAAAGTTGTGATTCAGAGGGATAGTTCCTACGACCGCTAGTTAGATAGAAAGCAAGATTTTGATGGGGATTAGATTTGCCCATGCCGTATCATCTAGATGATACAAAAAGATTGGTAAGGGATTTGAAGTACTTATGATTTGGTAACAAGTTGTCACAAGAAGTGGTAGATGTTTGAGGCCATCCATGCGGTAGTGTATAGATGATATGAGAAGATTGGTAAGGGCCATAGACATGAGGAACTTGACAGATTGACAGGCAGTGCAAGACGAGCAGTGGTACAACATACAACCTGGCCAACAACGTGGGGACAGAAAATATTTAGTTTACACTTCGTCAGGGCAGTGGACTCCGAGCCTACTCCTTCAACCTCCAACCGGCAAAGAACCCCTAACGCACTCAGCATTGAACACGGGAGTCTGATCTCATCACCCAGGCACCAGGAAAATTCCCACCAGGAGATCCATGCAAACATAAATCACGATCTCCACCGTAATTTTAAAGTGCGACCTCCGGCACCCGAGGCGGACACCTCACACCTAGACGACCGAGTCCCACCACCAGAGGCGGACACCTCACACCTAGACCACCGAGTCCCCCCACGCGAGGCGGACACCTCACACCTAGACGACCGAGTCCCCCCACCCGAGGCGGACACCTCACACCTAGACGACCGAGTCCCCCTCCCCACCCGAGGCGGACTCCTCACACCTAAACCACCGAGTCCCACCACCCGAGACGGACACCTCACACCTAGACGACCGAGTCCCACCACCCGAGGCGGACACCTCACACCTAGACCACCGAGTCCCCCCACGCGAGGCGGACACCTCACACCTAGACGACCGAGTCCCCCCACCCGAGGCGGACACCTCACACCTAGACGACCGAGTCCCCCTCCCCACCCGAGGCGGACTCCTCACATCTAAACCACCGAGTCCCACCACCCGAGGCGGACACCTCACACCTAGACGACCGAGTCCCCCCACCCGAGGCGGACACCTCACACCTAGACGACCGAGTCCCCCCACCCGAGGCGGACACCTCACACCTAGACGACCGAGTCCCACCACCCGAGACGGACACCTCACACCTAGACGACCGAGTCCCACCACCCGAGATGGACACCTCACACCTAGACCCCCACCCGAGGCGGACACCTCACACCTAGACCACCAAGTCCCCCCACCCGAGACGGAAACCTCACACCTAAACCACCGAGTCCCCCCACCCGAGGCGGACACCTCACACCTAGACGACCGAGTCCCCCCACCCGAGGCGGACACCTCACCCCGAGACCATCGAGCCCCCCCCCCCCCCCGCCCCCCCCCCCCCCCCCCCGGGCGGACACCTCACCTCGAGACCACCGAATTCCCCGGTTATTGTTAGAGACAAAAGGCCGTCGGACTCATTGGGAAAATACCCATGAAACGTCCCATGTAAAGGCTGACTAAATTACAAAACTCATCAGCACTCATATTGTGCCAAGGTTTATAATCAATCATACATCATCCACATCATCGTGTAGCATCCTTTATAGAATGTCGACCATTTTGTTGGTGCTCTGCCATAATTTCTTCAGGCTGTTCAGTCTATTGCCATAGCTAGTCTTCTTCTGATTTCTTTCGAGCATTCGCCATTTTTGTCAATTCTGGAGCTCAGATATTCAAAATGTGTGACCTGATCTATTTCCTCACCACCCACTGTAAATTTATGCTGACATTGTGTTTTTGTCGGTGGTCATTATCTTTGTTTTATTTATGTTTATAAACAAGTTGTGATCTTTACTATGTCCATTTACGGCTGAAATTAGCTGCTCTAGCCCTTCTGCACTTCTTGATAGTATCACTGTGTCATCTGCGTATCGTAACTCTGGAATCTCGTACCCCCCAATCGTAAATGGGTCGAAACTTTCAATATTCTCGTCTTCTCGAACATTTCTCATTATACATTCCGCATATATGTTGTACAGATAAGGTGAGAGGATACATCCCTGTCAGACTCCTTTTGTACTGCAAACAAATCTGATGTTTTCACAGATACTCGGACAGCGGCTTGTTGATCTTGGTATACTGTTTCAATGAGATGAATAATATGCAAAGGAGACCCCATTTCCTTCCTGATTCTGCACAGATTTTGATGTTTTACCGTATCGAAGGCCTTGGTGTAATCAATTAAACATGTGTACAGGTCTTCATTAAACTCTCTACATTTTTCGTAGATATTTCTCATTTTGAATATGTGGTCCCTGGCTCCTCTGTCTTTCCTAAAACCTGTCTGGACTATGTGAATTTCAGATTCAAACCTTTTTTCTATCCTTCTTAATATGATTCACAAGAGTATCTTGCTAGCGTGGCTGATCAGCGCGATAGTTCGGTAGTTGGTGCACAGCTTCAATGTGCCTTTTTGGTGAGAGGAATATAAATTAATTTCTTACATGCTTCTGTCCACTCTGCGCTGTGCCATATCTGTTTACACAGCTTGTGATAGACTCGAGCACTTGCCTCTTCTCCTACTTGTATTAGCTCTGCTTGGATATCATCACATCCTGGGGACTTTCCCTTTTTCAGGCTTTTGATTGCCGAGCGTACTTCCTCCAATGTTGGTTCTTTCTCGTCCTTTGGTAGCACTGAAACTGAGCGCTTTGTGCTATCTCCATACATGGTTCTGCAGTACTCTCTCCACCTGTTTAGTATGTCTTTGGATTTTGTTAATGTGTTATCCTCTTTGTCGTTGATAACATGTGGAACCGGACGGAATTCCCTAGTCAGTGTTCTTATCGCCTTAAAAGCATCTCTCTCCCTGTCTTGTTGCTGTAGGTTTTCTATATCCGTTCAAGTTTCCACTATGTATCTGCTTTTATCTTTTCTTCTTTCTCTTCTAACATTTTTTGCGCAGATTTTATATGCTGTGTTGGACCCCTGACCCCCCCCCCCCCCCCCCCCCCCCCACCCATTTGTATTAATTGTTTCCTTTCTTCAATGAGTTTCTGTGTTTCCCCTGATAAATAGCTCTGTTTCTTGTGCGACATCCTGGGAATCATTTCTTTCGCTGTCGAGATTAAAATATCCCTTGCGTTCGATGTCAACTCCTCAGATGTCATCATCTACATAGAGAAATACAAAAAATAACGGTACAAAACACAACCAATCACTGTTGAGAGTGATCTTTTCTCAGAATCCTGCCATGAAACAAACTGAATACCCATCTTCTTTTCTTTAGTTACGGTGAACAACAACCAGCGCCCTAATGAAACCAGTCTTTTGAAATGACTACCTCTTACATGACAGTGAGTATTTTTGGAAATTACGTTCCCCGTGTCTTACGAAATCTGTTCAGCTTCAACCCAAAGCGCACGGGGTTTGAACAGATATGTCAGCCTTCGGTGCGTTCCATTTGTAGATAAAAATTGTGTGAGCAAGTACATAAGTGTAACAGATCAAGGAAAAGAGATTATGGCCGGTCTCCTATTATCTGGGCAAAAAAATTAATTGGGAGGTATTGGCGATAGGCACCGTCATTGCAGTTTGTCGAACGTCTCGATTTTTTGCCAGGGTATTAGTTTCAGCTACAGATCTTCCCGTCTACTTTTTTATATTGTCCTCCATCTATTTTTTAATCTGCCTCTCTAACGCTTCCCAGGCACAGTGCCTTGCAAGATGATCTTGGTCAGCCTCTCCGATTGTGACATATGTCCATACCATGTCAATTTTCGTGTTTTTACTACAGTCAAAATATATTTTTATATTGACCTAACTACTTCAAAAGAGCAGCAAAGATGGCGACATAACTGTCTGCAGGTCTACATTGCTCTTCTGATTTAGTTCATTATAGATGCCGCCAGACCATGGATTGGCCCGGAATTCACTGAAATGTGTTGTGTTTTCCATTTGGACTCGTTAGTTTGTTCTTCCGTCCGATTATCATGGAATAGACATCGGCTATATGAATAGCACTACGCTTAAACCTGTGTTATATTTCACGGTCTAGTTCACACGGCTGAACTTTACGAGATTAGTGCCCTTCGCCCTAGCTGAAGATAGGGTCAGCTTTGTTGTATGAAATTTAGACACAACTATAATGAGCTGCCACGTGGAGAGAGATGGGCTCCGTCAGACGTGTAGCGGCCCAAGACATAACGCTGTGCATGGCGAGAGCTGGTACTACAAACTGCAATAACGGTGCCTCAACTACCTGCTACATTATGGGACTGATAATGATGAAATCCTTCTAACAATTTCAAGAACACTCTCGTTTGTAATGCAATCCAAATATGAAATGCCAAACATTCTTCGCAAGCATCTCATTCCATTGCGCACATTTTGCGTTTTAGGGCAGCCGTCAAAGTCAGTCTCACACGCGTTCATGTATACCGAGTTGACTATTGTATAAATAAGAGTCGGCTTCTATTGAAGGCTAATCTTCTTGTCTTTCCAGATTATTCGCAGTCTTGTCAGGACGACCATGGCCATGGCTGTTCATGACTGTATCTCCGATCTAGATCCCTCCGCAGCCATATCTACTCACAGATATTTGAGCCGTGCAACACTTTAAAGAGGTTCCCCTTTGAGCATAATCGGGTTTAAAATACCGTCTGGCTCGTTGACCATGATCCCACTCTTCCTTATAAATATTTATATAAACTATAAACAAAAAAGTAAATAAGGTTTCATAAAGACAAGTTGATCCAAGAGCATGGTCATATCTGTTTGAGACTGCCACCTTACCATTCACACCCAATTGAACTCGGTTTGGCAAAAGTGAAAAGGGGGGGGGGGGAGGGGGGAGTCTCACATAGAATCTGGTCAAAATGCGTTTTGTTCGGTAAATTGAGTTTTGTTGGATTGTTAGGAAAGTATAATCAATCTTCTTTCAAATACAACTTGAATTTAATGTCTAGCATCAGTAGTTTTTAAGGTATAGACTGTCAAACAGGTATGGAGTCAGTCCAAAAAAATTAAGAAAAAAAATTCAAAATGGCTGCAGATGATAGTTTCAAATTATTACTCTTCTAGCATTTAGTTATCACAGCAAACAATGATAGGTTTTGAAGCTCCCTTAACAAAATTATAATATAATGAGTACTCCCCACTTAATGCATATGAAAGGATATGTTAGTAAGAATTTTAGCGTATGCAAATTGTAATATTCAAAGGAAAACAGAAATAAAATCATGTGACGCGAATATAAGAAAGAAAGTTCATAGAAAACGTAAGTACTATTGTTATAGATCTATAAAAAGAGCAGATGTCGAACTATGTGACAATTTAATTAGTGGATTGTAGGTTAGGCCTATGATTGTGTTCTGATAAACTTTCTGTTTCTGTTCCTAAGAATCGACGTCATTGCACTGCGGGCATACCCATAGGTGCTCAGTCTCTCTCATCAAATGACGCAAGGTATGGATGCTGTTGGTCCCTGTAGCTCGCTGGTTGTATACTCACCTGCGCCGTCCTCTCATGCGCCCCACTTCGCTCGAACCTAGTTTAATGTCGAAACTTTGCAGCCTGTGGATTGCTGCTCCATCTATTGCGGTGTCCTCATCCAGCAGGCGGTCATTGATTGATTTCAAAATGTCACTTCTGTCCATCACCAATGTGCTCATAATGGGAATTTGTGAAGCCATGATGTCAGCTCTTTCATTGCCCAGAACCCCGGCATGAGCGGGACAGTAGATCCAGGTCAACTCCTGGAGGTTTGAGGCCTCAACATCTGCTATCCACTCGTACCTAAGCCATCCCTTCTGTACCTTCTGAAGTACAGCCTGCGCCTCTATCACGATGACTGCCTTTGTTATAGAAGTCTCAGATATCCATTTCAGTGCTGAGGTCACTGCTTCCGTCTCCATTCTCATACTGGAGGTGGTTGACATGTATGCCCTACTGCAACGACCTCTCTTCTCACTCTAGCTGAGAAACCACAGCCTGATGTCCCACTCAGCAACGACCTGTCCTCTCGCTCTAGCCGAGAAACCCCAGCCTGATGTCCCACTGTGCACGACTAATCCGTCGGCGTATATGACAGCGTCACTCTCCTGCGTGTTCTCAGTTATCAGCTGATTCACCTCGTGCTCTGCACTCTCGTTGTACCATTCTTTGCATTCCTTGCCTAAGATTATGATGACTCTCTCGTACTCTATTATTCTATCACCAATGTGGACCCATTCTTCCCCCTTGCCTAAGATTATGATGACTCTCTCGTACTCTATTATTCTATCACCAGTGTGGACCCATTCTTCCCCCTTGCCTAAGATTATGATGACTCTCTAGTACTCTATTATTCTATCACCAATGTGGACCCATTCTTCCCCCTTGCCTAAGATTATGATGACTCTCTCGTACTCTATTATTCTATCACCAATGTGGACCCATTCTTCCCCCTTGCCTAAGATTATGATGACTCTCTCGTACTCTATTATTCTATCACCAATGTGGACCCATTCTTCCCCCTTGCCTAAGATTATGATGACTCTCTCGTACTCTATTATTCTATCCCCAATGTGGACCCATTCTTCCCCCTTGCCTAAGATTATGATGACTCTCTCGTACTCTATTATTCTATCACCAATGTGGACCCATTCTTCCACCTTGCCTAAGATTATGATGACTCTCTCGTACTCTATTATTCTATCACCAATGTGGACCCATTCTTCCCCCTTGCCTAAGATTATGATGACTCTCTCGTACTCTATTATTCTATCACCAGTGTGGACCCATTCTTCCCCCTTGCCTAAGATTATGATGACTCTCTAGTACTCTATTATTCTATCACCAATGTGGACCCATTCTTCCCCCTTGCCTAAGATTATGATGACTCTCTCGTACTCTATTATTCTATCACCAATGTGGACCCATTCTTCCCCCTTGCCTAAGATTATGATGACTCTCTCGTACTCTATTATTCTATCACCAATGTGGACCCATTCTTCCCCCTTGCCTAAGATTATGATGACTCTCTCGTACTCTATTATTCTATCCCCAATGTGGACCCATTCTTCCCCCTTGCCTAAGATTATGATGACTCTCTCGTACTCTATTATTCTATCACCAATGTGGACCCATTCTTCCACCTTGCCTAAGATTATGATGACTCTCTCGTACTCTATTATTCTATCACCAATGTGGACCCATTCTTCCCCCTTGCCTAAGATTATGATGACTCTCTCGTACTCTATTATTCTATCACCAGTGTGGACCCATTCTTCCCCCTTGCCTAAGATTATGATGACTCTCTCGTACTCTATTATTCTATCACCAATGTGGACCCATTCTTCCCCCTTGCCTAAGATTATGATGACTCTCTCGTACTCTATTATTCTATCACCAATGTGGACCCATTCTTCCCCCTTGCCTAAGATTATGATGACTCTCTCGTACTCTATTATTCTATCACCAATGTGGACCCATTCTTCCCCCTTGCCTAAGATTATGATGACTCTCTCGTACTCTATTATTCTATCACCAATGTGGACCCATTCTTCCTCTTTGGCTATCGTCTCAGCTGGAGTGAAGTGTCCGATTGTTGTCTCAGCTTGTGCCATCCATGACAACCCTCTCTTGATTCTTGATCCCTTGATGTATGAGATACTACTGTGCAGAGGGTGTCGAGTGTCTGTGGTGACACACATATAGGCTTTGACTTGTGCCAGTTTATGTTTGGATGTCACCGATAACAATCCCAACATGTACCGCATCATCACAATTGGGGTATCTCTAGTGCAGCCCAGAACCAGACGCATACCTTCATTCTGGATGCGGTCCAACCTTTCACCCTGTGTTCTTGATAGTGTGAGGATGCCTAGTCCGTAATCGATGACAGACAACACGACCTGACGAAATAGGATGAACAGGAAGCGTTGTCCCAAGTCGGCAGCAGCTATGGTCTTGAGTGCTCCTAACCCTCTCTTGCATCTTTGTACGATGTGGTCAACATGGCAGTTATAGGAAAGACTGCGATCAAATGTCACTCCGAGGTATTTCAACCTGTCACACCTGTCGATGGTGCAAACATCAAAAGTGATGCCCGGGAGTTCAGCCTTTACTGTGGAATTATTCAAAGAGCAGCACATCATGCAGGCCGTGTTCGGATTGATTTTGGAGCTTGAATCGTCGCACCACTGTGAGATTCCTTGCAAGGTTTCCTGGATGTCTTTGACCAACTCTTGCCTGTCTGAGCCAGTCTTGTACGTTAGGATGTCATCGGCAAATGTCAACGTTCGCCCTGTCCCTGTGGGTTGAATATTGGCCACTTTTACTGTGTAAATGTTAAATAGCACCGGTGAGAGCGGAGACCCTTGAGGCAGTCCTGGACATATTTGCTTCAGTTCTGATGTCCCCGATCCCACGCGTAGCGCAACTGTTCTTTCCATCAGGGTAGCTGATATCCAACTAACCAGCCACGGGTTTAAACCATACTGCTGCAGACAGGTAATCAAGGTCCCAAAAATCGACACGGTTGTATGCGTTTTCCAGGTCGAGTGCCACCGCGACTGTTTCTTGCTTTGACTGAAACCCTTCGCGAAAGTTCCAGCGTTAGCCCAGGTCTCCTTCGCTGTTGCATAGCTGCACAGAGTATAGGGTAGAATCTGCTCCCGTTCAAGGTAGGCCATTATTTTCCTGGCCTCTATCTTCACGAGAAATGTTCCATATACATTTTGTATGGTGATTTTTCGATAGCTGCTGAGAAGCGTGGATTCCTTACCAGGTTTAGGCAATGGGCATAAATAGCTATGAAGCCAGTCCTCAGGCACAGATGACTTCTCTATAGTGTGGTTGAACGTTTTCACCCTATATCTTATCTCTGTCTCATCTAACTGCTTGATGTGGCAATAATGTACTCCATCAGGACCTGGAGCTGTGTTTTTACTTGTACGTAGGCTATCTACGACCTCTGCCTCGGTGATAATGTCTACATTAGCCTCTTCTCTGATGGCTGCGTCTAAGATGCCTTTCCGAGTTTCCTGACGTGCATCTCTGTCACCTTTGTCAGTCTAGGCAACATATCGACTGAAAAAACTTAGACCCTTCTGTTCATCTGTCTTCAGGAGCCTTCCTGTGGTGTCTTGAATGTTGGAGATAAGCTGGCTTGTTGTTTGTCCATTCATCTTTCAATGCATGTGCCAGAACTTCTGGAGGGTATTTTCATTACCCACTCCTGTGATGAACTCCTCCCATTGCTCGCTTTTGGACTTCCTAGCTAACTCTTTAAAGGAATTGGTAGCTTTGCGTTTTACTTCCTCCTTCTCGTTCAACGTGTCGACATTAATACCAGCTCTCTTTCTGGCTTTACGCTAATCCTATGTTGCCGTCTCCTTTCTCTCCAGACCGTATCAACAGCTTGAGTCCACCATGGTGGTTAGACAAATGGGGATCTAGTGGTCCTGCGTCCGATCGTCTGGCGCAGCTTGTTCACTACATTATCCTGGTCGTACGTGTATCTGAACACCTGGTTGGCTTTCCGGTGTCTGGTGAGTTTTCCCCTGGGTGTAAGTACCACACATGGCAGGTGGTCGCTCTCTTGTGCCCCTAATACGTCCCAGCGTGTGGATGGAGCAACATCACTGGATATAAGAGCCAGGTCAATGACCCCGTCCGTATCTCCCGGTCGAGATGCTATTCTAGTTGGACGTCCGTCATTCACGACAGTGAGGTTTGTGTGGACTAATGCCTGGCTCAAGGCGACCTCTTGCTTATTTTCAGTGGCATTTCCCCACTCCTTTGACATATCATTAAAGTCACCTGCAATGAGGCACTTTTTACTCTGCGACTCTGACAAGTCTGACAGAAATTCCAACTTTACGTCCTCGAAGAGGTGATCTACGGGAGCGCATACGTTGTAGATTCTTTATTCTTGGTGGTTGATTGTTACTACAATCCCTTGTAGCTCGACATCCTCAATTTTACAGGTGCTAGTCTCTATCCATGTATGGGAAAGTTCTTGCTTCACATACATCGCCAGTCCCCGCTTACCTGGCCAGCATGGATTACTGTAGCACCTGTATCCTGGACACTTGATGGTAACATTCTCCTTCAAGCAGGTCTCCTGGATCATGAAGATGTCGAAACTGTACACCAATTTTTGGAGAATGACTTCGCGTTGGGTGACGCTGCGGCAATTCCAGTAGCCTATTCGTACAATTTTTAACCCAAGTCTATCTGACTTTCTTCGACATTTTTCTTTCTCTCCTCTTGTCTCCCCTTCCTCTCCCCTCCTCATTCACCTTCATTAGCGTCATTTGCTAGAGACATCGACGTCAGAGAACGATCTCCGTAGTTCCCGCGATGACTCTTATGTGTGTTTTGTGGTCGGTTGTCTCCGCTATTTTTATCGCAGTGTCACATTATCGTACGGGTCGCCTTATTCACTCCCGTGCTATTCTACAAGGCAATGGGTGGAGCACAGCTATCAGTCCATCCGTCTGGGTATCACTTGTTTAATACACACTCTATCATTCTTGTTATCTCAGCTTTAACTGATCAGTTTCTCTGCCGCATGCGCAAATTTTGGCCTGACCATAAATGCCACAAAAACAGAGGTCATGTACCAGCCAGCACCAGGCATGCCGTATACAAAACCAAAGACTACAGTCAGCGGGCAGACGTTGAATGCCGTAGACAAATTCACATATCTGGGCAGCACGCTGTCGAGATCTGTCAGCCTAGACGATGAGGTGGCAAGCAGAATAGCAAAGGCCAGCACATCCTTTGGTAGAATGCGCTCGATGGTCTGGGCACGTCGTGGCATCAGCGTCAAGACCAAACTCAAAGTCTACCGTGCAACCATCATTCCAACCCTACTATACGCTTGCGAAACCTGGACTGTATACTCTGGACATGCAAGGAGGTTAAACCACTTCCACACAGGTTGCCTGAGGCGAATATTCCACATCCGATGGCAAGATCGTGTCAGTGACATCGAGGTTCTCTCGAGGTCTAACATGCCCAGCATCCATGCACTGCTAGAAAAAGCACGACTAGGATTGGCCGGACACCTCGTCCGTATGTCAGACGAGCGGCTCCCAAAGAAGCTTCTCTACGGCGAGCTGAGAGAGGGATGGCGCGAGAGAGGGCGCCCAAAGAAACGTTTTAAAGACGGTCTGAAGGACTCACTAAAAAGTTGCCAGATAGACATCGACACCTGGGAATGTCTTGCGAAAAACAGATCTGACTGGAGAAGCCCAGTTGATAATATTGAGTCTTATTAACTAATTCTTGGTTCAATTTTCAAACAATACATGTTTTTTTAAAAACAGAGGTTCGGTAATCTCCTATTCAACTTGTAACTGCCAATTCTTATCAAAAGAAAGCAGTTGTCATCCATTTGTTGTTACCTCAGAGTTTAGTCAAATACATCCTTTGTTTGTTTTATTTTCATGGTTAACATTAATACAATTTATAATATTGTTTTTTCAAAGTTGAGTACAAACCTTTTCATAGTTTAACAAATAAATAAAGTTTGTATCTTTTTATTTTATTGAAATTGCTTTCAAATAAATGCTGAACTATTAACTGTTGTTAATTTCTTTTAAAATAAAAGTATAACCCATTGTTGCAGATAAAAGTTTAGAAATCTTCATTATGTTTCAATGTTCCAACTACTGGTTACGATATGATGTTCTACCATATGTTTCAAGATAATTGAGAAGTTTCTTTAAAATTAAAGTTGTATTGAAATAAAATATTAAAAAGCGAAAAAATGTCACGTTTTTTCTCTAACATATAGTGTATTATTTATTGTCCAGTAGTTGTGGAATCGCTTCTGGTAATGGCTGGCACATATGTATATTAATACATAATCTGACGGCGTCTTTGTGTATGACAAGGACATGAATAACACCACTGCCACAGAGAGCATGTCGTAAGAAGCGTCCAACTGTTACATGGCATAACACGGGCCATGGTATGGTAGTTTGTTTAGAGCAGCATAGATGACGCCTACCAGAGTTTACTGTGGTCTAGTGTTTGAGTCCTTTAAGTTCGACTCGCACATCGGTTAACCACTCCCCATAAGTGCGTGTCCGAACACAGCGGAGTATTAAGCTGCTCGAGTCTAGCCCGCTAAGCAGTAAACCCTTCTCCTGGCTACGTCCAGCTAATACCAGAGTTGGGACCTTCACATGGGCATCTGCCCCTGTAGAAGTACAAATGGACTAAAAACTAGGAACTATGTATAATTTAGCTTAACGTCTTAATACTGGTTTAGAAGGCTCTGCAGAGTCTGTATAAAACCAGTTTCATTTACATTTCCTTGCTCTAAAAGCTATGCGCATCCAATATATTCTTGAATGCATTCATTGCTCCTGCCTCCACTACCTCCTGTAGCAATGTATCTCAAGCATTTACCACTGTCTGACTAAAAGAAAGTATTTTCTAATATCTAATCTGGCTTTTTCCTTGATTAATGTGCAGCTATGCCCTATTGTTCTTGTAGGTAGTTGAATTTTGAAAAAAGAACTTGTTATAGTTTAATTTATTCTTTTCGTTGATTATCTTACAAACCTGTATTGTCACCTCAAATTCTTTTCTTTTCTAGACACTGTAGGCCGGATTTTCTGAGTCTTTCCTCAAAACTGTAATTCTGGAATCCCACTATCAGCTTTGTCGCTCTTTTTGTATCCTTTCAAGCATGTTTATATCTCATCTACGATAAGGACTCCACACCTGTACACAGTACTCCAATCTAGGTCTAACTAATGCTTTTTTAATGCTAGTAAATTGAGATGCCGCGCCTTAATGGTTGCGCTCTCGACTGTTTGTGTCGAGTTTCCTGATGTTTGGTGGTTCCTGTTTGGATTATAATTACCAACTCCTTCATCAGGTGGTATCATGGACTTTGTTTTGTGGAATGTGTGTGCTTTCGATCGGTCATCCTGTTTGTTATGCTGCATATAGCTGCAATTCATGACTGGATTGAACCGCGGGAGTTCAGTCCATGATGGAGTTCGGCGCCCCGCTTGGCTACAAATCAGAGTTCGATCCAGGTTATCACTACTCAAGGACCATCCTGCCCGGCCTTCCTCCTGCCCGTCCCTTTCTCTACAGGAGGTTATACGATACCTCTCCCAACCTCGTATTCTCAGCACAGCAAGGGTCACGCTGACCTAAGTGTGGACACAATCTAGAGGACTTGGTGGCGGGACACTAAAAAAATTAGAGTTTGACACGGACATACACGGAAAGCCTGACATAAACATTGGTCAAATACACTCCTCGCGGCCCTCGTCCTAAGACAACAGAGCACTCGGCTCCACCTGGGGAGTTTGTATGGATTTTGGTCGACACGCGACACATGAACACAGCCTCAGCAGTTGGACATGGTAGTGGTCGATCGACGCAACGGGCCTTTGACGCCTACGCGAACATTAGTATTATTTTTAATGCTTTATACAGTTTGACAATCACTTCCTTGCTCCGATGTTTAATAATTCGTTTTATCATACCTCAACGGTCTCAACCAGGCACGTCCACAGGTGGCGGATAGTGGGGCGACCGACCCCAACCAGGCACGTCCACAGGTGGCGGATAGTGGAACGACCTCCAGATATGGAGAGTCAGCTGCGATATAAGCCAAGTATAATAACTGGAAGAATAAGCAGTCGTGGACCAACCGGCGGTGTATTCCAGCAGGATGGGGTGGGACAACAGGTGGCGCTGCTTTCCCCACTGAAATATCCCATGTGGCCTATGGCAGGTACACCAAGGGGGTAAGAGCCGCTATATGCTCTAGCCACGGGAAGGAAACCAAGGTAGACAAACCAACCTACTGCCTTGCAGGTACCATCGGGAGGTGGAAAGGCCATGGGAGACAACCCAAAACAGAAAACTCAACCCGACCTGCCGAAGACGGAGTGTGTCAGCTACGGCGCAGGAACCGGGAAAAATCAGGGCACACACGCACCAACAGGATATGGTCATGCGACAGTCTATCCTATCGTCATGGTGTCGCTCCTACAAGTTACAACCGGGGAGGAGCGGTGCCGGGCCCCCAGCCTCGAGGGGACCCACCCAAGCAACCGGTGCCTCTGCTAACATAGTGGTCAGTGGGAGGCAGAGTAGTGCGACTGATCAACAAACAAGGAACCTAAAAGTGGTACAATAGAATGCAGAGGGCGTGAGAAACAAGAATCCCGAACTGTAAAAATTTCTCAAGGAAAACGAAATAGACATCATTTGTATTCAGGAAACACATCTAAAAGAAACTCAAAATTTTTCCATCAGATGATATGAATGTTTCCGCCAAGATAGGGAAAAAATATCCAAAATAGGAATAATCACACTAGTAAAAAATTATATACCAGCAGTAGAAACAAATAGATCTGGACCAGATGAATTAGAATACATCACAGTAAAGATAATCCTACCCAGTGGAGACTCAATGATAACAAACTGCTATAGTCCACCAGCCACAGCTCTGGCAATACACAAAGTCAAAATAGAAGAATCGAGACACCTCATAGTGGGAGATTTTAACAGTCACTCCCCAAGCTGGGGCTACGAAACAATGGACCAGAGAGGCGAGGGGGTAGAAGATTGGATGATAGAAAACAAACTCATCCTGATAAATAGGCCAGACGATAGGCACACATACTACTCTAGAATATGGAAAAAAATGAGAACTCTAGACCTTGCGATGGCAACGGACGACCTTCACCGACTAATAGTAAGAACAGTCAACAGCCAACTGGGTGGGAACGACCATGTCCCAATAACTTTAGAAATATGCAACATGGGACAAACAGAAATAACTGATATGCACCCAAATTGGAATTTTAAAAGAGCAAACTGGACACTATTTAGAGAAAATGTAAATAAACTGTCAAGATATTTCCCATGCACAAATTAAAATTAAAATGTTACCATCATGACGGAGACTATCATCCAGGCAGCAAAGAAATCAATTCCATGTGGAAAACGGAAAAATGATAAACCCTATTGGAGCAATAAACTAGGGAAAATGCACAAGGAACTAAGTGAGGCAAGAGATACCATGGACAAAAAATCCTTCACCAGAAAACATAGGGAAACAGCAAAATTAAAAATACATTCATAGAGCAAAAGAAGAAGGAGATCCAAAGAAGTTGGGATGAAAAGACTGAAAGCCTCAACATGGGCAGGGATACAAGTAAACTCTGGAACCTGACAAGAGCCTTAAATGAAGAAACCAGAGGGAGCCATGGGAAGACAGTCATTAAGGAAAATGAGAAACATCATACAGGGAAAATGGCAGCAAACATCCTAGCTGAATTTTTCAGAGATGAGAGTACCACAACATTGACACGAAAACGCAAACTAGAAGTAAAAAAAGAGATAAAAGAGAACCTGAAGACGCAGAATGCGGATCCCTGCATGAAGTCATCTTTCAAAATGATAGAGTTAAACACAGCTATTCAGAAACTGAAAAACAAGAAAGCTCCAGGAAAAGATGGCATCACAAATGAAATGATTAAAAACCTAGACCAAGGGTCAAGAAGAGAACTCTTGAAAATTTTCAATCAATCATGAAGCCCAGGTAAGATCCCAGACCAGTGGCGGGAGGCTATCATTATCCCCATCAGATAACCAAAACATGACAAGACAAGCAAGGAAAGCTATAGGCCAATAAGCATGCTCAGCTGTGTTGGAAAAGTCATGGGAAAAAATGGTAAACGCAAGACTAATAAAACATCTGGAAAAAACCATTTCTACTCAATTCACAATCAGCCTTTAGGAAAAACCGCAACACAGAAGACCAACAAGTATACCTAACCCAAGAAATAGAAAATGCATTCCAAGGTAAGGAAAAAATACTTGCGGTCTTTGTGGATATGGCAAAACCTTTTGACAAGGTATGGAGAGAAGGACTCCTCCTAAAACTATTAAACAACAAAATAGAAGGGAGAATGTACAGCTGGATACAAGACTTCCTCCTAGAACAGCAAGAGTCAAATTAGATGGATCACTGAGCCATAGAATAACTCTCCAACAAGGCGTACCCCAGGGAGGAGTCATCTCTTCTACCCTCTTTACCGTGTTCATAAACGACATAGCGAGAAAACTCCCAAAGAAAGTATCCAGTGCCCTACACGCTGACGACTTCGCAATGTGGAGTGCTGCAGAAAAACTACCAACAGCTGAAAATAGAATGCAGACAGCAGTGGACACTGTTGGAAAATAGGTTACAGATTGGGGATTGCAGGCCGAAACGGGGGAGGAGGCATATTCATAAGACACAAAAGAGGAAATATAACAGAAGAGGCCCTCCCAACAGGAAAGTTGTCCACAAATCTTAGAGCAAAATCGATGGCCCTCCTGCGAGCACTGAATATACTTCAAACAGAAAGGCAACCTCCAACAAAAATAGCTGTATTCACGGACTGCAGAGAACTATTAGAGACAATACAAAAAACAAACAACGAACCACTGTTATCAGAGATCAGAGCAGAACTAGGAAAACTCCGGAGATCCGGAGAACATCTTTACCGACTGAAGATCTCACACACTGATGAGTGTCCATGTGGAACAGGATGCCAGAACCCTGAGCATATTCTACAGGAATGCCCAATCTATAGGGACATGAGATGCCAGATCTGGCCAGAGGGTGCGGAGCTGAGACAAAAGCTGTGGGGCAGCCGCTCTGACCTGGTGAAGAGTACAGACTTCATCATGGCGACTGGTCTGCAGATATAGCATGACCAGAAGATCCTGAACGCAAAGAAGAAGAAGACTTCACACTACTCAGAGTACTCCTTATTTATGCCCCCTTTCTGCCTTCTTTCATTTAACCAATTTTCATTTGGCAACTTCCCCACTTATTCTTATTTTAACTTTTTAAATAATCTTTTATGAGGAACTCTATCAAAGGGCTTTGCAAAATCTGGATAAATAATATCCCCTGGCTGCCCTTTATATATCATTTTAGTAACCTCCTCCATGAATTATAATCGATTTTTTAAGCACGATCTCCCTCTAGTAAACCCACGCTGACTATTTCTGATTAGATTAAACTTGTCTAAATGCATTACAATGGTTTCTTTGATTATTGACTCTAACAATTTACAGAGAATGCTCGTTAGACTCACCGGTCTATAATTTGCTGGATCTGATTGTTTGCCCTTTTTTAATAGAGGGATCACTCCTGCATTTTTCCAATCTCTTGGAACAATCTCTTTTGCAAGTGGTTGAGAACATACTATAGCCAATGGTTTTGCTAGTTATTCTCTAATTGCAAACAGTAATTTTGGATGAATATCAAATTGACCTGGACATTTATCCACTTTCATCCCCTTCAATTTTTTTACAAACCATTTCCTCCGTAAAACAGATTGAACTTAATCCCACTGTATCCATGTCTCTTTGGAAAATATAAATAGGCTCTGGGATCTTGGAGTAGTCTTATTTTGTGTACACTGTGTCAAAGTACTGATTGAGCAGTTTAGCTGCCTCCATATTCTCACTTATTATTTTTCTATAAGAGGGCCTACTTTGATTTTCGTTCTTTGCTTATTTCTAACATAAGTAAACCTTTTACAATTAGTCTTGATCCTTTGAGCAAGTTCTTTTCAGTGAATTTTTGCTGAATGAAAGTATCTACCAAATGGCAACACCATTAACAAAATGAGAATCTATTCCACATAAGATGACTTTAATAAACTAAACAAATTTGCCTTAACCAAAATAAAATTGACTCGTAGAACAAAACACCGACACATATTTGAAACCAAAATACGGTTGTATAATACGAATGTGTGCTTTTTCATCCCAAGTCTATACGTAACAATTTCAATCTATTAATAGCCATCCTATACGATATCACTTCGAGATCGTGAGGTCAGAGTTTCGAGTACGCTTATCTGTGATGTAGTGAAACAAAAATGGTCTAATTATAAGTATCAACATACCGTGTGATTGGACTAAATGGACAGGTGTAACTTGCCTGCTCTGGACTAGACTCTTTAAAAGAGACCAATGACGTCTTCCTGGTAAAAAAATCAAATCGCTGATAACATTTCACAAATACGTTTAGTTAGCAACATCAAGTATTGTGTAAAGTACTTCCTTTAGTGTCGAGTTTGATAACACTTTGTATGGTCAGTTTATTTGGATGTTTCTAAGATGTGATTCGCCAGTGAGTATTGCTTTATTGTAAAATAGACACACTAACGTCGTATAGTTTATTCTGTCTGTCTGTGTTGTCTGCCTTATCTACATATTTTAATCTAATACATCGATCTTTCTATTTATTCGTTCATTCACAAAAATATTTAAGTTCATAGCTACCTACCGACTTATCTATCTACTTACCAACCAGCCTATCAATCTGCGTGTATGTCTGTCTACCTAGTCATCGAGCTATTTACTTTACTTTTATAAAAACATTTCGCTCATTCATTCATCTACATAATCCGTGATAGTGTGTGACTATACGAAGGCTGATACAAATCAAGTGTCCGACCTTAGGCTGAAATCCATCTTCCCTACTACCTTCCCAATCTTTACTATCTTGTCTATTTGGCTCAAAAACTACTACTCCTCCCAAACTGGTCTCCCTCTCAGTTGCCATGCTTCTCCCAGCTGTGCTCTCACTGATGATGGAAGCATTTCTGGAAGTCGTCTTTTGTTTCTTCCACATAAACTTTGTCGCATTTGTCTTTATTTATTCTGTCCTGAAATCTCTTCGCCTCGCGTAGCATCTTCAGATTTTAAGAGAATCAAATGTCTCAAGAAGTCATGTCTGTGAAGAAGAGGAGTTGCCGAACCCGTCCAATAGCGTGTTTCAGAAAAACAAATCCTGGATAAGGTTCCATACAACATAATCCATTCATGATGTCATGTTTTTGGTCTCATTCTCGTAGTGTTAAGTTTACAGATGATAAACTAGTTCTACTTTCAGATCCGCATTTCCGTTTTACCTCGGTCCTACAAAATAAACGTATATAAACTATAGACCAAATACAGCTGTAAACTTATTAAAACAGTACATGATAATATTAAAGTTATGTCACACATATAGAAACTGCATATTATAAGAAATCATGTTTATATGTGAAGTGAAGCATTTCCACGTTTTACAATCGAACATCAAATATGTGTGCCGGCAATTATTATCTAACAAATCACAAGATTCGATAATCGCACTCGCCCGTGTTTGACGGGTTCTAAAATGAAGACACTGTAATCTGCCGAGCATGTCGTATTGACGCAGACCCGGAATACGGCTGCAAGAAACGGTTTGTGTATTGTTTGCAAGAATGTACATCCCTAGTACACAAAGTTTGAGACTGTGAAGGGACGTAATGCATCGCAAAGATCTACTGCTCTTGAAGCGGAAAATGAAAGTGTGTGACACTCTAGCGACGTCTCGGGATTCAAGAGAAGATTTGGCCACCGTAGAAGAGATGCGGTCTCACCCTGTCTCCACCCTACCACCGAAGATATTGGGGTCTCACCATGTCTTCACCCTAACACAGAAGAGATTGGGGTCTCACCATGTCTCCATCCTAACACAGAAGAGATTGGGGTCTCACCATGTCTCCACCCTAACACAAAAAAGATTATCGGGGCCTCACCACGTCTACACTGTCACGGCAATGGAAGGACAAATGAATGCATGTTGCTTTACAGATACTTCCCGGCGCACTGGATTAAAATCTAATGGGAGTATTAACAGAGTAGAGGTACTTTCTGTATTGAGTAACTCGGTCTATAATGCCTAAGGATTTCCAAATTTTAAGGAAGGAAGTGTTCTAAGAGAGATCATTTAACAATTAAAAATGGGAGTTTACAAATTGAAACTTGAAATGTTCGAAAGTTAAGCTGAAAAGAAAGATGGATAACTTATTTTCAGAGACCAGTGCAATGCAACTTGATGTACTGGGTGTGGTAGAGTCAAGAGTTACTGGTCTCGGATATATAAGGAAGGATCAATATACATTCAGGAGGGTGGAGGTAGACATGAACTTGGCGTGGAAATGTTGGTCAACAAGGTAGACATGAACTTGGCGTGGAAATGTTGGTCAACAAGGTAGACATGAACTTGGCGTGGGAATGTTGGTCAACAAGGTGGACATGAACTTGGCGTGGGAATGTTAGTCAACAAGATAGACATGAACTTGGCGTGGAAATGTTGGTCAACAATGTAGACATGAACTTGGCGTGGAAATGTTGGCCAACAAGGTAGACATGAACTTGGCGTGGGAATGTTGGTCAACAAGGTAAACATGAACTTGGCGTGGGAATGTTGGTCAACAAGAATATAGAATACTTGGTTTGTCGATATTGGACACACAAGTATCTACCATTTGTTTTTCTATCTTCTACTTCATCTTATTTTTCCTCTTTCTCGTCTACTGCTTCTTGAAATTCTTCGTTTTCTTCACCTGCTTCTTCTGTTTGTTCCATTCCTGCATCATTTTGTGAGTATCGTTGATAGAGTTCTCTTTCAAACTTGAAAGTATACTCGACACGCAGCTGATCTATGGCGACCATTGTTAATAACAGTGTGTGCATACTACAAGTAAATCAGCATGTATACGGATTCTAATGGTGGTTACAATAAACCAGTATCTGGATCAAAGTGATACTGGTACATACCATACAGTGCTACTACTGTGAGGAGACATGGCATAGTCAGTCATGACTGAAAGGTGCTACTACTACTACTACTGTCACTAGACACAACATAGTCAGTCATGACTGAAAGGGGCTAATACTACTACTACTGTCATGAATGTTTGACTGTTTAAGACATCACAACAAAATTACTCTTGTACCTGCACTTGTAATGTTTGACTGTTTAGGATACTCCAACAAATTTACCACTATACCTTTACTTGTATGTTTGACTTTAAGAAGACTACAATAATTTATTAACATTACGGTACTAGGGTAAACGTGTTATTCGGTCTGTATATTAATATGACTATTCTGTTTTATAAATCAGGAATATTTCTCTGTGGGTACTGAGCTCTCTTTCTATCTACCTCTTTTTTCTCTTTCTCTCTCTCCCTCTCCCTCTCTCTATCTTTAAAAGTATATGTCTTTATAACCAGAATATTGCACCGACTACAACGCCGAAATTAATCCATCTAAGGTCAAGGTTGTCTGATTCTCCCTAAACAATAGATTGGTCTCAGATACACTACCAGGGACCACCTGCATGGGTACCTACATTGAGAGAGAGAGCATGACATGAAATACCTGAGCTTCGCATTTGACAGAAGTCTCTCTTTCAATAAACATGTTGACAATGTGATTCTGAAAGCAAAGAGGGGTATCAATGCAATTAAAGTCATGGCGGTCACAGACATGCAACAATGGGCTCTCTGTTCCTGTTGATTCAAGCACGGATTTGGTCTGTCCTGGACTACGGTCTTGGGTTACTCACGCTATCACAAACACAGGTGAATCGATGGGAGAGAATCCAGAACGAGGCCATGAGAGCAGTTCTAGGATGCACTAGAGATACTCCCATTGCTGCCATGAGATTCCTGCTTGATTTGCCAAGCATCAAGTTGTGACATCAGGAAGATAAGGTAAAGATATTAAGCCAACGTTGCCAACAACACCCTTACACCAAGACCTGGATACACTCAAGGACAGACACGTTAAGCAGTGAAGGTAATGGATGGCAGAGGCAGAAGACTCCCTGATGAGGGTCTGTGAGTTGGAAGAAGTGGGAAGAGGTAGTGAATGGGTTGAGGTGGGCAGAGAGAGTCCCCTGACAAGGGTGGTGATACAACTGAGCAGAGAGAGCCCCCTGACAAGGGTGGTGATACAACTGAGCAGAGAGAGCCCCCTGACCAGGGTGGTGATACAACTGAGCAGAGAGCCCCCTGACAAGGGTGGTGATACAACTGAGCAGAGAGAGCCCCCTGACAAGAGTGGTTATACAACTGAGCAGAGAGAGCCCCCTGACAAGGGTGGTGATACAACTGAGCAGAGAGAGCCCCCTGACAAGGGTGGTTATACAACTGAGCAGAGAGAGCCCCCTGACAAGGGTGGTGATACAACTGAGCAGAGAGAGCCCCCTGACAAGGGTGGTGATATAACTGAGCAGAGAGAGCCCCCTGACAAGGGTGGTGATACAACTGAGCAGAGAGAGCCCCCTGACAAGGGTGGTGATACAACTGAGCAGAGAGAGCCCCCTGACAAGGGTGGTGATACAACTGAGCAGAGAGAGCCCCCTGACAAGGGTGGTGATACAACTGAGCAGAGAGAGCCCCCTGACAAGGGTGGTGATACAACTGAGCAGAGAGAGCCCCCTGACAAGGGTGGTGATATAACTGAGCAGAGAGAGCCCCCTGACAAGGGTGGTGATACAAGTGAGCAGAGAGAGCCCCCTGAAAAGGGTGGTGATACAACTGAGCAGAGAGAGCCCCTTGACAAGGGTGGTGATACAACTGAGCAGAGAGAGCCCCCTGACAAGGGTGGTGATACAACTGAGCAGAGAGTGTCGCGAGGGGGGCGGTACTAGGACAGAAACTTCAATACAGGAGTTAATCCAGAAACACTAAAGACCCCACAAGACCCAATTTCCGCAACAAAGATGCAAATAAGTGCGGTGGGGTTTTGTCGGCGACCAAAATGGCAAGGAGGTGGTGGAGAAATCAGCTGCATATCACAACGGGTATGAGGAGTGAGATTAAAACGATAACAGCGGCCGTGACTTGGTTGGTGACGCAACTCGCAAGGCATGCTCTGTAAGATAGAACGTGCATGCTGGGAAGGGAGTGGGCTTCTCTTCAGAGCAACTCGGTGGTCCAAGGTGTCACATGGATCTACTGCCTGGGACATGTCCAAGGTGTCACATGGATCTACTGCCCGGGACATGTCCAAGGTGTCACATGGATCTACTGCCTGGGACATGTCCAAGGTGTCACATGGATCTACTTCCCGGTACGTGTCCAAGGTGTCAGATAGATCTAGTGACAGGAACATGCAGGTGTCTGGGGCAACGGAAGTGCTGATGCAGGGCTAGACGAACTGTGGTAAACGACCCGGTGATGACGAGAGACAGGGTTGAGTTGAAAGGCCTTCTTTAACACTCTACAGAATGATGAAGAGACAGTGGGTCGCGAAAATGCACATGTGCAGATGGTGGTAGATTTGTGAGTCCTTTTAAAAAAAAAGTTAATGTCATTCAATTTTCATTTACTAGTTACGATTTGCATCTTCTAGAGGGTGTGGCGGCGTGGGCTTTTAAGTTGAGTAGTTCACTTATCTTAAGAGCTGCAACATATATCTACATCACGACACGACTTCAACACAGTAAAACCTAGTAAACGTTATCCTGACCATAACATAAAACAATATCATTTATTACTATAATAATCGTTGCACAATATCAACAAAAAGAACAAAGAACTAAACTAAACAATCATAATATATATATATATATATATATATATATATATATATATATATATATATATATATATATATATATATTTAATTTTAACATAAAATACAAACAAACGTTGTTGATGTTATTTGATGTTATTTCTGTAACTACATGTCAACCCAGGTTCTATGCCTATCAGTTCAGTTCAGTTCATCCCGTAACCCATCATGTCGTTGGGGCACACACGAAGACACTCCCAAAATCCCACGCCATCCCTCTCTGTCTGTCACCGCCTGTCGTATCTCACCGGGACGAAGGCCTGACCACTCAGTGATGTTGTCCACCCATCTCTTCATTGGACGTCCTCGCCCTCTCTGTCCCGGTACGGAACCAAAGAGTATCGAGTTGGTAATTCCGTTGGACCTCGCGACATGCCCGCACCAGGCCATCTTTCATTATTTGATAGCTGTGAACATATATTCCAAAGGACCAATAGCGTCTTCAACACTCTGACGGATGTCTACGTTCGTGACACGATCTTTATATGTAACATTTAGGAGTTTTCTGTAGCACCTAATTTCCATTGCATGTATTCTGCCCTAGATATCTGCTGTAATGGTCCAGGTCTCGCAGGCATACATAAATATTGATAGCACCAAAGAGCGCATTAGTCTAACTTTTATGCCGAGGGCGAGCCGCTTGTCTTGCCATATAGGTATCAGCTGAGTCAGCGCCGCTGTTGTTTGTGATATTCTTGCAATTACCTCTGGCTTCGATCCCTCTTCGTTGATCAACGATCCCAGATATTTGAAACGCTTTACCACCTGAAGTACCTGCCCATTTGCCTCTATTACAGATTTAAACCATGTTATGTTATTGGTCATGAGCTTTGTTTTATCTGCATTTATTTCCATGCCTTTATCTGCAACAAAAAGACTTCACAACATCTAGAAATATTCTAGCCACAACTTAATGGCTCCAGATAGTTCGCCGTCTTTCTTCTGCACCCTCAACACACAATCACGAATCATCCTCACAATCGGATATCGTACTAAGTCGATCTGTGCATTCACTTAATATCACATCACGTTACTTATAATCGAATCACGTACTCCCATGTGATCACGTACTCAGTAGATCTGTGCATTCACATATAATCGGTTCACGTTTAATTAGGTGATCTGTGCACTCACATATAATCGGTTCACGTATAATCAGAGGATCTGTGCGTTCACATATAATTGGTTCACGTATAATCAGGCGATCTGTGCACTCACATATAATCGGATCACGTACTAACGTGTGATAACGTACTCAGTCGATCTGTGCACTTACGTATAATCAGATCATTTCAGATACTCAGACGAATCTGTACGTTCACGCATAATCAGAATACATATTGTCCCCAAGATGTCCTGCATATACAACACACATTCAGATCTCTTACTGTTGAAAAGGTGTCCATACTAAGCACACATTGAATGCGATTGGTCAAACTCCGTGTTTGTGATGGGACTACCACCCTGGAAACTCTCCCACTTTCAGACTCTCTTCCAATCTCCATGCCAGTCTCCAAGTTTATCTCTACAATGTATTTTATCATTTCAAGCAACAATATGACTGTCCAGTGGTCTTCTGTGGGTTGTCTGATTTAGCCATCACTCTAAATCACCCCTATCTGAAATGTTATTGGTTGTCTATCCACGAGCCACTGTCATTCTAAATATGGTATCTGGTCGTAGTAGTATCAAATTGTCACCAACCCCTCTCCCCGTCAAGTTTGATGCCAAAGTTGTCAGTTCTGACACCTACCGCTGTACCAGACAAAGCCTTCTACCTAGCTCCTCGTTTCCTTTGTCAACGTAGTGTCGAAACGGTGATTGACCCTGACGTGACTTGCGTTCGTCCAACGCATTCAGGCAACCTTTGTTTCTTAGAGTCGCCAGCCCAATCTTCCCTGCCCTAAACACCCATACTCTAGCTTGAACTGCCACAAGGGTTACAGTCGTTCTTTTTGAAATCAATGTTGTAGGGCAACGATGGACTTCTCAACAGACACTACACTATGGTGATCACAATGTCTATCACCCCTTCGTTGGCCAGACTGTTGTAGTGTATACTATTTCAAAGAACACGACGTAGTTGTGGGGTGGAGTTTTGATCTATGTTTCTAAATACCCTGACGTAACTCTTTGCTTCGATTGCGCACTTGTATAGCCAATGATATAACGCGACTGAACTAGGTGACATATCAAATATATGTATCGCGTTAAGAGGCGACAGTATCAGTGTCGTGATAACAAAACGTTTATAGAAGATAACGATTGAAACAGGACGCAAAAAAAACACAAAAAAAAGATATCATCAGGACCAGATGAATCATACTGACCAAGTCGCCCACTTTACATCAGGACCAGATGAATCATACTGACCAAGTCGCCCACTTTACATTAGGACCAGATGAATCATACTGACCAAGTCGTCCACTTTACATTAGGACCAGATGAATCATACTGACCAAGTCGTCCACTTTACATTAGGACCAGATTAATCATACTGACCAAGTCGTCCACTTTACATTAGCACCAGATGAATCATACTGACCAAGTCGTCCACTTTACACCAGGACCAGATGAATCATACTGACCAAGTCGTTCACTTTACATCAGGACCAGATGAATCATACTGACCAAGTCGTCCACTTTACATCAGGACCAGATGAATCATACTGACCAAGTCATCCACTTTACACCAGGACCAGATGAGTCATACTGACCAAGTCGCCCACTTTACATCAGGACCAGGTGAGTCATACTGACCAAATCGCCCACTTTACACCAGGACTAAGTGAATCATACTGACCAAGTCGCCCACTTTACACCAGGACCAGATGAATCATACTGAGAAAGTCGTCCACTTTACACCAGGACCAGATGAGTCATACTGACCAAATCGCCCACTTTACACCAGGACTAAGTGAATCATACTGACCAAGTCGCCCACTTTACACCAGATGAATCATACTGACCAAGTCGCCCACTTTACACCAGATGAATCATACTGACCAAGTCGCCCACTTTACACCAGATGAATCATACTGACCAAGTCGCCCACTTTACACCAGATGAATCATACTGACCAAGTCGCCCACTTTACACCAGATGAATCATACTGACCAAGTCGCCTACATTATGTCCTCATCATTCCCCTGGAAATAAGATGTACAACAGCAACCTAACCAAAATGGTGGTTCAACACTGCGATTCTCATATTGGTGAGCTTACTGAAAAGTATCACATTCCACTACAGCCAGAAAGATCCAGGACTACCTTTTTCAGTATCCCTCCGAATATTAGAAGTCACTAATATAGATAGATATCTGCTACATACAACATGTCTCAAAGATATCTGCTACATACAACATGCCTCAAAGATATCTGCTACATACAACATGTCTCAAAGATATCTGCTACATACAACATGCCTCAAAGATATCTGCTACATACAACATGTCTCAAAGATATCTGCTACATACAACATGTCTCAAAGATATCTGCTACATACAACATGCCTCAAAGATATCTGCTACATACAACATGTCTCAAATATATCTGCTACATACAACATGTCTCAAAGATATCTGCTACATACAACATGGCTCACATATATCTGCTACATACACCATGTCTCACATATATCTGCTACATACAACATGTCTCATAGATATCTGCTACATGCAAAATGGTGTATTGATTATTATCACTGCAAAATAACATATAAAAGAAACCATTAAAACAATTATAAACATTAACGTACGTTTATAGAAGAAGAGCTAATAATTTAAATTAATGTTCACATTTGTTATACATATTTCAGATGAACTTGGCACTTGATGAAAGATGGATGATTTGGATACAATGCGATATCTGAAAGGCTCAAAGGAAGATAGCACGCAACTTGCACTGAAATTGCATCAATTTTTGCAAGACGCAGGTATCGAGTCAGTAGGTGGTCAAATAGCGACATCTTCTGTAGAGGCAGAATGCTACAGTAAGCCTGGCGCATTATCTATGAATATTTTCAGTGAACATAACGAAAATGTTGACATTCTCATTACTGCTTGTATTAACGCAAGAACTAAATCTCAGAAAACGGCATTACATTTGATTGCTGAGATAGGGGACATTGAACTTATAGACATCTTGCTCCAATTTGGAGCTAACGTTGATTCTGAGGACAGTTATAAGCAAACTCCACTACATAAGAGTGCATGGAATGGTCATAAAGATATTGTTGACAAACTGCTAAAAGCTGGCGCAGCTGTCAACGTCGAAGACATCAACAAACAAACTCCACTACATTTCAGTGGTTGTAAAGGTCATCAGGACATTGTTGAAATGCTCGTAACAGCTGGCGCAGCTGTCAACGTCGAAGACAACAACAAACAAACTCCACTACATTTCAGTGGTTGTAAAGGTCATCAGGACATTGTTGAAATGCTCGTAACAGCTGGCGCAGCTGTCAACGTCGAAGACAACAACAAACAAACTCCACTACATCTTAGTGCTTGGAATGGACATAGAGGAACTGTTGAAATCCTTCTAGCAGCTGGTGCTACTGTAGATGCTGAAAACACCATTAAGGAAACTCCACTACATTTGAGTTCTAGAAAAGGTCATCCCAAAATTGTTGAAATTCTTCTCAAAGCAGGGGCTTCTGTTGATGCTGAAAACATGATTAAACAAACTCCACTACATCTGAGTTCTTGGAATGGTCAAAAAGATATTGTTAAAATGCTGTTAAAAGCAAAACCTGCAGTCGATGCCCAAGACATCAATGAACAAACATCGTTACATTTGTGTTTCAAACATAATCATGGAGATATTGCAGATATTCTTCTCAGTGCTGGGGCGTCTGTGAAGAAAAAAGATGGGAATGGAAAATCAGTTGAGCATTACATGAACAAAGGTACAATGATGAGACATGTATCTGATTCTCTCACGACATTTACTCGGGCTCGCAACTGGCTGTATTATGTGACAAGAAAACCAATCGTGTTCAGTTCAACTTCCACAACAGAAACGAGGCACTCGAGTGCTCTATTGAGTTCAGCTTCCGCCCCGGAGACGAGGCACTCGAGTGCTCTATTCACTGGATTCAAGTGCAAGATCTTAAAGTCTCAAAACAGTGCTACAATAAACAGTAAGCATGTTTTTACTGTACATGTTTTTTAATTATAAGGGAAGATGAACTAAATAGTTTGAATGTCAGTTTTTTGGCCACGCGACTATATACTCATAAGCATGATCATTTCTATTGGAGGCAGAATGAAAACCTGGACTATATACTGGATTGTGATTTCATGGGCAATCGACCTTTGTTTCTAAATAGTTCTATAAATATGAACTATCATCATGTAGCATGTCCTTTGTAGAACGTCGCTCCTATCACAGTCTGTCTGAAAGAAACTTGTTCCCTTGCCAAAACACCAGCTTCCGCCACTGTCATACTCAGGCATTCCTGCATATCTTGGTGCCATCGTCTTCTTGGTCTACCCCTTCCTCTTTTGCCTGGCACCATACCTTCCATCACCGTTCTCTCAAGATCGCTGTGTCTCTTGATGTGACCAAAGTATTTGCATTTTCTTGCTAAAATGGAATTGATAAACCAGTTCTCCTCTATGCTCAACTCTTGCCGAATGTCTACATTTGTTCTTTTCTCTGTCCAGGGTATTCTGAGGATCTGTCTGTAACATTTTGACTCGAATGATTCGATTCTTTGTCTAGAAGTTTTGGTAATCGTCCATGCTTCACATCCATAAGCTGCCACATGAAAAACACAGGCTCTCAAGACTTTTACTTTTATCATTTTGTTGGTGCTCTGCCATAATTTCTTCAGGCTGTTCAGTCTCTGCATTGTCATAGCTAGTCTTCTTCTGATTTCTTTCGAGCAGTCACCATTTTTGTCAATTCTGGAGCCCAGATATTCTTCTTCTTCTTCGTACGCAGTCAGACAGTAACCATTATTTTTTCGAAAAAAGCGGCGGTCATCCTGAGGCTGTCGACACTGCCATAGAGCTTGTCTTGCAGTTCCACTGGTGATGGCCACATCTGCTCTCTCTGATCCTCGTATGTCGGGCAGTTCTGCAGCAGATGTTCAGAGGTCATTTTACCGGTACTGCACGGGCATTCGTCGGTACCACCTATCTTCAATTTGTTGAATAGGTGGTACCTCAGTCTATTGTGGCCAGTGCGAAGTCTGAAGACAACGACCTGCTCTCTTCTGTTCAGCTGGTAATAAGCATCGTTTTTGGTGTAACCAGTATGTTCGGTTTCCCATTTGGTCATGTATCTGGCTTTGATAAGCCGTTTTGACTCTTCGTACGTCATACTAGTATCTGTTTGTGGTAGTCTTGCACCTTCTTTTGCCAGTCTGTCTGCCTCCTCGTTGCCTTGGATGTTGCAGTGTGATGGGACCCACTGTACCACTACCCTTTTTGGTGCGGACTGCTGGCACATTTTGCAGAGTGCTGCTCTTAAGACATTAAGCTCAGTGTTTTTCTGGCTTTTTAGCGCTGTGACTACGGCGAGAGCATCTGTAAGCAGGACTATATGGCTTTCATTTTCTTTGTGTGTCACCATTTCTTCCACTGCCGCCCTCAGTGCCTCTGCCTCCGCTCTGAAATTGCTTGTGTACTTACCAGTAGCGAATGACAGTGTTATTTTTCTGCCATTTGGTAGGTTCAGGAATGCTCCTGCCCCTCCGTTCTGTGTAGTGTTTGTTACAGAACCGTCGGTGTATGCATGGGTCCAGTCCATGCTTGGGTAGTTTTTCGATATAAAGCTTAGGGTAGTATCTCTCCTTTCTTTTTCAGTCTGGCAGTTTTTGTTTGCAATACCTGGTATATTTTCTACCACCTCTGGAAATATATCCTGCCTCCAGGTAGGTTTTCGTACAGTTGTGATGTGTTTTGGTGTTGTTAGTGAGGTTTATGGGATCTTCGTGCATCTTTGCTTTGGCTATTTCTGCAAAGTTTCTCCGCTTTAGTTTCCCATTTCCCAAATTGTTTAGTCTCTGGTGCATTGGATGGTCAGTCAGTCTTCGGAGTTTCTCTGACTGCAGCTGGGCTCTGCAGTCTCTTCTATCGGTCATGGATTGCAGTTTTGTAATCTTTTCAAGTTCTACAATTGGCGTTGACTTTATGCCTCCTGTTATGACTCTCATGGCTTGGTTTTGAAGTTTGCTAACTTTATCGAAGTTCGCCTTTGCTGCTGTTGTCCATGCCGCAATGCCATACTCGAGAACTGGTCTCACTCTTCCAGTGCACAGTTTCTTTAGTATGCTTTCGTCTGCTCCCCAGCTTGTGCCAGCAAGTTTCCTCATGATTGCCATTCTTTCTCTGGCTCTCATTCGGTTTCTCTCGATCTGACTTTTCCATGTCATGCGTTGATCAAATGTGACTCCCAGATAGTTTGGGTTGTCGTTTGGCTGCAGGAATTTGCCATTTAAACTTAATTTGGTATTTTGGGGTTTGATTGAAAGCGAGAATATTGTGCATGTGGTTTTTTCCTCGTTTATTTTGACCAGCCATGAGTTCGCCCACTCTTCCAGCGATGTTAGGGCCTGCTGCATCCGATTTCTTGCTATGGTCAGATTCTTTTCAGAGGTCCACATAGCCAGATCGTCTGCAAACATTGAGCTATGGACTCTTCTTGGTATATTATCTGTAATGTCGTTTATATACACCAGGAAGAGAGTGGGTGACAGTACTCCCCCTTGGGGTACTCCCTGCTCGAGTGTCACCTTTCTGCTCATCTGCCCTTGTACTTGGACTCTGGCCGTTCTGTTTTTGAGGTAGTGGTTGATCCACTTGTACATTTTCCCACAGACATCGTTTCTTCTTAGCTTGACTCCATCTTTCCAGACTTTGTCAAATGCCTTTTCCAGGTCCACCCAAGCCGCTACTGTGTGTTTCTGTGCCTGGTAGGCATCTTCTATTTTCTGGGCTATGAGGATGACCTGGTCCTCAGTGGATCTGTGCTGTCTAAAGCCGGCTTGCTGTGGAATTAGTATTCGTTTTTCTTCCAGATGCCACATCAGTCTGGTGTTTATCATACGTTCCATCAGTTTGCCGACACAGCTCAGAAGGCTGATAGGCCTGTATCCATTTGGATCTGTTTTGTCCTTTCCTTTTTTTGGTACTGGTACAAGTACTGCGTCTTTCCATGCCTGGGGTACAATTCCCCTTTCCCAGCTTTGGTTCAGGACCGATAGCAGCTTCCTCTTCGCTGTTTGGCCCAGCTCCATCAGCATTTCGTTTGTTATCCTATCTTTTCCGGGAGATTTCCTTTTCTTTAATGTTCTCATGGCCTCTTCCATTTCGCTCATTGTTAATTTGGCCATCATATGCTCTTCAGGTGCCGTACTGATGTTGTCGTGCCCCTTTTGCTCTTCACTATTGTCGGTATGCCTATCTGCAGGGACCTCGATGTGGTTTGCTCTGGCATAGTGATCGACAAAAGCGTTTGCAGCTTTTTTACCAGTGAGCAAGTTTTCGCCCTGCTTGATGGTAATTTGTTTGTTTGACGGGGTTTCGTCATTCATGGCTCTGACTAGCTTCCATAGCGTGTTCCCTTCTTTGTCCAGGTTTAGGCTTTCCGTTTTGTTTTTCCAGCTCTCTCTTGCTGTTTGCTTGAGAGTGTATTTGTATTTCGCCGTGACGGCTTTGAGGGCTATGTTTGCCTCCATAGATTGTTCTCGCTCTGCCATGTTCCTAGCATTTTTTACTGCATCTTCCGCTTTCTGCAACTCATCATTCCAATAGGGCTTATAGTTTTTCCTAGCTCCTCTTGGGATGGTTTCAGTAGCGGCTTGCATTATTGCTTTGCTTAGGCTTTCCACCATGGGCTTCATTTTGTTGTTTCGTGTGTTGATGGTTTCACACAGCCTGTCTGTCAGGATTGCAAATCTGTCCCAGTCGGCTCGTTTGTAATTCCAACGTGGGAGCGGTTTTGTTTCCTGTGGGCCTACTTCCATATCAATGTCTAGCCTGATCGGCCTGTGGTCGCTACCTGCCAGTTGCTTTAGCACCTGGCGGTTTATTTTATGGTGTATGTCATGTGTGGAGAAGGCCGAATCTGGAGTCGAGGTCGTATGCCATGTTCTAGAATAGAAACTAGGGCTATCCTCCGGCCTATTGATTAGGGAGAGATTTGTGTCTATCTCCCAATCTTCCACTTCGTCACCTCTGCTGTCTGTGTCCGAGTATCCCCATCTCTCCGAGTGGCTGTTGAAGTCTCCAATTACTATGCAGTTGGAGTCTTTCACGTCCATACTCGAGAGCGATAGGGATTTATTTGGTGGTCCGTACAGATTGAAAATGCGGAGCTTCGTCTCTTGAGCCATTATGTCAACTCCTACAATTTCTGCTTGTCCGGTGTGATTGACAGATACCGCGCTACTCGGTATGCAGTTTCGGGTCAGTATCAGGACCCCTCCTTTGTGACCTTCTCTATCGAGACGGAAGGTCTGGTATCCTCTGAATGAGAATTTATGGTTTTTGTTGAGGTGCGTTTCCTGGATACATGCCACGTCAATCTTACCTTCATGCAGGTGATGTGTTAGGGAAAGCTTTTTGTTAACGACACCCTCCGCATTCCACTGAAGTATTTTGAGGGTCTTGAGTTTTTGGTCAATATGAGTTGCCCGATAGCCATGTGCCTTGACTCCACGACACATGGGTGGGTGACCACCAGTAGTCAAGGGTGGGCCCCTTCGAGGCGTGAGGCCCGGCACTATCGCTGCCTGGCGGGACTCCGCAGGATGAGCGCCATACGTTTTTCTGATCGGTTGTACTGTCATCATACTGCGATTTACGTTGCACTGTTTTGTTAGGCTTGTGGCCCCGTGCATCCGATTTCAACAGGCGTTTCTATAGGGATGCCCTCCTTAGCCTTTGGCTGTCCCCAGCCTATCTGCAAGGCAGCAGTTGTTTATGATCAGAGTTGTCTTTCTTATGGAAGTTGTCTTACCAGACTAACGAGTCTTCACTACTCGTGTCTATAGGGTGCGGTGATGATATATGAGATGATATATGATATGGACTGGTTTACCCGGAAGAGAGGCAGTCCAGTGTGTCTGTATCCCAGGATCGTCACGTCCTGCCAGAAACGTAGCATTTGCACGTGAGTGGGGTATCTCTTTGCTCCCTTTATTTTCTTGGCTTCTATGCAGGGATGGTAAGCCCAGCATTCCCCGCCATCTGGGATGTTGACACAGTGGGGCAGGTGTGCAATGTCCGCTAGTCTGCATCCCTTTTGCGTCCATTGGTATGGCTGATAGCGTACAGAGGTAGATATCGAAGCAGAAGTGCATTTAACCAGGGGACAAGCCTGGTAATGTCACGGAGATGTTGTTCGCCTGGTGTTTCCGCGGTGTTAAGGCACGGTTTCCGTAGCGATCCTTCATTAGAAGGTTAGAGAGCTGACCTGTCTTCCGTGGGTCTAATACCAGCACACGTTCACTATTAGACCCCACGAAAGTGCTCTCGATTTGTCAGTCGTTCTACAGTGTTTGCGTGTTGAGTCAAATTATGCCGCAGGCTCTACTCCTGATAGTGCTCTTCCGTCAATTCCTTTATCAAACACTGAATGCAGACCAACCGAGCCACAGAGGGCATAATCCCAGATTTCTGAGGGTCTAAATCCAGCATCAGTTCCACATTAGACCCAAGGAAAGTGGTCTCGGCATGTCAGTCATTTCAGTGTTGGCCGTGTTGAGTCAAATTAAGCCGCAGGCTCCACTCCTGGTGGTGCCCTTCCGTCAATTCCTTTAAGTTTCAGCTTTGCAACCATACTTCCCCGGAACCCAAACACTTTGGTTTCCCGGAAGCTGCCCGCAGAGTCATCGAAGCAACTCCTGCGGATCGCTAGTCGACATCGTTTATGGTCAGAACTACAACGGTATCTGATCGTCTTTGCGCCTCTGACTTTCGTTCTTGATTACTGCTTGTATTAACGCGAGAACTAAATTTCAGAAAACGGCATTACATTTGATTGCTGAGATAGGGGACATGGAACTTACAGACATCTTGCTCCAATTTGGAGCTAACGTTGATTCTGAGGACAGTTATAAGCAAACTCCACTACATAAGAGTGCATGGAATGGTCATAAAGATATTGTTGACAAACTACTAAAAGCTGGAGCAGCTGTTGATGCCGAAGACTTGCTGCAGCAAACTCCACTACATTTCAGTGGTTGTAAAGGTCATCAGGACATTGTTGAAATGCTCGTAACAGCTGGCGCAGCTGTCAACGTCGAAGACAACAACAAACAAATTCCACTACATTTCAGTGGTTGTAAAGGTCATCAGGACATTGTTGAAATGCTCGTAACAGCTGGCGCAGCTGTCAACGTCGAAGACAACAACAAACAAACTCCACTACATTTCAGTGGTTGTAAAGGTCATCAGGACATTGTTGAAATGCTCGTAACAGCTGGCGCAGCTGTCAACGTCGAAGACATCAACAAACAAACTCCACTACATCTTAGTGCTTGGAATGGACATAGAGGAACTGTTGAAATCCTTCTAGCAGCTGGTGCTACTGTAGATGCTGAAAACACCATTAAGGAAACTCCACTACATTTGAGTTCTAGAAAAGGTCATCCCAAAATTGTTGAAATTCTTCTCAAAGCAGGGGCTGCTGTTGATGCTGAAAACATGATTAAACAAACTCCACTACATCTGAGTTCTTGGAATGGTCAAAAAGATATTGTTGAAATGCTGTTAAAAGCAAAACCTTTAATATTTCAAACAATGGACAGTGAACCTCTTGGCAAATTGCACCATCAAGGCAAGAACTAGGAGACTTTGGAGATCCATTGCAGCTGGCTTTTTATATAGAGATGATGCCTGAACTGAGCTGATCTATGTGAAGTTGTGGATAGAAAATGGTTCCGTTGTTGTTGTATGCTGATTACCGAGAGCAACGACTAATGTTGTATGCTGATTACCGAGAGCAACGACTAATGTTGTATGCTATTTACTGAGAGAAATGACTAATGGTGTATGCTGATTACCGAGAGCAACGACTAATGTTGTATGCTGATTACCGAGAGCAACGACTAATGTTGTATGCTGATTACCGAGAGCAACGACTAATGTTGTATGCTATTTACTGAGAGAAATGACTTATGGTGTATGCTGATTACCAAGAGAAACGACTAATGGTGTATGCTGATTACAGAGAGAAACGACTAATGGTGTATGCTGATTACAGAGAGAAACGACTAATGGTGTATGCTGATTACAGAGAGAAACGACTAATGGTGTATGCTGATTACAGAGAGAAACGACTAATGTTGTATGCTGATTACCGAGAACAACGACTGATGTTCTATTATTATGCTCTAGAATGACATGCATAACATTAGAGTACTGTTGAATAAGTAAATAAAAACAAGTTGAATGGACGGAAAGTGTGAATGTAAATATATTATGTAAAGTTAATATCACATTACTGTTGTGTTGTTTTAGAAGATCCCATTGACGTCACTGGAGACATACTTCAGACTTCAGAGGCAGCAACTGGTGAATCCACAATGACATCTTCAAGTTCTGCATCATTATCTGACACTTGTGCGACAATGAAATCATGTGATCTATTTGACGTCGAAGTTGAAGACTTCAATATTATTAAACAAGTTGAGCAACACTGGGCAGGTTTTTCTCCAGAATTCAAAGACGTGTGGAAGACCACGTGCACAAGCGATGGCAAAGCAGTGTTCCGGGATGGAATTGTAATTATGTAAGTATTCTAGTCTAGTATGATTGCCCAAATGTATGTTTAGCAACAGTTTGACAAATCAGAGATAACTGTGTTCTACTTCCGTGTCTGGTACTCTCCCCTTGTCCGCTTTCAATCTAGCCTCTCCGCAGGTTCTAGTCACTGATGATGTTTATCTACAAGCAATGTAACAAATAACATAACCCGAGCGTTACCTGACTTGAAGAGAACAGGACCAATGTAACCTTTCAAGCATGTCGTATAAGACGACTAAAGATGGATGTGCATGTGACTAACTTAACTAAACTTCATCATAGCCTCATCAGGTAAAGACGATGCCAATCAAACCTGCCACTGGGAATGCGTTGATGCATGCTTCCTGTAAAAGAGCGAGCTGTACGTACAATTATGCGCTGAATAATGTCCGTTAGAGCTATGTCATTGGTCCCATAATCCTATGATATGGGAAAATGAGACTAACGTATGGTCAGGCAAAACATGTTGATCAGACATGTTAGTCGTGGCCAGGTAAAATATATTGACCAAGACCCCAACCTTACTTCCTTGTAGATCTCCCTGGTATCAGCCTGTTTCATGACAGTCTACAAGACCCCAACCTTACGTCCTTGTAGATCTCCCTGGTATCGGCCTGTTTCATGACAGTCTACAAGACCCCAACCTTACTTCCTTGTAGATCTCCCTGGTATCAGCCTGTTTCATGACAGTCTACAAGACCCCAACCTTACTTCCTTGTAGATCTCCCTGGTATCAGCCTATTTCATGACAGTCTACAAGACCCCAACCTTACTTCCTGGTAGATCTCCCTGGTATCAGCCTGTTTCATGACAGTCTACAAGACCCCAACCTTACTTCCTTGTAGATCTCCCTAGTATCAGCCTGTTTCATGACAGTCTGGCTAACGAGGTGGCGGATCGACGTGATACCGTAGTAGTGAACGATACGCAGATGAAGCCAGGTACAGCACAACCGCTGGGATGACCAAAGTCCCCCTTCATTAGCACGCTCAGGATGCGAGGAAAACTACTGCACCCGCCACCTAACACTATTTAGAGGGCACGAAAGAGTAAAATTACACAGCGTGGACATTCATTCAAGAAGGTTAATGACACAGCGTGGACATTCATTCAAGAAGGTTAATGACACAGCGTGGACATTCATTCAAGAAGGTTAATGACACAGCGTGGACATTCATTCAAGAAGGTTAATGACACAGCGTGGACATTCATTCAAGAAGGTTAATGACACAGCGTGGACATTCATTCAAGAAGGTTAATGATACAGCGTGGACATTCATTCAAGAAGGTTAATGACACAGCGGGGACATTCATTCAAGAAGGTTAATGATACAGCGGGGACATTCATTCAAGAAGGTTAATGACACAGCGTGGACATTCATTCAAGAAGGTTAATGACACAGCGTGGACATTCATTCAAGAAGGTTAATGACACAGCGTGGACATTCATTCAAGAAGGTTAATGACACAGCGTGGACATTCATTCAAGAAGGTTAATGACACAGCGTGGACATTCATTCAAGAAGGTTAATGATACAGCGTGGACATTCATTCAAGAAGGTTAATGATACAGCGTGGACATTCATTCAAGAAGGTTAATGATAGCACATCGATGTTAGCGATGCTAGAAGTATAATGATACAGTACATATATAACATATAAAACCGTAAATGTGCCTTTATAGTCATAATAAATGTTTATGTAGTTAACCTCTCTATGCGATGTACTATACTTTATTTCGAAATTTGAATGTGAACTTTCTTTACTTACAAATAACACGTTTGCAGCACAATAATGCATGCTTCAGATTCAAATCTTATCAGCGGCACGTCGTTTTAAGCTTCGCAGCGTTTTCTATGTGTCATTTTCATTGGAAAATACAGTGAAGGGCAGCATCATCCCCGAACGCATCAAATTAAGTTCGAGTGACAGCACCAGGAAGAGACAAATGAGAAGTATTGATTTGGAAATGTAACAAAAGAAACGGCACAATGGGGAAAACCAGTGAATGCTTGAATAAATATTAGTATGATATTCACACGACTCCCAAATCATATAATACATCATTTCACAGAACGTATCGGGGAAGTTAAGAAACGCATACCCAGAATATATTTCATTGTTTTACATCAGCGCCTAGGCTGTGGATAAAATCCGCTATACACAATTAATTTGAATTTATTGAACCTGGCTGTTGTGGAGATGAATGATCTTCTGCATTAGCTCACAAGAAGCACGAAAACAAGAAGATTGAATTAACCAACCGGGTCGAAGATGCAGCAGCGAACGAGTTGCCAGTGACTCATAGATAGCTACTTCCATCAGCGTAAGGGACCTATAGCTGATCAAGAACTTGTTTGCCCTGCAAACAGACTGCAACCCTGCTGCCTGGCTAAAAGATTAGGAATAGAAGAGGTAAGACAAAATCGGTCCAAAAATACTTTCCTGAAATCAGATGTGTCAGGCTGAAAGACGCATATATCGCAGCCTCGCTGTAAGAAACTACAACACATCTCCACACAAGATTCATAAAAAACATCGCAAAATTGTTAGCTCTTCTACATTTAACTACAAATCTACTCATCCACATTCTATGCTCGGTGTTTACCTACATGTAACACACTCCACTTTTAGTTGTTTTGATACAAACATTTTACGCATCTTACGTAAAATACTTCTTTATCTAAACTATCTAATATCCTTTCCTTTCCAAGCACTTTCGTACTTCTTGAAATGGGACTATCTTGCATTATTATTTGATCATTCATAACACACACCGTGAAAAGGTAGATTTAGAAATATCCAGGTAATCCAATATCCTTTTACTCGGGTTTAGTAGCTTATGAAAAAAGACTGCCTTGTTCAGCCTCCTTTGAGAAATATGGATACAGTTTCAGTGCAATTACTTTCAGTGTAATAAATGTCATATTTAGAGCCATCGCTTCAGCTTCTACAAGCACGCAGATGTGGAGTACACGCCTCTGTTGTTGACACTTACAAGTGACAGTTATGCTGCAACTCTGTTCATTGAGTGCTTCTTTCTTCTTTGTTTGTGTTCAGGATCTTCTGGTCATGCTATATCTGCAGGCCAGTCGCCATGATGAAGTCTGTAGTCTTCACCAGGTCGGAGCGGATGCCCCACAGCTTTTTGTCTCAGCTCCGCACCCTCTGGCCAGGTCTGGTATCTCATTTCCCTATAGATTGGGCATTCCTGTAGAATGTGCTCAGGGTTCTGGCATTCTGTTCCACATGGGCACTCATCGGTGTGTGAGATCTTCAGTCGGTATAAATGTTCTAGTAGTCTGCAGTGTCCAGTTCTCATGTGAAATAAGGTAGTCTGTTGATTTCTTTTGAGTTGGTGAATTGGGTCTGGTGTACTGCTTATGTTTCTGTCTTCTCTCCATTGGTGTATATACTGATTTCTGATGATGTTCTTGATTTCTCTGTATGGTACTAGATTATTAAATTGTCTTTTTGCCAGATCATCAGCTCACGGGCGTTTCCCGTGATTCCGCAATGGGAGGGTAGCCACTCAAGCACTATTGTTGAGGATCTCTGGAGTTTGTTTAGTTCTGCTCTGATTTCTTATAACAGTGGTTCGTTGTTTGTATTTTCTCTAATAGTACTCTGCAGTCCGTGAATACAGCTATTTTTGTTGGAGGTTGCCTTTCTGTTTGAAGTATTCTCAGTGCTCGCAGGAGGACCATCGATTCTGCTCTGAGGACAACTTTCCTGTTGGGAGGGCCTCTTCTGTTATATTTCCACTTTTGTGTTCTATGAATTTGCCTTCCCAGCTGAACCATTGAGTGCTAATTCGTGTGAGAGAATGAAATAATGCACTTTTCCGTACTAACCGCACTTTCACATTGAAATACGTCACAAATGTTATTTCTGCTACTGTCAAGTTCAAGTGCCATCTCCGCAGTCAAGTGTCGGTGTACACTATCTCTTGCCGCAGTATTGCAATCTGAAAGGCTTTTTCCAGGCCATTTCCTAGTGTTATCCACCAACTTGAAAAGTTGTATGCCTCTTGAATTACTACCTTCCACCCTACCCTCCAGTATGGTCTTCAACAAGATGGTATATCTTGTTATATGACGAAAATAGCGTAATTGTCAAACCCTGATGTCAGTCATTAATTCTCTTTTCACTCGCAACTTTTTCAATACCTTCAAATTTGGTTTCTTCTCTTTCCAACAAATGCGATCAAATCTTTTCTCTACCCACATTTCGAAGGAGTCAATTCTCTTTTCCAACTTGTTATTCAATGTCCATGTTTCACCGTCATAAAGTAATGACGAGTATACATAACACCTGGTAATTCTCAATTTCAGATTCTGATTTATCTGTTTGGATGTCAGTATATGCCGCATGTTGTGGAATACCATCTTGGCCATACTTATTCTCTTTCCGATTTCTCTTTCACAGCTGCCATCTTCCGTTATTCTGTACCTGTTCAAGTAGTTGATCTTTTATTGTTTTCTGCATACATGGTTTCATGTCACTTTTCCCAATTATCATAGTCTTTTGTTTTCTTTATGTTTATGTCTAATCCAAACTCATTGTGTATATTGTTGTCACAAACTCCTGTAATTCTTGCTCACTTTTTGCCATCAAAACTGTATCATCCACATATCTAAGATTATTCATTGCCACTCCTCCAATGACAAACCCTGGCATCCTCTCTATCTGTTTGAATATTTGTTCTGTGTAGATACTAACAAGACAAGGGGATAATACACATCCCTGTCTCACTCCGCTTTTACATCTATACTTGGAGAGCATAACTTTCCTGATTTTACTGTAGCAGTTTGTTTCCAGTACTGTCAATATCCTATTATACTCTACCAATTATTTTTTAAATAAAATATATAAACAACATTTCTTAAATTCAATTACATTAGCTTACAAAAAAAGAAATTATTCAAGCTTTTTTAACGTAATGTCGAATGCAAATTTTAATAAAATTCTATTAGCTATTTTCTGAGCTATATTTTTTAAACATCGAACCAAGACTTTATGGATGCACTATTTAATGTCTTTTTCATCTTGTTTTATCTTTTGTAAATTGTTTACAGACCAACAATTATACACGTCAAGGTGGACCATGCTGATTTCCTCAACATGCAAAGCAAAGTTTATATTCATCGTGAAAAACTTAACGTAGATGGCGATGCTGAGAAAGATGAGAAGAGTACCAACAAGGAAGGCACATGCAAGAACATCTAGGGTAATGTGGACAACATAACAATTATGTCTTCTTGTACCTTTGCCACTCCAGTCGGAGTATGGGGACCACCCCTTCAGTGGACCTCCTTTACTAAGCCTCGGCCAAACACCAATTTGTTTTTCACTGTGTGGTCATTAGCCAAATTCACAACTCTCTTCGGTCACCTTTTTTGACATGCATTGCAGGTGCAGTGGGCCTATTCTTTCCTCCGCAGGAAATTACCCCAGGGTTATTTCATCGCCTTTGTGTGGTTGTTGTTTCGTTTTCGTCAACTAAACTTGGATGATCTTGTCTGTCCATGACTTTCTCATACAATTGTTCAATTACATTATTGCTGTCTTCATTTACGTGGCTTTAATGTTTTTAATTTCTTAGTCATTCGATTTCACCCCAATTTGTAGAGCAAACGGCGGACTGTTTTAACTTCCGTCTTTGGCCTGGTCAGATTATAATATATCCCATAGTCCTGCAGCCATGCTCAATAAATCAAAGTTAGTATTGCATGCTAATTTCTCACGTTTTATTTTATCTTCGAAGTTAGTTGTAATCGTTTTTGTAGGACATGCAAGTGACTGGCCTGTTTTGTCTCTGCACGGTGAAGGGGCTTTTTTTTTAATTGAAGACCAACTTGTTATAGTCCACGGCAGCTTATTTTACATTCACAACCTCCAAATTAAGAGGTTGCTCAGCAATCATGATGGCATGCCCCCTTTAATTTCAATCAAGTAAAACCTTTCCTGCTTCCTATGGAGTAATGGGGATACAACAAATACACGTCAAGTCATCAAATGTTGACTTACCCATCTCTATTGAAGTTGTTGTGGCAATGTCTTTGCAGAATGGCGTAGTTAGTTCCCAAGACCAGCCTTCTTCAATCACCTCTTACGACCTGCCTGACAGGTTACAGTGATCCTATTCTGTGTTCCCATTTCAGACCCTGATAGCGATCTGGTGCCATATTAATATACTGATATATATTATTTCAATCTGCCATCTTCCATATAATGCCCCAGCAATTTTGCCTGTTGTCACAATGCATTGTCTATTACTTCATTCTCTTTTCTGGTGTACGTGTTGTCTGGTGTACGTGTTGCTTGGTGTACGTGTTGTCTGGTCTACATGTTGCCTGGTCTACATGTTGTCTGGTGTACGTGTTGCTTGGTGTACGTGTTGCCTGGTTTATCCAAAGGGATCCAAATGGGGCAGTGATCGCAGAAAACAAGACTCATATGTCTCATAGCCTCTCCTGTCCAAGTCTACCTCACTTATTCATTGGTAGATCCTGTTATTCCCAGTAATCTTGTCAAAGGTTGGGTACTCTCCAGCTGGAGGCAAGATGGGACAGCAAATGAGGGTATGATGAAATCAGAGCCCCTAGTCAGCTGGGGGAGGTGACGCACACTTCACCACAGAACAGGTACTGAAGACAGAGGTACCAGGCCAGAAGGTGCACCAGCAACCATGGTACCTGTCCTACCCCATGCTTTTTTATGTCTACACAAAAGTCAAAAATTAATAGATTTGGTGATCACACTGTGAAGTCCCTCCAGGCATGAGCTGTGCCGGGTTCTGAGCCTCGACAGAACCCACTTTCAACTACTGAAGGTATCTCTAGTGGAGCCTGGAAGCGCAAAGGAGAAAATACTGGCCAACCAGACAAAAGGACCCCTCTGAATGTTATGCACTGAAATGCAGAGGGAGTCAGAAACAAAACAACTGAATTAGAAACTACACTATTCCAAAATAAAATCAATGTAAGTTATATACAAGAAACTCATCTACAGGAAGAAAAACAGTTAAAGATAGGGGGTATCAATGCTGCAGAGTGGACAGAAAAGAGCGAAAGAAGGGAGGTAGTCTTGATAAGAAATAGCATAAATGATATAGAAGACCAAGGTGCAGAATACCAAATAATCCATCTCAAACAGAATGCTCTGGAGCTGGACTTCCTCAAATTTTATTGTGCTAGCGACATACCACTGAACATGCAAGTATAGATGTCCCCAGCGACATACCCCTGAACACAGCAAGTATAGATGTCTCCAGCGACATACCACTGAACATGGCAAGTATAGATGTCCCCAGCGACATACCACTGAACATGGCAAGTATAGATGTCCCCAGCGACATACCACTGAACATGGCACGTATAGATGTCCCCAGTTGCAACTTCTTAGCGGTAGAAGATTTTAACAGCAACATCCAAAGCTGGGGATATAGCCAATTAGAAAGAAGGGGAGAAAAGGTAGAAAACTGGCAAGATTACAATAATCTAACCCTATTTAACAAACATAATGACCACCCAACAAACTACCTGAGTCTACTCCAAAAATAGGACATAGTACCTCTACCCCAGACGTAGCAATATTGAACATCGGACCTGGCAGGAAAAGCGATAAGAGAAAAAAAAACAACTTGGTGGTAGTGATCATTTGGATATTCATAAAAATTAGCAGAACAATCAATATTAATCCAGGGCAGCCAAGATGGAATTCCAAAGAGAAAATTAGTGCACATACCAACATAGAGCAAACCTGTTGACAAAGGATATTAGGGTACTAGACAGAGACTTTAACAGTGTCAGCAAGGAGTTTAATAAATTAATGTTCCAGGCACAGCAAAACAAACAATACCAAGAGGAGTGAGGAAGAATTATGTCCCATGTTGGACTATAATTTTTTTTAAGCTACATGAAGAGATAAATGAGGCGACAGACATTGTAGAGTTACAACCATTGCAACAGAATCATATTACACTACAAAGGACCAAAGCAAAATTCATCAAAGGAAAACTAGAAGCTCAGAGAACAAGCTAGAAAGAGAAAACCCATGAATCAAACTTGGAGAAGGAAGGCAGAAAGCTATGGAAACTAAACAACTAAGTGACAATAATAATTCTCAGCAACAAACAACTACACTATAAGAGGCAGATAAACAATATTGCAGCAAACAAGCAGCCAATATATTTACAGAATTCTACCGGAATGAGAGTAACATCACTGTAAACCCATGCAGACAAAGAGACATTCAACAAGAAATGATCCACACAAAAAATAGCAAAAACAGAACAGATGTAATGTCAAAACCTTTTACTATGGAAGAGTTAAAAACAGCCTTATGGAAACTAAAAAAACTAGAAATCACCAGGTCCAGATGGTATAACCAACGAAATACTCAAACGCCTTGGACATGCAGCAATGAACAAACTGCTGGAAATATACAATTATAGTTGGATGACAGACAATGTGTCGCAGACATGGAGAGAACCACATATGTGTCCCATCACAACAAAAGGAAAGGATAAGAAAAAGGCCACTAGCTACCGACTAATTTGCTGAACCAGCTGTGTCTGTGAGGCAATGGTCAACAGAAGATTGAAATGGTACCTAGAAGCAGAGAAAATACTAATACCAGAGCAAGCAGGGTTTAGACAGTGTGTATGAACAGAAGAGGAGATCACATATTTGTCCCAAGTTATTGAAGACATCTTTCAAGAAAAGAAAAATGTCCTTATACTATGGATAGATTTCCAGAAAGCTTTTGATAAGGTCTGGAAAGATGGACTAATGGCAAAACCTCAAAGGAATGCCATGAAGGGTAAAATGAGAAAATGGATCAAGGCATTCCTACACAACCGGAAAGCTAGAGTTACCATGGATGGTTTAACAGCAAAAGAATCCTCAGAGATCAGCACTGTCTCCCACATTGCTCCTCATGTTTATCAACAATCTCACACACGATCTGCCACATGGGGTGAGAACCGCTCTTTAAGCAGATGACTTATTGGTGTGGTGTGTAGATGAACACCTAACAAATAAGCGAATGCAAGGAGCAGCAGACAATATAACAGCATAGACTGAGGAATGTATGGTACAGATCAACGTCGAGAAATTTGCAACAACACTCTTCCCACTCTCAAACAAAGAAAAGGCAGGACAAATACGACTTGGAAATGCACAGGTCAAAATAGATGAGCTAGTATATCTGGGCTTCACATTTGATAAGAGAATGACGTGAAGGTGTCACATAGATAAAAGAACATCGCGGTAGCCTCACATTTAAAGAAAAAAAAAACCAAGGCGAGGAAAAAGACTCTCAGGAAATTAGCTGGGTCAAATTGGGGAGCAAATGAAACAACGCTTAAGAAGGTCCATAATGGGTAATAAGACCAATAGTCGACTATGGATCAGCACCATGGTAGCCAAATCACACCTACAAAACCTTAATTAAGGAACAAAGCCAAGAACTTAGGGCGATCATGGGTGCCATTAAGACAATTCCAATAAATGAAATGGAAAAAAAAACACAGACATCATACCTCTATCCCATAGAAGGGACACCCATGATACAAGCAGAAAAATTCAAAAACATGACAGCACACCCAATGAAGACCAGATTTAGAGATCTTCCCAGTGGAAGATTGAAGAGAAGTAGTTTGGACATCGTTCCAAAAAATTAATGAGAACGTATAAAGATGAATTATCAGACACCACTAAGGAGGTAAATCCAATACCCCTTCCAACCCCATAACCTCAGGATAAAAATATTCATAACTGCCACCTGCCCCATGAGAGATCAAAATGCTCTCCAAAAAGAAAGCAGCAGATGCGACATGATCGATGAACTGTACCCCAGAGAAGCATGGATTCAGGTAAATACTGATGGATCAGCAAAGAATGGAGACACAGGAATTTATGTTGTCTACCAAGATGAAGAAAATGAAAAAACTAGTTCATCCATTGGAAAATTCTGTCCAAACTACTTGGCTGAAATACAGGCACTAATTATTGCTGTAAGAATGATTAGCAACACAGCAAGTCAATACTAGTAGACTGTATTCCTTACAGATGCTATGTCAGTTCTGCAAGCCCTCAAGAATGATTAGCAACACAGCAAGTCAATACTAGTAGACTGTATTCCTTACAGATGCTATGTCAGTTCTGCAAGCCCTCAAGAATGATTAGCAACACAGCAAGTCAATACTAGTAGACTATATTCCTTGCAGATGCTATGTCAGTTCTGCAAGCCCTCAAGAATGATTAGCAACACAGGAAGTCAATACTAGTAGACTGTATTCCTTACAGATGCTATGTCAGTTCTGCAAGCCCTCAAGAATGATTAGCAACACAGCAAGTCAATACTAGTAGACTGTATTCCTTACAGATGCTATGTCAGTTCTGCAAGCCCTCAAGAATGATTAGCAACACAGCAAGTCAATACTAGTAGACTGTATTCCTTACAGATGCTATGTCAGTTCTGCAAGCCCTCAAGAATGATTAGCAACACAGCAAGTCAATACTAGTAGACTGTATTCCTTACAGATGCTATGTCAGTTCTGCAAGCCCTCAAGAATGATTAGCAACACAGCAAGTCAATACTAGTAGACTGTATTCCTTACAGATGCTATGTCAGTTCTGCAAGCCCTCAAGAATGATTAGCAACACAGCAAGTCAATACTAGTAGACTGTATTCCTTACAGATGCTATGTCAGTTCTGCAAGCCCTCAAGAATGATTAGCAACACAGGAAGTCAATACTAGTAGACTGTATTCCTTACAGATGCTATGTCAGTTCTGCAAGCCCTCAAGAATGATTAGCAACACAGCAAGTCAATACTAGTAGACTGTATTCCTTACAGATGCTATGTCAGTTCTGCAAGCCCTCAAGAATGATTAGCAACACAGCAAGTCAATACTAGTAGACTGTATTCCTTACAGATGCTATGTCAGTTCTGCAAGCCCTCAAGAATGATTAGCAACACAGGAAGTCAATACTAGTAGACTGTATTCCTTACAGATGCTATGTCAGTTCTGCAAGCCCTCAAGAATGATTAGCAACACAGCAAGTCAATACTAGTAGACTGTATTCCTTACAGATGCTATGTCAGTTCTGCAAGCCCTCAAGAATGATTAGCAACACAGCAAGTCAATACTAGTAGACTGTATTCCTTACAGATGCTATGTCAGTTCTGCAAGCCCTCAAGAATGATTAGCAACACAGCAAGTCAATACTAGTAGACTGTATTCCTTACAGATGCTATGTCAGTTCTGCAAGCCCTCAAGAATGATTAGCAACACAGCAAGTCAATACTAGTAGACTGTATTCCTTACAGATGCTATGTCAGTTCTGCAAGCCCTCAAGAATGATTAGCAACACAGCAAGTCAATACTAGTAGACTGTATTCCTTACAGATGCTATGTCAGTTCTGCAAGCCCTCAAGAATGATTAGCAACACAGCAAGTCAATACTAGTAGACTGTATTCCTTACAGATGCTATGTCAGTTCTGCAAGCCCTCAAGAATGATTAGCAACACAGCAAGTCAATACTAGTAGACTGTATTCCTTACAGATGCTATGTCAGTTCTGCAAGCCCTCAAGAATGATTAGCAACACAGCAAGTCAATACTAGTAGACTGTATTCCTTACAGATGCTATGTCAGTTCTGCAAGCCCTCAAGAATGATTAGCAACACAGCAAGTCAATACTAGTAGACTGTATTCCTTACAGATGCTATGTCAGTTCTGCAAGCCCTCAAGAATGATTAGCAACACAGCAAGTCAATACTAGTAGACTGTATTCCTTACAGATGCTATGTCAGTTCTGCAAGCCCTCAAGAATGATTAGCAACACAGCAAGTCAATACTAGTAGACTGTATTCCTTACAGATGCTATGTCAGTTCTGCAAGCCCTCAAGAATGATTAGCAACACAGCAAGTCAATACTAGTAGACTGTATTCCTTACAGATGCTATGTCAGTTCTGCAAGCCCTCAAGAATGATTAGCAACACAGCAAGTCAATACTAGTAGACTGTATTCCTTACAGATGCTATGTCAGTTCTGCAAGCCCTCAAGAATGATTAGCAACACAGCAAGTCAATACTAGTAGACTGTATTCCTTACAGATGCTATGTCAGTTCTGCAAGCCCTCAAGAATGATTAGCAACACAGCAAGTCAATACTAGTAGACTGTATTCCTTACAGATGCTATGTCAGTTCTGCAAGCCCTCAAGAATGATTAGCAACACAGCAAGTCAATACTAGTAGACTGTATTCCTTACAGATGCTATGTCAGTTCTGCAAGCCCTCAAGAATGATTAGCAACACAGCAAGTCAATACTAGTAGACTGTATTCCTTACAGATGCTATGTCAGTTCTGCAAGCCCTCAAGAATGATTAGCAACACAGCAAGTCAATACTAGTAGACTGTATTCCTTACAGATGCTATGTCAGTTCTGCAAGCCCTCAAGAATGATTAGCAACACAGCAAGTCAATACTAGTAGACTGTATTCCTTACAGATGCTATGTCAGTTCTGCAAGCCCTCAAGAATGATTAGCAACACAGCAAGTCAATACTAGTAGACTGTATTCCTTACAGATGCTATGTCAGTTCTGCAAGCCCTCAAGAATGATTAGCAACACAGCAAGTCAATACTAGTAGACTGTATTCCTTACAGATGCTATGTCAGTTCTGCAAGCCCTCAAGAATGATTAGCAACACAGCAAGTCAATACTAGTAGACTGTATTCCTTACAGATGCTATGTCAGTTCTGCAAGCCCTCAAGAATGATTAGCAACACAGCAAGTCAATACTAGTAGACTGTATTCCTTACAGATGCTATGTCAGTTCTGCAAGCCCTCAAGAATGATTAGCAACACAGCAAGTCAATACTAGTAGACTGTATTCCTTACAGATGCTATGTCAGTTCTGCAAGCCCTCAAGAATGATTAGCAACACAGCAAGTCAATACTAGTAGACTGTATTCCTTACAGATGCTATGTCAGTTCTGCAAGCCCTCAAGAATGATTAGCAACACAGCAAGTCAATACTAGTAGACTGTATTCCTTACAGATGCTATGTCAGTTCTGCAAGCCCTCAAGAATGATTAGCAACACAGCAAGTCAATACTAGTAGACTGTATTCCTTACAGATGCTATGTCAGTTCTGCAAGCCCTCAAGAATGATTAGCAACACAGCAAGTCAATACTAGTAGACTGTATTCCTTACAGATGCTATGTCAGTTCTGCAAGCCCTCAAGAATGATTAGCAACACAGCAAGTCAATACTAGTAGACTGTATTCCTTACAGATGCTATGTCAGTTCTGCAAGCCCTCAAGAATGATTAGCAACACAGCAAGTCAATACTAGTAGACTGTATTCCTTACAGATGCTATGTCAGTTCTGCAAGCCCTCAAGAATGATTAGCAACACAGCAAGTCAATACTAGTAGACTGTATTCCTTACAGATGCTATGTCAGTTCTGCAAGCCCTCAAGAATGATTAGCAACACAGCAAGTCAATACTAGTAGACTGTATTCCTTACAGATGCTATGTCAGTTCTGCAAGCCCTCAAGAATGATTAGCAACACAGCAAGTCAATACTAGTAGACTGTATTCCTTACAGATGCTATGTCAGTTCTGCAAGCCCTCAAGAATGATTAGCAACACAGCAAGTCAATACTAGTAGACTGTATTCCTTACAGATGCTATGTCAGTTCTGCAAGCCCTCAAGAATGATTAGCAACACAGCAAGTCAATACTAGTAGACTGTATTCCTTACAGATGCTATGTCAGTTCTGCAAGCCCTCAAGAATGATTAGCAACACAGCAAGTCAATACTAGTAGACTGTATTCCTTACAGATGCTATGTCAGTTCTGCAAGCCCTCAAGAATGATTAGCAACACAGCAAGTCAATACTAGTAGACTGTATTCCTTACAGATGCTATGTCAGTTCTGCAAGCCCTCAAGAATGATTAGCAACACAGCAAGTCAATACTAGTAGACTGTATTCCTTACAGATGCTATGTCAGTTCTGCAAGCCCTCAAGAATGATTAGCAACACAGCAAGTCAATACTAGTAGACTGTATTCCTTACAGATGCTATGTCAGTTCTGCAAGCCCTCAAGAATGATTAGCAACACAGCAAGTCAATACTAGTAGACTGTATTCCTTACAGATGCTATGTCAGTTCTGCAAGCCCTCAAGAATGATTAGCAACACAGCAAGTCAATACTAGTAGACTGTATTCCTTACAGATGCTATGTCAGTTCTGCAAGCCCTCAAGAATGATTAGCAACACAGCAAGTCAATACTAGTAGACTGTATTCCTTACAGATGCTATGTCAGTTCTGCAAGCCCTCAAGAATGATTAGCAACACAGGAAGTCAATACTAGTAGACTGTATTCCTTGCAGATGCTATGTCAGTTCTGCAAGCCCTCAAGAATGATTAGCAACACAGCAAGTCAATACTAGTAGACTGTATTCCTTACAGATGCTATGTCAGTTCTGCAAGCCCTCAAGAATGATTAGCAACACAGGAAGTCAATACTAGTAGACTGTATTCCTTACAGATGCTATGTCAGTTCTGCAAGCCCTCAAGAATGATTAGCAACACAGGAAGTCAATACTAGTAGACTATTCCTTACAGATGATATGTCAGTTCTGCAAGCCCTCAAGAATGATTAGCAACACAGGAAGTCAATACTAGTAGACTGTATTCCTTGCAGATGCTATGTCAGTTCTGCAAGCCCTCAAGAATGATTAGCAACACAGCAAGTCAATACTAGTAGACTGTATTCCTTACAGATGCTATGTCAGTTCTGCAAGCCCTCAAGAATGATTAGCAACACAGGAAGTCAATACTAGTAGACTGTATTCCTTACAGATGCTATGTCAGTTCTGCAAGCCCTCAAGAATGATTAGCAACACAGCAAGTCAATACTAGTAGACTGTATTCCTTACAGATGCTATGTCAGTTCTGCAAGCCCTCAAGAATGATTAGCAACACAGGAAGTCAATACTAGTAGACTGTATTCCTTACAGATGCTATGTCAGTTCTGCAAGCCCTCAAGAATGATTAGCAACACAGCAAGTCAATACTAGTAGACTGTATTCCTTACAGATGCTATGTCAGTTCTGCAAGCCCTCAAGAATGATTAGCAACACAGGAAGTCAATACTAGTAGACTGTATTCCTTACAGATGCTATGTCAGTTCTGCAAGCCCTCAAGAATGATAAACTGCCAAAAATTAAGAAAGCCTTAGGCGAACTAAAAGCCAAGAGAAGGATAGTGCTACAACAGATACCATCATACTGTGGCGTACCAGGAAATGAGAGAGGAGACATTGGCAAAGGAGGTAGCAATACAATAACTAAATGAACAAACAATATCCTTCTGAGAAAAGAAGACCCATATCCAAGTCATAAAGAAAGTTGATGAAACAAGAGACAACTATCTCTGTCTTGATCAAGCAGAACAAGTGATCCTGTTACACTTAAAAATGGGACACAACAGATTGAATAGCCACCTACCTTACACCGGCTCAAGTTAGCTCCATCGCAATGTGTATGTGCGGACAGGCAGCAGAAACATCTGAACATATCTTGCAAGATTGTTAAATACTTAGCGAATTGCCCACTGAGCACTGGCCCACGGAGACGAATCTCCACACAAAACTATTTGGAAGCCTTGAAGCTGACCCGCGGAGACGGATCTCCACACAAAACTGTTTGGAAGCCTTGAAGAACTCTCTACTACAGCAACCTTTATCCAGAGAACTGGCCTAGACATGTAGATGTAACAAGAAAAAGCATGGCGAAGAATAAGAATCTGTCCAAGATGATTCTGTTGAATATCTTGCCTGGCACTGACAGTAATGTAATCCCCCTATAATTGCTGCAATCTACCAGGTCTCCCTTCTTAGGCAGTTTAATCAGATGTCCTTCTTTCTATTCTGAGGGCACTCTCATCTTTCTATATTTTCTAGAATAATTTTTGCAAGGTAAATGTGGCCTTTTCTATATCAATCATAATAGCTTCATGTGCTATTCCATGTGATCCTGTCACTTTCCCTTTATTGAGTGACCATGTGGATTTCTATGTTATTTGGTGAGTTGCAGCCTAAGTCCAGGATCTCCACTGCTGGTGTCTGGTAGGATGTTTGGTGTTTCTTGTACTGGAGGTCTGTTTAGAATTTTCTTTGAAATACTCAACCCAACGTTTCTGTTGTTTCTTTGATGTTGTCATAGTTACAGTTGTCTAGTAGCAATTAACGAAAGCCTAACAGTCTGTCATCTAACATCAAATTGCCTTGCTGTTGCAGACACAGACATTCCTTCTGCCAACAGTTCGCAACCTCCCATTTAGCGCTGTGCATGGCATCCTTCCAATAGTTTGCTTCTGAACAAAATGAATGGCAAAATAAGCACAGATCACCAGAAAACACTATGCTTCTGAACAAAATGAATGGCAAAATAAGCACAGATCACCAGAAAACACTATGCTTCTGAACAAAATGAATGGCAAAATAAGCACAGATCACCAGAAAACACTATGCTTCTGAACAAAATGAATGGCAAAATAAGCACAGATCACCAGAAAACACTATGCTTCTGAACAAAATGAATGGCAAAATAAGCACAGATCACCAGAAAACACTATGCTTCTGAACAAAATGAATGGCAAAATAAGCACAGATCACCAGAAAACACTATGCTTCTGAACAAAATGAATGGCAAAATAAGCACAGATCACCAGAAAACACTATGCTTCTGAACAAAATGAATGGCAAAATAAGCACAGATCACCAGAAAACACTATGCTTCTGAACAAAATGAATGGCAAAATAAGCACAGATCACCAGAAAACACTATGCTTCTGAACAAAATGAATGGCAAAATAAGCACAGATCACCAGAAAACACTATGCTTCTGAACAAAATGAATGGCAAAATAAGCACAGATCACCAGAAAACACTTCTCAGGTCCATTTTTTATTGATACGAGAATTGTTGAGAAATTGTCAGGATAGTCGTTAATTTCATTAAATCAGATTTTGAAGGTCAGTGAATGGTCATTTCACACTCAGATAGTATAAAGATAATTATATAGCTTCCAGTAAAGGCCTTGAATGTGCATTGATATGAAATTACATTACAACTTTCAAACATAAAAACCATACACAAAAACTGGTAAGTTACTTTTGTTGTTGAATATATATATATATAAAGATAGGCAGATGACACTGTGATACTATAAAACAGTGTTGAGGGGTTAGAGCAGCTAAATGCAGCTGTAAACAGATGCAGCGAAGATCAAAACCTCTTTGTAAACATAAACAGAAATAATGACCACCAACAAAAATGACCACCAACAAAGCAAGAAGTCAGCATAAATTCAAATTTGGGGGTGTGGCAATAAACAGGTCCCGAACTTCATGTATCTGCACTCCAGAATTGTCAACAATGGCGACAGCTCAAAGGAAATATAAACAGATTGCCAACGTAGAGGCTGCACAACCAGAGGAAACTATGACAGAATACAAGCAAACCAACAATGATAAACATTTTGAGAACATGTGTGTTTTCCCTGGCAGCATAATGCTGCAAAACATGTACTGTTACTCAAACCTCAAGGAAGAGAATCGAGTCCTTCGAGTCAAAATGTTACAGAAAAGTCCTCAGAATACCATGGACAGAAAAAAGATGAGTGCAGCCTTTCGACAAGAGTTGTTCGTATAGGAGAACTGATTCATAATTCCACAATGAACAAAAAATCTAAATACTTTGGCCACATCAAAAGACACAATGGTCTTGAGAAAACGGTAATGGAAGGTATGGTGCCGGGCAAGAGAGGCAGAGGCAGACCAAGAAAGCGATGGCACCAAGATATCAAGGAATGCTTGGGCATACGCTGAAGCAAGCTGGAGATTTGAACACCTTATATTAGTAACAAAGCCAACGAATTGAAGAACTTTTTTTTTTGGGGTTCGCCTTATTTCTCTATTCCCCAAGGCGGTGTGCGTTGCACTGTGGTTTTTATTTTGCACCTGTCAGCCCAGTGCATCCAACTTCAGCACGCATTTTATGTAAGTGTCTGCTTCCTCCTGCATTTTCTAAGGGTTTGTTTCCCCGGGGTAACGGCCGGTGCTGTGAGATGGGGATCGAACCTAGCACCTTCGGTGTCGTGAGCTGTGCCACTTAACCACTAGGCCACGCCGTCCCCTTATTTGAAGAACTGATGATGAAAAAGCAGGCTCATCTATTTGATGAAGGCATGTAATTAGGTATGCCCTAAGAGTATTACCTATGAGTTGGACAGCTTTTTCTCCCCTTCACATTCAGCTGTGACATCATTTAGAATCTGGCATGCACTCTAAGAAAACCCAATACCATAGCCACATCACTTATAATGTGTCTCTCTTTAATGTATTAGTTTGTGTTTTTTAAGAGCCTCATTTTAAGATAATCCAACACACTTGTATAGTTTTTCTCCTGTATGTATTTTCTTATGTGCTTTCAATTGTTCCATGTTAGAAAACCATACACCACAAATATCACACTTACAAGGTTTCTCGTCTGCATGTATCCGTCTATGACATTTTAGACTTCCACTGCGAGAAAATCCAACACCACAATCATCACATTTGTAAGGTTTCTCTCCCGTGTGTATACGTTTGTGACATATTAGATTTCCACGGTGAGAAAATCCAACAGCACAAACATCACACTTGTAAGGTTTCTCTCCTGTATGTATTCGTTTGTGAATTGTTAGAGTTCCACTACAAGAAAATCCAATACCACAAACATCACACTTGTAAGGTTTCTCTCCTGTATGAATTCTTTTGTGCTTTGTAAGATTTTGATTGTCAGAAAATCCAATACCACAAATATCACACTTGTAAGGTTTCTTTCCTGAATGTATTATTTTATGAGTATTCAGGTTTCCTTTGCTAGAGTAATCAACCCCACAAACATCACACTTGTATGGTTTCTCTCCTGTATGTATTCTTGTGTGCCCTGTAAGAGTTCTATTGTGAGAAAACCCAACACCACAGATGTCACACTTGTATGGTTTCTCTCCTGTATGTATTCGTTTGTGACTTTTTAGACTTCCATTGCGAGAAAATCCAATACCACAATCATCACATTTGTACGGCTTCTCTCCAGTATGTATTCGTTTGTGACTTTTTAAATTTCCACTGTCAGAAAATCCTACACCACAGACATCACATTTGCAAGGTTTTTCTAATGTACATGATTGTTTGTGTGTGGTCAGTGAACTGCTCTGAGTAACCCCCAGTCTCCTACTATCACACCTGTAAGGTTTCCTCACTACCTCATCTCCATTATGTGACTGTAGACTACTGCACATTTCTGAGCCTGTATTAGTTATAACATGCTGATCACTTTCCTCAAAAACGTCAAGTCCACTCTTTGACATTTTTCTATCACCTCCATTACTTACAGCCAGACTCACATTATTCTGATTCATCTTTAAATCTGCACACATCATCTGACAGTCCACGACTTTCACTGACTGTTCCATCTCATGTGATCTCCAACATGAGCTGATTGTTCCAGGAAACACTTTTGATGCTAAATGAACATCATCTGTCTCCTCTACAGTATCTCTAACGTGTCTTGTTAGTCTATCACAGAAAGCCCCATTTCTCACAGGATCTGAGGGTTGACCACTGTATAAACTCTCTGTGTCATATTGGTTAATACCAACACTGGAGCAACTGAAGCTCTGTGTACAACAGCAGACATCTGAAATGTGTAAATACAGTTATATTTATTGATATATACACATGAGTTGAATATAGCAAAGAAGCTCTAAACAGGAATCCAACCACATATCTAACAAACATAAAATGAGCAAAGTAATGTCTAAATGAAAACCTGTTTTTGGTCTCTCGTTTTCAGGAGATTGATGTTGTCTTTCGGATTTGGGATGACCATATGTTTGTAGATTTCTCTCGCAGTATTTCCCATTGCCCATCTATTCAGGCAGTCTTCAGTAGTTGTATGGCTGTCTGTAGAGTTTTTGGTGTGTATTGTTGTTCTGGACTTGTTCCCATAGCCAGTCTGTCTGCCTTGTTATTGCAAGGTGTATTTGAGTGACCAAGGATCCATTGTATAACTATTCTGACGTCATGGTATGTGAGAAGTTGGTTGGCATCTAGGAATATTTTAGTAGGTTCAGGCCTACAGTGACCACCATCTTCCAGAGCTTGAGCAGATAATGAATCTGTAAAGATTATGATGATTTGGGCTTTTGATGGGAAAGCATCAAATGCAGACCTCAAGTAGTACACAGTTACTTCCAATGTTGTTATTTCTGACTCATAATTTGAACATATCTCCCCACATGTATCAAACAGCTCATTAGATGTTCTGTCTGTATACTCTATGCAGACTCCATATCCTGCTTTAATGGTGGCCTTAAAAGCAGATCCATCAGTATAGACATGTATCCATTCTTCTGGGTAGGTGTCAATCGTTTTCTGTGATGCTCTCATAACACTGACTAGATCAGCACTTCTTGTTGTATTATATGTTAGTTTTGTTTGAATTTCTGGCATTTTTGAACATTTAAACACTGAGGCTGAGCTGTAGGTCGAGAGTGAATCCAAGATATGTAGGCTCTTCCTCTCTGGGCTATTTCTGTTTGCCGAATCTCAGATTGATATTTTTCTTGTCTACTTTGTGGCTATTGGTAAAGATAGTGTAAATAGTCTTTTCGCAATTTATCTTCAGCTTCCACATTTGACAATACTCATGCAGTCTTCTCAGGTCTCCATTTAATCTTTGTGCTGCACTTTCTACATCTTCATGGCTCTGCGATATTGCCAGATCATCGACATACATGGTGTTTTCAGCTTTGATGTGCTTGGCCAGGTCATTGATGTAGATGAGAAAAAGAGTGCAGCTCAAAGTAGAGCCCTGTGGTAAGTCTTCCTCTAAGACTTCTTTAGAGGAGATTGCATTGTTCATCTTTGTCTGGATTGTTCGATCAATGAGGAAATATTTGATCCAGTTGTACAGCTTTCTGCTAGTCCCCAGTCATCTTCATCAAGAGAGGTTTGTTGCTTTTCAGGGTCGGGATAACATGGGCACTCTTCCAGTCTTTGGGCAGTTGCCCATTTCTCCAAGTTATGTTGATTTACTTGAGGACTGTTTCTTTCCCCAATGAGCACAGGTGAGTTATAATTTCATTATGGATCATGTCTGGTATAGGAAACTTTCTAGGTTTTAATTTCTTCAGACGTTGAAATTCTTGCATACTAATGTTATCTTCAAATATGGAGGCACTAGAGGTTGGGGGCTTTCTCTTGACGTTTCAAGTGTCCTAGATGTTCTTTGTCCAACTCAGAAAGCTTTCCTGCTCTGTTCAGAGAGGAAAAGTACCAGTTGAAGTGCTCTGCTTTTTTCTGGTCTTCAGTTATTATTGTTCTACCGTCTATTACTGCTTGCTTCTAATTTTTCTCCCCCTGTTTCCAGACAAATTGTCCATCAATGCCCACAACAAATTAAGAAAGCATGCAAACACCAAAACTATTGAAGAATGGGAAAGCTGCAGGACCAGGTGGTTCTTTCTTTTTTTTCTTCTTTGCGTCCAGGATCTTTGGTCATGCTTGCTATATCTCCAGGCCAGTCACCATGATGAAGTCTGCAGTCTTCACCAGGTCGGAGCGGCTGGCTCACAGCTTTTGTCCCAGCTCTGCACCCTCTGGCCAGGTCTGGTATCTCATTTCCCTATATAGTGGGCATTCTTGTAGAATGTGTTCAGAATTCTGGAAATCTTTCACATAGGCATTGATCGGTGTGTTAGATCTTCAGTTGGTATAGATGTTCTAGTAGTCTGGAGTGACCAGTTCTCAGGCAAAATAAGGTAGTTTATTGGTTTCTTTTGAGTTGGTGAATTGAGTCTGGTCTACCGCTTATGTTCATGTCTTCTCTCCATTGGTGTATATACTGATTTCTAAAGATATTCTTGATATCTCTGTATGGTACAAGATGATTAAATCATGCTTTGTTGCTGCTATCTTTTGCTCTCCCGTTTCCTGTGATTCTGCAGTGGGAGGGTAGCCCTTGAAGCAATATTGTTCTCTCTGGAGTTTTCCTAGTTCTTGCTCTGATTTCTGATAACAGCGGTACATTATTTGTTTTCTGTATTGCCTCTAATGTATAACATCTATGCGGAATGCATAATGAGAAACATTAGAGAAGACGTGAAAGTTTCAATACATTTACGATTGGCGGTTACAAGATTCAAGAGTTACGATACGCAGACGACACAGTGATACTATCAAGAAGTGCAGAAGGGCTAGAGCAGTTATTTTCAGCTGTAAATGGACACAGAAAAGATCAAAACTTGTTTATAAACATAAACAAAACAAAGATAATGACCACCGACAAAACACAATGTCAACACAAATTTACAGTAGGTGGTGAGGAAATAGATCAGGTCACACATTTTGAATATCTGGGCTCCAGAATTGATAAAAATGTCGACTGCTCAAAAGAAATCAGAAGAAGACTAGCCATAGCAACGCAGAGGCTGAACAGCCTGAAGAAATTATGGCAGAGCACCAACAAGTGAAAGTCTTGAGAGAATATGTTTTTCCTGTGGCAGCATATGGCTGCAAATCATGGACGATTACCAAAACTTCTAGACAAAGAATCGAATCCTTTGAGTCAAAATGTTATAGAAAGATCCTCAGAATACCCTGGACGAAGAAAAAGACAAATATGGACATACCGCAAAAGTTGAACATAGAAGAGAACTGGTTTATTAATTCAATTATGGTCAGAAAATTTAAATCCTTTGGTCATATCAAGAGACACAGTGGTCTTGAGAAAACAGTGATGGAAGCTATGGTGCAGGCAAAAGTGGCAGGGGTAGACCAAGAAAATGATGGCACCAAGATATCCAGGAATGCCTGAGTATGACTGTGGTGGAGGCTGGAGTTTTGGCAAGGGAAAGACAGACAGACTGTGATGGGAGTGACGTTCTATAAAGGATAAGCTACATGATGACGATGATTACCTCTATTAACAATCTGCAGTCTGCGAAGACAACTATTTTTGTTGGTGGTTGCTTTTCTGTCTCATGTATTCTCAGTAGCAGGATGGCCATAAATTCTGCTCTGAGGTTTGTGGACGACCTCCCTGTTAGGAATGCTTCTTCTGTTATATTTCAACATTTGTGTCTTATGACTATGCCTCCTCTTCCCCGTTCCAGCCTGTATCCTCTGCTGAACCATCTGTGTAAACCTGTATCCATTCCTTGGCATTATTTTTCTCCTCAATCATCGCTTGTGCTAAAGTTTTCAGCTTGTGGACACTATTGATTTTTTCTTTTGATTCCTGGAATCTCTGTACTTATTGCGATGTTTATGTTGCAGCTTGGCTCTTCATAAGCATTTCTATTTCTGCAGGTTGGTTGGGTATTATGTCTCCATATTTTTTATGTAGGTGGTTTGATATATGGATGAAGCTGGTTCTCTTAAGTCTATTTTTTACTGGGTGTTTCAGTTTGATATGTATGGGATGATCAGGCATGCGTAGTATCTTTACACTATGTGTCAGCACTCTTTCCTCTCATCTAGTATTTAGGGACTTACATTTGTATATGTTTCCATTGTCTGGATTGGTGTAGTCTTCATTCCTCCTGTTACTATCCTTTGGCCTGAGTATTGAATTTTGTTTAGGCATTCCATATTTACCAGATGGTAATACTCAACAAAATATGAAAGTAGACATTCCATCCACTGTAGAAAAACTATACAAGAAAAACTAGAAGAATAAGTGAAAGTCAATTTAAATAAATATCAAGTAACATTTCACATCATATTCCCAATGATTGACTTACCATTTTGTACATTCCATCCTTTATCCTGTCCACATACAACAGGGTCTTCTATATTCTCCTCTTTGACCTTTATCTCACCATAGCTCTCATTTGTACTGACTGTAATATTCAAATCTTCATTGCTGATAATCGCTTCATATTCCTGAAACAATGGCAACCTAACAATAAGTCAATTAGTCTGCTTTAAAAAACATTTCTTTAATTGAAATGTGTCCATTCTCTTTGACAAACTAAAGTCTCTAAAATAGCACAGCAAATTACACCATATATTAACATTTTATGCTTACTTACTTTACTTTTCTGTCCACTTGTGCTATAAAACAGCATGGGAGTTTCAGTTGCCTTTCCTAAGCCAGGTGTGGTGTATCAGCCGATGTTGTTATAGACTTTCTGTTATGTTATCTAACTATCTATCTGTCTTGTAGACTTCTCACTTTGTTTCCAGATTTTGTGTTGTCAGTGTACTACGATGGTTGATCAGGTTGTTTTCTCATGAGATGACTCTACTATTGTACAGACTCTGCATAGTCTTCTAAACCAGTATGAAAACGTTAAGTTATTGCATTTTCTGTCCTGATGTGTAATGATATAATTTTAAGCTGTATCTTACTGGTCTAGCTCATAAGGCTGATTCTTCTCAAATCTGAACAATCGCTATACAAGGATCCTTGGATAGTGTTATACAAACAGATGTTATCAGGTTGAGTATTGCAGATGTGTTTATACAGATCAGTGATTTTGTTTACACCAAATTTTTCTAGAGCTTATAAGCATTTATATATTATTGTATCCATGTCTGTTGCTTTCCTGTTGCTCATTTTTTTACTGCCTTTCTCTACTTCTGATCTAATGATGCTCTGTGATATAAAATTGTGATGGTTTGTAACCTCTGTGTCTTCAAACAGTTCACATACATATTCTGCCCACCTATTTTATAAATATCTTTCTCATCAAGTAAGATGTCTCATTTTCCCCTCCTTATACAGCAATATTCACTCATCACAGACCACCCGCTAGATGTCAATTTCCATCTGATCGGACTAAAAATGACATCATTAATACTACCATTGACCATTGTTACACAGCAACAAGTTCTCATTGGTTAGAGAGGCACAATTTAAAAGACACATTCAGGACATGTGATGCTGACATTTTCACAAGACAGCGATTTCAGGAATGTTTTTGATTTTTTTTCAAAAGTGTTTTTTCAAGTAATCTATGTTTCACAGGCTGAATGGTGACTTGGTGTTTAATTCAAACAATGATTTTTGACCTGGATATTGAAAAAAATGTCAATTTTGACTCTGATTGCAAAAGTGAAGCATCTGACAGTGGGACTAGAATTGGTATTGGATCTGATGTTCTTGATAGATCAGGAGGAGAGGACACAGCATTCTCTTGTTGAAGTTTCAGACTTCGTAGAGAGCCCTAGACTCAAACACACTCTGGCCATAATTGCTGATTTGTATGACTACTTGAGTTTATTTATAAATGAAGATTTACAACACATGCTCAATACAAATGAATTTGTATGCTCAGCAAAGACAAAGTAAGAAAAAAAGAAGTCGACCAGTACTAAGAGTTTATGCACAAATGAACACTTTTTTTCATGTTTATTTGGCATGATCACACTATCTAAAATAAACATTTACTGGTCTTCTGATGAGAGAGTCATCAACCACGTACACCGTAGAAGTGAGACACCAAATCTGCATTTCTGCCTTGGGGTTCTCAAAGGGTGACATGGTCTGAATACAAGAACGCAAGAAACTTTTGTTTCTTCAAATAACTTAAAATTGCTCATTGATATGCTATACAGACTGTTGTTGACTGCCCAGTGTGCAAAATTTACCTCTGCAAAGAATTGTCTTATTCTTTGTTTCATGAATAGTTGTAATTTGTTTTATGAACATGATATATATACATGGTTGTATAGTTTGTGATTGATGGAAAACACAACACATTTGTTTTCATTCATAATGTTTTTATTTAATTCCACAATTGTATTTTTTACAAATGAATGCTGTATATTATACATAATTCAATTATGTTTGTTTAAAAATCAAATATCCTAATATTAGCGTTAGCAGTATATTTTAACACATTTTTTCATGAAGTCAAAATGTAAAACGATTCTTATGTCTTGAACTGTGAGGTACAAATTGTGTTATTTGGGTCAAATTGTAAATGGTTTTATTCTCCCCCTGGAGCCAACCTTGTATTGTTTGAAAAATGTTTTCTTTCTGCGCACATAGCATTCATGCCCATGTCTTCTATTTTGATTCTGTCCACTGTTCTTTTGACACACTGTCCTTATCGCATTGTTCGGTTCCCTATAATGGGAAGTGTTAGTTGATTTTTTTCTTGTTTTCTTTTTCTTAAGATATATTATTCATACTTGATTTTTTGTAAACTATATTATTGGTAGTTTTATTCGCTACTTGTTCACTTGCTTTTAGACAACCCCATTTGCTGCTTATATTAATTTCTGGACTTTCTTTTACATATTGTGGCATGCATTCTTACTGTAGCCTACAATATATACTTTTGACTGTCAGAGGATATTAGACCATTGCACGAAGAATGTAAAACAATCTGTATTTGTTTCATCTATTTAAAACAAAATATTATAATTTAGGATATGCAATAATGTACTTAAATTAATGATAACTGGACATTTCTGAATGCATTGCTGATTTCAGCCATTTTCTTTCAGAGAAAGGGTTTAACATGCAGTAAAACAGGAGAAAGAAAAAGACAAGACCAATGTTGTCAAATGTGCACAAATTATGGAAAATAAAAAATTACAAACATTATGACTGCAGAACAGACCACAGAGATATGGTTGTTGTAGAACATTTGTATGAATTCAGTGGCTGGATAATTAAACCAACATTAAACAAGAGTAAAAGTCAATCTAAAATCAGACGCAGCCACTGGGGATAAAGTGTTCAGATAATGATATTGTACTAGGTTTCATTGTTTTGTGAGGTGAGGGTGACTAGTTATTTTCATTAGTAAAGATCTCGTCACGCCATGATGTGCATAGGAAATACAGTGTTAGGCCTATATTATTTACTAACCCACGGCACTTAGCAGATGATATAGTCAGCATCACGCCGGCTGCCTTTACTTCCCGGACTGAACTGGTACCTATTTAAGGCTGGGTCAACCTGGGAGCTATTGCGGTCTGAAAAACCATTTCGGCCTCAACTGGGGAATGAACCTAGGACCACTCAGATGCGAAGCCAGCGCGCTAACCCCTGCTAACCTCCATTGTCTTCCTTATATGTAAGTCAGGTATATAGTAAACTAGACCATTTTCAGACCGAGGATTGAACATGGTCCTTCTGCTACAAGAGACTAGCAATAAAATATTTCAGAAATTCCTTGAAGCTGCAAATATTTGTATATTAAAAATAAACCTTACTTTACAAATGAACTCCTGTTTTATTTTTTCTGCTAGGAATGGAAGTCGTGATTGAATATTGTGTTTAGTCTGAAAATAAACAATAAAGGAACATATCATACAACAAATGATGGTTGAATAATCATTAATGACAAGTTAAAGATAAATGATGACAGCAATGACACATCTTTAATCACTTCACTTCAGGGCCAAAAATGCAGCAAGTGAACGAGCTGACAGCAGCCAGTGATTTATAGCTGGCTGCTTGCATCAGCGTCAGCAAACCACACCTGACCTTAGCCCCCTCTTAAGTGACGGCCCTGGAAACAGGCTGCCCTAGTGTAGTCTGGCTAAGAGAATATAGGTCACAGTGGGAAGGCAAACTGAAACCTCCCCCCCAAAAAAAGACAGCTAAAATCGGATCTGTTGGACAAAAAAGGCGCAGATATCACAACCTTGCTGTAAACCATGATACGTCCTTTTCAGGAAAAAAGCAAAAGGAGAAACTACCTCAAACCATGAAGGCAGTCTGGTAACAGTGAAAGCTAGTGAGAGGTAACCCGAATATTAGAAAATACAGAAAATATATGTGCCTGACCAAAAGGTGCAGATATCTCTGGTAAACTGTTAATTGAAGTACAAGGTACCCCGTATTTTATGTGCACAAATAATAACTTTTGTTTGAAGTGACCTATAAAGAAAACCTCCAAACAACTAATTAAAAAAACTTTAAGCAGGGGCTCGACTTCATTGCCTAGGATTTTTCCCCATTTTAGTTCTGTCTCTTTCGGCAGATGGGTTCCCCATCTGTCAAGATCATCGCACAAAGCACAAACTCCGTAGCTCCAGCGATGAACCCAGGGATCTCCGGAAAAAATTGACATCATGGACCGACCGTCGCAGCTCGAAATCGAATCCCGACCGTCTGAACACGAGGCAAACGGCTTGATCACTTCGTCACAGAAACCCCCCACAACTAATATTAAAATACACTACTTTTTATTGACACAATCCTCTAAACTTAGGAACAAACAAAAAATAGGTAGTTTCTTATCTATATTATGTTTCAACTTCCAAGTCAATTTCTAATTTGTCATTATTTGAACATTTCCTACAGCTTATGGTTCAGGTATGGCTGAATACAAGCATGTATAGATGATACAGGAACACTACAAGTAACATGCAATCAACATTAAGGACAAAATCTCAGTTGAATTAATAATCCATGTATATATATGGCACTGGTTCAGTCAATATGTAGCATACTCTCAGCATCACTCCCAAGACATCAGCTGCTAGACACTTTATTTTTGGATACATCAATCAAATCTGCTAGAAGATCCCCACAAGTCATATTCAGTTTATAGAAGATCCCCACAAGTCATCATCAGTTTATAGAAGATCCCCACAAGTCATATTCAGTTTATGTGAGAGTATAAATTGTTCACTTTTTATTCTTGGTCTCCATGTTGATTTTGTGGATGTTGATTTTTGTGGTTCCTTCTACAGAAAGAAAGAATAGACCATATCTATCTATCTCCTCCTTAATCAAGGGCAGCAGTTAAGACAGCACACTTACCTCATTATCTAGTTCCTGTTTTATTTCTGTCACTAAAGGTGGAACATGAATATCTGCATTCTGTGAAGCCTGGAAAAATTAAAGAGAGTGTTAGATCATACCAAAAACATAGATAATAATGAAATGATAATAACATGACAAGTGTTCTGTAACACTAGTAACAGCTCCATACACATATAAACGAGAAGTCACACTTACTAAATGATGTTGTGTTATCAGACCATAAAATGATAGCTGTTCAGTCTATACCTGCAGGAGACAAACCAAAGGATGTGTATGCTGATGAATACAGTTGTTGTATAAACTCCTGATCAGTCTGACGTGAAACAATGACATAATTTGACGATTTGTCAATTGATTCCAAGCTCCTAGTCACAAGATTGCTTGTTCATCCATTGATGTGTCATAATTTAACAACAAAGATCGGAAAATAAGGCGTTTTTGACATTTCCACAAAATACTTTCATGACCATGACAGTTTTGAGTTTATGTACACAACTTGAAGGTACAAGTTCAGTGTCTGTTATTGTTAAAAAACTGTTATCCACTCATGTCAAGCCATATTCATCGCTTTTGCCTTTTGGACATTTGGACAAGACCAAACTTCTAACATTAACAAAGCACAAACTGTGACATGATAACTGTCATGATAAAAATGAGGCATCAATCATCAAGATTGACAATCAAAGTGTTACAAACAGTGATTGATCATGGGCCTTGGACTTGGAGTGGTGGACAGGGGTACAGGACTGTATTATATTATTTATTAGTATTAGTATTACTATTTATTTATTACTATATTACTAATAATTCTAATACTAGTAATAATACTATTTAGTATTTACTAATTAATAATTTACAGTATTTACTTATTAAATTTACTATTTGGTATTATCAGTTCTACCTGCTTTATCTGTGTTGTATATACTTTTTGCTTCATGTTGTTTCACTCTTGATTTATATGGGAATGTGGAAGAACTTCTCGTGAGAAATTGGATCTTCATTTGCTGAAATTACTTTTTTCTGTTATATTCACGCCTGCCTATACTCTACAGTACTCTATAGTTGGCGAAGTACAACATCTGCCATCTTGAAATACACTTAAAGTATTCGTTCGAATGTGAGAGCTACTCATCATGGTTGTCAAAATGGCTTGTTTTAAAGCCAAAATCCTACATTAATATTTTTTTTATTGGTTTATAGATGAAGATATATGAAGTTTTTTTTTACCAGTGCATTAAAAAAAACACTTTTTTTCGAAAGAAAGTGCAACAAGAATATTTACTGTCCCCGTATCTATTTAATGTAACATCTATATGGGGAGAGGAGACTTTAATATACTAAATAACGTCTGATAAAGGAGAGCATACAGATCAGATATGTTAGTCGAGGCCAGGTAAAATACACTGACGATGACCACTTGCCTTTCACACGGGTCTCCTCAGAAATTGACTGACTAACGAGGCATGGTGTCGACGTGATCTCTTTAGTAGTGAGTGGTACATAGATGAAGCCAAGCATAGCACATCCGCCTGGATGGACCTTCATCAACACGCTCGAGATGTGAAGACAGTTACTCCACCCCACCACTTTACGCCATTTTCGGGGCGCACAAAAAAGTGAAGTTACTCATCGTGTGCATTCAACATCAAATAGACTACACAGAACATATTTTTCTACAGACAAAAGAAATGTCAGGACTCATCATTATCGGTGGAGTGTCAATAAATAATCTCAGGCATGCGAATGACAAAAGTTATGGTGACTGAAAGGGAACAAGAACTACAAGAATTGGTGATTAAAGTGAAGAACAAAAGGCAGAACTGAAGTACAATTTTTAAAAAGCAGATGTTAGGATTTGCCATTTAACACCGAGAAAATGAAAACTATGATGATTAGCCAAGCTAACTCGATATCTACTATACATATAAAAATGTAGACGATCAAATGCTGAAACAGGTTAACAGTTTTTCTTAACTTAACAACTTTTATTTTTATACTGGTTTAGAAGACTCATCAGAGTCTGTAGACAGCCAGTTACATTCGCATTACCCTGCTCTAAAAGCTATGCTCATCAAATCTATTCGTAAATGCATAAACCATCTCTGCCTCCATTGCCTCTTGGGGCAATGCATTCCAAGCATCCACCACTCTCTGACTAACAAAATATTTCCTAATATCCAATCTGGACCAGTCTTTAGCTAATTTGTATCTGTGCCCTCTTGTTCTCGTTGGTGGTTGACATTTAACCTTTCCTGTGATTATCTCATAAACGTGTATTGTCACCTCGAATTCTTCTCTTTTCAAGGAACTGTTATCCGGTTTTTCTGAGTCTTTCCTCGTAACTGAAATGATGGAATTCCACTATCAGTTTTGTCGCTCTTCTTTGTATCCCTTCCATCAAATGTATATGTCCTCTACGATAAGGACTCCACATCTGTACACAGTACTCCAATCTAGGTCTAACTAATGCTTTATACAGTTTGACTATCACCTCCTTACTCCTATGTTTAATATTTCTTTTTATCATACCTACCATTGTATGTGCCTTATTCACTGCTATCTGGACTTGCTTACTCACTTTACCTGTATGTTCTATTATAACCCCTAGGTCCCTTTCCTTATCTATGATTCTAATTTTTTTCTCGCCAATTCTGTAATTATCTTCCATATTGGATCTACCCATGTGGATGACTGTACGTTTATCTATATTAAACTCCATTTGTCATCTCACAGATCAGTCTCGAATTTTATCTAAATCCGACCTTAATTTGTCTACCTCTGCTATAGATGAGACATTCCTACATAGTTTTGTGTCGTCCGCAAATTTTTCAATCATTGATCCTATATCAATGTCCGGGATCAAGATGCTGAGCTTCGCATGAGCTGCAGTGTTCAGCGACCCTTAGCTGACTGCTAGCGTTAGGGCCAGCGAACCAGAGCTGCCAAAACCCTTCCACACCTCCACGCGGTGATCCTGGATAACAGACTGCAGCAGGGCAGACTGGCTAAGGAGAAGGGATCGAAGAGGGAATGCTAACCCGGTTCTCAAAAAATGCTTGCTGAAGTCGGATGTGTTGGACCGAAAGGTGCAAATATCGCAGTCAAGCTGTGAACTACGACACAACGCATTCCGTTCTCTGGACTACATTCTGCTCATTAAGCCCTTTTCAGGGTTTGGTAGCGGGAGATTGAGAACGAACAAAGCCAAGCCATATCAATGTCCAAATCGTTTATATATATCAAGAACAATATTGGTCCCAAAACTGAGCCCTGTGGCACTCCATTTTTTACTTCACACCACTCAGAGTTCTGCTTATTTATGCATACTTTTTCTCCTTTCCTGGAAATATAATATCAGAACAAAAAAGATTATCAATGAAAATCAATAATAGAATGTGGAAGGACAAATTTGTTTTCTCCAGCATGACTTCATAAACTGTTATCCAAAGATGTCACTCACAAATTAAAAATTAGAGTGATCAGGTGTTATGTATACTCGTCTTTACTGTGGGATGTATAAACATGGACAAGGAACACAAGACTTGAGAAGAGAATTGATACCTTTGAAATGTTGATATATTTGAAAAATGTGGCGCATCTCCTTGAAAGAAAACAAAAATAAATAAAGAAGTCCTTGAGAAATTAGGATTGTAAAGAAAATTGATGAACGAAATCAGAATCCGACAGTTTAGACATTCTAACCACATACAAAGACATAACACCTGGTTGAAAATAATACTGGAAGGAAAGATAGGATAGCAAACGTGTCAAATGTAAACAGCGATACAAGTGGGGGGATAGCATCACAAGATAGACAGGGAAAAGCGTGCAGATTGTACTATCAACGAAAGATTCACAGAACGGAGAACCATTGTGAAGATAACACTTGAACTGAATTGTGAGATAGACCCCTTCATCTAACGAAAATGGCATTATGTGGTTTTTGACGAAAATAGCTGTTGATCTGGACTTGGCCATTAGCTGACTCTTCTGCTCCATGGCTGTGATCATCTACAGAATAAAATGAATATACTTTCTACAGTATCCAGTCAGTTTTGTCTACAAATACACAGCTATAGTTAAAAGACAATACCTATGAGATTGAATTCCCTAAACGCCAAAACGATTGTGTTAGTGAAGACACCTTTACAGGATGTGTACTCCTTCTTTATCTTGGTTAGTAAGTACATAGATACGCTCGGGGACACTGGCAAGGCATTGAAGAACATGGAAATAACAGGCCATTGTCCCCAACGAAATTGCAAATCTTTGACTGCAATATCAAATTATTCCTCTTGAAAGTCATGTGACCTGGAGTATAACGAAGGCTTTTACAATACATCGTCAAACTTTCCTCAGTAGATGTTTGAGCTGAATATAGGTTTTCAAATGGTATGCTAAAGCCAGTAATGTGGATCTATAGCGGAGAACTAGACTCCAGTGACACTTGAAGTGATGAGAAGTCCTTGGCATAGCAGTCGGAAAGTCACCAGACAGTCATTGTTCTGAAATTCACTGAACAGAAAATATAGGAGTAGACCAAAGAACATACGGAGAAGGGAGCTAATGGACAACTTGAAGAAAGAAAATGGAGTCAAAATGGAGCAATAAGGTATTGTTCGTGACATTTATCCCTCGGCCCCTCCTATCCAAGCCAACTGCTCCCATTCGTGGTGGACACTATAAACCTTGTAATTTTGCTAAAAGTTGGGTTTCAACCAGGAGGTATGTAAGTTAAATGCAAGTTGGAATTAACCTTTTCAATACTGATTACCAATGCTAAGACATGCAATGTCCACTTTATTGTACTTTTCTGTCACAACTTTTCTAACGCGCAAGTTTATACATTGTATTTTCCTATATATCCCTTTTGCGGATTTTTAGCCAAAGAAAATCACTAAAACATTTGTAACTTTTTTGGGGATCGACACGTGGTCAGGGCTGATATGTCAACGAATTACATTTTTCTATGGCTATCTAACAGTTTTATTTGCAAAGCTATTGAGTTATTTTTAAAAAAATTTCTGAATAATTTTGTAAAAGCTCTCAAATTGTGTTTCAAATGTTATTTCAGTGCTGTTTAGTTTAGTTTGGGTGATTGTGATTTGAATTTTATTATTGTATTGTTGCGTGAAGTTGTGTGAAATTTCGTGATTTAATATCAGTAATGCTTTAGGATTTAGTGAAAACGCGGTTTAAAAATGGGAGACCTTGTAAACATCAACAATGATTCATTCGATTCAGTTAACATTTTGTTTAAAAAAATTATATTGATGCTTTGTTTTTTGAACAAAAAGCGCATCTGAGAGGAAAATAAACATGTAAAATTTACGCAGTTCAAAAAAATCTTTTCCTGGCAGTCAATTTCAAAACCTTTAAAACGCATACCCTAAGGTGTTTTACTTTATAGCACAACACAATGAATTGGTCAAATATTGAGAGCTCAGAACACAAAGTCAAACATCCCATTGATGGTGTCACTGTAGATAATGATCTCCAAACAGTGTATGAACAGACGGACAAGTTGCTGCAACTGGTTCTCAGTGTTCCAGTGAGCTCGTATACTGAAGGAAATTCAATTAGTACATTGACAAGATGTAAAACATATCTGCGTAATTCTATGACCAATGCTAGATTATCCAAACTGGCAACTGTTTCAATAGAAAAGAAAGTTTCTTGTAAGTGCGCACAAAATCACGTGTTAAAGGAGAGTGTGATACATATTTTTTTTTAAGAAATGAAACAAGAAGGCTTAGAACTGATTTACAAGAAAACTTAGACAACTGTACAGAAGTACATCAACAGCATGGGTTGGAATTACCTCATTCGGCACAAATACGAAGTTCTTTTTAGCTTTTTTCCCAGATCGTTAAATGTGCCCCGTTATTTTCATGACTTAGCTAACCATAAAATCATCAACAATGCTTCGCTACTGGTATTAACTCCGACAGGAGACAACCTGGACAAACAAACGAGGTAAAGGCGAGCCCAACAAGGACAAGTCAAAACGGAGAACAATTCAAACAGCCCAATGTCTGACGAAGATGGCCCAATCCAATGAGAAACATGACCTCAAGGCCTAGGTGTTTTGACGTGAAAAGTCTTGCTTGTGTAATTGCTAGACGTTCACAAGCAAGAGGTGCGGCTCCAGGCTCATTGACTCCAAATAGAACATCTCCTGCATTTGACATGACAATGGGCAGCTATCAGGGTGACCTGTATGATTGTCTATGACTGCCCCATAAAACCTGGTATCAATAAATCCGACTTCAGCAAACATTTTTTGAGTACCGGGTTAGCATTCCCTCTTCGATCCCTTCTCCTTAGCCAGTCTGTCCTGTTGCAGCCTGTTATCCAGGATCACCACGTGGAGGTGTAGAAGGGTCTTGGCAGCTCTGGTTCGCTGGCCCTGACGCTAGCAGTCAGCTATGGGTCGCTGGCCCTGACGCTAGCAGTCAGCTATGGGTCGCTGACCACTGCAGCTCATGCGCTGCTCAGCATCTTGATACCTGTTCTATGTCTGAAAGCTGGGTATTCATTTAGAGCTGGGTAGACAAGATCGGGACAATGTTATGTTGTGGGTATTGGCAGTTTTGCTGTGAGACAAGCATCTAGCTTTCCTAAGCCATCAGAATGTTGTACTTTTAGCAACACACAAACACATCCATACACACGCATGCACGCACGCACGCACACACACACACGCACGATATAAATAGTATCGACCTGTTGTTCTCTTGGGTACACCGGCTGTATGGGGAAGAGGAGGATCTGTTGCTGCGTGGAGAAAGAGGAGGATCTGCTGCATGGGGAAAGAAGAGGATCTGCTGCATGGGGAAGAGGAGGATCTGCTGCTGCATGGGGAAGAGGAGGATCTGCTGCATAGGGAAGAGGAGGATCTGCTGCATGGGGAAGAGGAGGATCTGCTGCATGGGGAAAGAGGAGGATCTGCTGCATGGGGAAGAGGAGGATCTGCTGCTGCATGGGGAAGAGGATGATCTGCTGCATGGGGAAGAGGAGGATCTGCTGCATAGGGAAGAGGAGGATCTGCTGCATGGGGAAGAGGAGGATCTGCTGCATGGAGAAGAGGAGGATCTGCTGCATGGGGAAGAGGAGGATCTGCTGCTGCATGGGGAAAGAGGAGGATCTGCCGCGTGGGGAAGAGGAGGATCTGCTGCATAGGGAAGAGGAGGATCTGCTGCATGGGGAAGAGGAGGATCTGCTGCATGGGGAAGAGGAGGATCTGCTGCATGGGGAAAGAGGAGGATCTGCTGCATAGGGAAGAGGAGGATCTGCTGCATGGGGAAGAGGAGGATCTGCTGCATGGGGAAAGAGGAGGATCTGCTGCATGGGGAAGAGGAGGATCTGCTGCTGCATGGGGAAGAGGAGGATCTGCTGCATGGGGAAAGAGGAGGATCTGCTGCATGGGGAAGAGGAGGATCTGCTGCTGCATGGGGAAGAGGATGATCTGCTGCATGGGGAAGAGGAGGATCTGCTGCATAGGGAAGAGGAGGATCTGCTGCATGGGGAAGAGGAGGATCTGCTGCATGGAGAAGAGGAGGATCTGCTGCATGGGGAAGAGGAGGATCTGCTGCTGCATGGGGAAAGAGGAGGATCTGCCGCGTGGGGAAGAGGAGGATCTGCTGCATGGGGAAGAGGAGGATCTGCTGCATAGGGAAGAGGAGGATCTGCTGCATGGGGAAGAGTAGGATCTGCGGCTGCATGGGGAAGAGGAGGGTCTGGTTCATAGACATCAGTGGTCCTAAATTAAAAAGCCCAGGTAGACGTTAGAGAGAGATGACGTTAAGCTGACGTTAAGTCTGAGAGTCGACACGTCATTGCAGAACGAAGATGCTCCTTCTGTTTCTTCAGAGGTACGACCAAATGCGTGGTCCGCAGGTCAGACATCACAGAACACGAAATCAACCAAAACCAAAGAACAAATGCGTGGTCCGCAGGTCAGACATCACAGAACATACGAAATCAACCAAAACCAAAGAAAACTGCAATTAAGATTGGCAGCTGAAACGTGCGTGCCATGACCTGGAGAATAAAAGAAGACCAAAAGGGCGATAAATGATGTTCGCCAGACTCTGGTTATACATGAGAAGCTCAAAGGGTTCCAGGTGGACATGGCCACCCTCCAGGAAATGCGACTGAATGAGTTTTGGTTATTCCATCAACAACTCATTTCTAAGAATGACAGAGCTATGCTAATAGTACACAAATATTATCACTTTGTCCCCATACATCAAATGCTACAGTATATCTGATCAGTGCACGCATTCAGACTTGGCGCTACTAGTGACTGCAAGGATGAATTCTGTCCCCAGCTGGATTCCCTAATCACGAGTATCCCCAGTGAAGAACATCTGATTCTACCGGGGGACTTCAAGTGCGGGCGCCGATCATGGCCTCTGACCTGTGTACTTAGGAAAGTTTGGTGTCGGAAAGATGGACGAAAATGGACAGCGACTGTTGAATTATAAACAATATCTTCCAAGCGAAGTTCCAGTACAATGTATCCTGTAGACATCTTCGCTTCAGATATTGGCACCAACTGAACCTGATCAGCGATAGACATGTTTAACAAACCCGCAGCGCCGACTTCGATACTGACCACCCACGCAAGACCCGTGGGTAAGTGTCGCATAGACATTATTTAAAAACAGTTCATCCTGCGAGGGCGAAAGATTTAACAAAATCCGTCTCTGAATTTCTGGCAAAGCAGCGTATTACACCCAGCCCTTTAGACATGTGGTACCATATTGGTGATCTTTGGAAATAAAACAAAAAGTAAAAATCACCATCTTTGCACCAGCCATTAAAAATTCCCAAACTACTCTGAAGCTCACGACGTTCTCGAGCAGCACTATCTCGAAGGCTTACAAATTTACAAAGAGTACGGTACAGAGATTGGCAAGGAATTATGAAAAAGACTACAGGCCCCAAATAGTAAGCAGCGGAAACTGGTAACACCAGGAGAATGTTTGAGGGCATAGAGAAAGCATTTTAACTTAGGAAAAAGTCTGCAGCTCCGCTGAATTCTGTGACAGATTAGATTATTGTGAACAGGGATATGCAATTGAAAGGATTGGTCAAACGCTATTCAGGTTGGCACTCCTGTAATAACATATTGGCCGACTCCGCTCTTAACGAAATCAGGGTCCATGTATTGACGGAGCTACGCTTGAAAATGTTGAGCCAGGCATAGAAGAATGGAAGAAAAAAAAACTATCGTGGGCATGCCAGTGGGTGAGACTTCCGGTAGGTATGGCATTCCAGCAGAAATCCATTGATTGTGAGACTACATACTTTCACTGACATGCCTGACAGTGTTGGGGAGGAGGTGGCCGTACCACAGGATATGATACTTGCACTGACATGCCTGCCAGTGTTGGGAGGAGGTGGCCGTACCACAGGATATGATACTTGCCAAAATAATCACCCTCTACAAACAAGGGGCGATGGAGATGATTGCTACAAATTACAGGTGCATATCGCTCCTAAACACTGTAGGCAAAGTGTAGACTTGTGTCATCCCGAGCACACTAACCGACAGGGTTTATCCGGAGTAACAGTGAAGTTTAATTGTTGATATGGTCTTCTCACTGAGACAACTGAAGGATAAATGCAGACGACACAACCATTTTTTTTTTCCTGACTTCATCGACCTCACCAACGCATTCGACCTCATAAATAAAAAGGGTCTCTTCAAAGTATTGTTCAAAATTAGCTGCCCACTTAAACTACTGAGTATTGTTAAGTCCTTTCAAGTTTGAACGAAAGGTACAGTACTGCACAACAGCCATGAATCTGAGACGTTTGATATAAACAGTGAAGTTAAACAGGGTTGTGTCCTGGCTCAGACTACGGTGGCGAGTTGAAAAGTTCAACCTTGAGAAGATCATTTCATTAATGTGCAAGAGTTACACTTCAGCTATACTTCTTCTTCTTCTTCTGCGTACACAGTCAGACAGTAACCATTATTTCTTCGAAAAAAGCGGCGGTCGTCCTGAGGCTCTCGCCACTGCCATAGAGCTTGTCTTGCAGTTCCACTGGTAATGGCCACATCTGCTCTCTCTGATCCTCGTATGTCGGGCAGTTCTGCAGCAGATGTTCAGTGGTCATTTTACCAGTACCGCACGGGCATTCGTCAGTGCCACCTATCTTCAATTTGTTGAATAGGTGGTACCTCAGTCTGTTGTGGCCAGTGCGAAGTCTGAAGACAACGAACTGCTCTCTTCGGTTCAACTGGTAATAGGCATCGTTTTTGGACTTCAGCTATACATTTTCTTCAGGCTTGAACTGCCGTTAGTTGATGTGTCATTAGTTGATGTGTCATTAGTTGATGTGTCATTAGTTTATGTGTCATTAGTTGATGTGGCATTAGTTGATGTGTCATTAGTTGATATGTCATTAGTTGATGTGTCATTAGTTGATGTGTCATTAGTTGATGTGTCATTTGTTGATGTTTCATTAGTTGATGTGTCATTTGTTGATGTCATTAGTTGATGTGTCATTTGTTGATGTGTCATTAGTTGATGTGTCATTTATTGATATGTCATTAGTTGATGTTTCATTAGTTGATGTGTCATTAGTTGAAGTGTCATTAGTTTATGTGTCATTTGTTTCAACGTAGTCACAATCCCGGTCTATACAGAAACGCCAGACAAACCGCTGCATCCCGTCCTGGAGAAAATCAGACGTCTTCTCACGACAATAGATGCTCACATATGGCATCTCCAAGCCATAAGAGTAACGCTGTCCCTTTATTGGTTCCCTCGGCTTCAGGAAGAGGAAGACGTCATAAGGTGCCATGTCGGGGCTGTATAATTGGTGCGGCCAAATGAAAGCTCTCCAATGCAGCCACTAATTGTCGGCTCGTGTGCGGGCAAGCATTGTCTTGCTGAAGAATTGCGTTTGTCCACAGGAACACGCAGCAATCATGCTCGAAGTTTCTGTAAAGTTTTCACATGTAAAATGAAAATAACGAGATTGCCGTGCTCCAAAAACTCAGTGTGGACAACGCCCTCTCAGTCCCCAAACATGGTCATCATCGCCTAGGCGACGACCTTGAATTTGTTTGGGGTAGGTGAGTTCTTATGTTTGTACTCAATTAGACTGGCGCTTGTGTTCCCGGCCCGAATGCTGTGCCCATGACTCATCGCCAATGACAATTCGGCGGATAAAGGCATCGCCTTCGTGTTTGATTCGGGGCAGAAATTCCTGACACACCCGATGTTGTCGCTGTTTCATACACAATGTCAGCATGCGAGGGACCCATCTCGTACACACTTTCCTATACCCAAGGGGCCCATCTTGTACACACTTTCCTATACCCAAGGGACCCATCTCGTACACACTTTCCTATACCCAAGGGACCCATCTCGTAAACACTTTCCTATGGATAATGTAATGGACTCGCTCAACCGAAACCGTAAACATGGTGGCGATATATTTCTGCTTGGCACGACGATTGGCTGGAATCAGTTCGCCCACGAGAGCTTTGTGCTGTGCATCCACGGCTTAGGTCGGTCGGCCGTTGCCAGCCTTGCCATGCAAGTTCGTTGCAGCTGGATTGTCGCCTTGTACAGTCCGCGCCCACCTGACAGCACGGACATCCACATCACTATATACTGCAGTCATTTTTAGATGCATATCGATGGGCACACAATCTCCGCCGTCAGCAATTCAATCACATCACGTTGCTTTAACCGTATTTTCATGTAGGTTGCCATTTTACTGTCTGCTGTGCGCATGCGTCACATTCCAAATGCATCCCAGTACATGCCCCTATAGTCATTTCATAAAAAATTATTTTTACATAGGTGTCACGTGACTTTGAGTATTTTTGTCATAGTTGTGGCATTTCAATGATTCAATTAACTATTTGTATCCTGCTGAATAGCATCCTTCAATCTAGTAAAAACAGGTCAAAGAGCAATGTGATCATTTTAGACCCAAAAAGTTAGATAACTCAGTTTCAATTCAATAATAATTTGACTCACTGCTGATTGAGATGAGTACTTTATTGTGTTATGGGTTGCATCAGCTGACTAGACAGAGGCAGACAGGCAAACGTGTAGATGATCGTTTAATGCAGCTATGACTTTTCATCTGAGATCAAAATAACCCTGATATGTGTCTAGTTAGAAGCATTATATAGTTCAAAGATATCTGGATATAGATGGAACACTTTGAAACATCACATGTTTATGCTGATTACTGTATAATTATAGAATGTGTCAGTAGATGTGTTACACATAATTTTTTAAGCCAAACTTTCACTCCTTATTCGTATTCAGCCAAATAGTAAAAGTCCCTATTTGGTTCCTCCCTAGTTTCATGAATGTATTGTTTTGTGTTTGTTCAGCTCACTTTGACAACTCAAATGCTTACCATTTGCTTAAGACTTGAATAATAATAATAATGTTCGCTTAGGCATCTGAGGCCCGTTGTGTTGGTCAGCCACATCCATGAACCATTGCTGAGGCGTGGTTTCAGGCCTCATCCATCCAGAGCGGAGGTGGAGATGGTTATCTTCTGAAGCCATACTGCGTGGGGATGGCCTCTTCTGCACTTCCAGTCGGACGGGGGAAGACTTTTGGTGCTGAGGAATGACTTGTTGAGTATCTTGTGGAACGGGGTTTCCTGGCCCAGCCGTACAACAAAACCAAGCAAAGAAACATGGTCCAGTGTTTCTGAAATTGGAAGGAGGCCTGTTTTAGCGGAGACCTCCATGTTGCGGATGTAGTCATGCCATCGGATGTGCAGGATACACCTCTAGTTGCACATATGGAAGGCCTCCAGTCTTGATATGTCATATTTGAGAAGTGTCTTTTGGAGCTGTACAGCAGGACTGGTACCATGCAGGACTTGTAGATGCGGGTTTTTTTTCAATGGAGATATTACTGTTACTCCACACACATCGGAGGGTGTGCATAGCAGATGCAGCTGGTCTGATCTGCCTTGACATATCAGGAGTGCTACACCCATCAGATGATATCATGCTACAGAGATAGATGAATTCGTTGGTGCCCTCTGCAATGTGATCTTGGGTTTTAATACCCTGGGGTGATGTGTCGGAAATGAGTTTCTGAACTTTGGTCTTGGCCCAAGATGTAGACAAGTCTAGGGAAGGCATTTCTCTGTCCAGGGTTTCCAGAGAGTGCTGAATCTCAGAGCTGTCTGAGCTGAACAGAACGATGTCGAAGCGTAGACAAGATCAGTCGAGATTGACTGATCAATAGCGATACCCTCTTGGTGAGCGCTGAGACAGTCAAAAAGCCAGTCGGCGGCCCGGCAGAATAGGTCAAGAGCAAGACCATATACTTGTCTGACATCTGAAGTCGTGGGGAATCTGTTAGAGTGAGTGCCACCCAGTCGAAATTTGGCGCCAGTGTCTGTGTGTAGCTTTCTTATCAGGTTTAGCAGTGGGGCAGGAGTGCCGATGCCTTGAAGGGCTTTCCAGAGAGCAGACCAATTGACTGAATCAAATGCAGCCTTTAGATCCCCATACGCAGCTCAGAGGAAGCAGATAAATGATGCAGCTAAGCCAGGAGCCGGAGGGCAATAATGGTATTCACAGTTGATCGACACAATGTAAAACCAGGCTGATGTGAACAATGTTTTACGGTCAGGAGTGGCTTGAGCCAGGCAAGCAACCCATGTACAAATACCTAGCCTGGGACTGAGAGCAGTATGATTGGTCTGTAGTTATTGCAGTCCTTACGGCTTCCCTTGCCTTCGCAATGGTGAAGAGCGGAGCTGACGGGGTCCATAGCGTATTTCAGTAGTTCTGGCAGAATATGGTCCGGGCCTGCAGGACGCCTGTATTTAAGCTTTTGTATTGCGGCTTGGACTTCTGCAAAAGTTAAAGGGGGGGGAGGGGGGGGGGGGGGGTGTGTGTCAATACACGTCTCTACGTCCAGGGAATTATTCATACATTTCAAATCCAGTTCAGGGCAGGCCATTGCTGGAGGATGGTTGAGGGCAAGCGTATAGTGGACCCTCCATATGTTCGCAACTTTTTAATGCGTCAAAATGGTGAGCCATCTGATCAATTGACAAACTTGGTATTGCTACACACTTTGTTCCGGCTTCCGAGGCAGAAGAGTCTGATGGCTTGATATGCAGGTCTGAGATAAATTAAACTAACAGCCGTTTCAACTGTGTTGGCAATTTCAGTGAAGAATCTCTCTCTGTCGTCTTAGCAGCCACACAAAACTGGCTTTTTAGCCACCAGCTATGAACTATGGAGCATATGAACTGATGGAGTATGTGGACAACAGTTAGTGATGGTTAGTGTCAGCAGGTGCCTCGGCACTGCGATAGACATGGTAAGAAATCATTCGGCTAAGCACCCTCACAAGTATGTGGTCTAGCTCATCCCTTGTGATGTGGTCATTGGAGATCCACATATGTCGGTGAATATCTGGATGACAGAACCAGGAAGCAGTGATCAGAATAACAGGTATCTATGAGAGTTGTCATTCACTGTTCCGCAGTCGTGGACCCGGGACAGATTCGTAGTCACTGTGATTGATCCCCAAGACAGTCATCTTTATCTATAGTTAGGCTTCGTTCGTGGGAGCATAAGCGACTATTATTGATAAGTGACCATGTCTGTGCTGTAACCGGGCCAGATGAAGCCTGTCAGAAATTGCGTGCCAGGATGTTATGCTATTTTTGAGCGGAGGTCTTATGAAAAGGGCAACTTTGTTTCTGTGACTTCAGTCCAAGCAGGAAAGTCCTTGACTAATGATAACTTTTTTGTTTACTGGGATACAGTTAAGTGAAACGTTGAACGCCATCTTGGACTGGTTTTCCATGATTTAAACTAGGCATGAAATGCAGCAGAACAAACAGGATAACCGATCAAAAACACATCAATTCCACAGAATAAAGTCCTTTATACCACCTGGTGAAGGAGTTGTAAATTATAATTCGAACAGGAACTAGCAAACAGCAGAAAATTACATAAATACCAGAGCGAGTTGAGAGCGCAGCAAGTCAGGCGCGGCCATCTTACTATACTTGAATCCTGATATTCAATCAGGCAAAGTTGCCTGATGCCAGGTAGCCAAAAGCTGTTTTAATTCTGTGTCCTTCATTTGCCCTGAAGTACCATGATGGTTCAATGGCGTGGTGCAGGTCATCTCCCCATTTCGCTGGCAGGCGGCCATGCTTACCACATTTATATTAATTGTAATGTCTCTACTGTATGTCTACCTTTATGTATAATCATGTTAGAAAGTTGGGCAAAATCTTTCCCACAAACGTCACATTTATAAGGTTTCTCTCCTGTATGTAATCTTATGTGCCTCTTCAAGGAACCATTTTCAGCAAATCCTTTACCACAAATATCACACTTGCAAGGCTTTTCTCCTGTATGTGTTCTTTTGTGTATTTTCAAGCCAACATTATTGGTTAAATGTTTACCACAAACATCACATTTGTAAGGCATTTCTCCTGTATGTTTTCTTTTATGTACCTTCAGACTTTCATTGTGAGCAAAATGTACACCACAAACATCACACTCATAAGGCTTTTCTCCGGTATGTGTTCTTTTGTGTATTGTAATGTCAGCAGCTCGAGCAAATCCTATACCACAAACATCACACTTATAAGGCTTCTCTCCTGTATGATTTCTTTTGTGCATCTTCAGGCTTCCAGTGTGAGCAAAATGTACACCACAAACATCACATTCGTAAGGCTTCTCTCCTGTATGTGTTCTTTTGTGACTCTTGAGATGAGATTTAGTAGCAAATCCTATACCACAAACATCACACTTGTAAGGCTTCTCTCCTGTATGTATTCTTACATGTGCATTAAGATGACCAGTATTGCTAAACCCTAAGCCACAAATATCACATTTGTGTGGCCTCTTTCCCGTATGTGCTCTTTTGTTAATACCCAGATTAGCAGAACAAGTAAAGTCTAAATCAGAAACATGGATCTTGTGAGGTTTTTCTCTGGCTTGTGTCTTTTTGTATGTGTTGAGGTTTCCATTATATCTGAAACGATTATCAGAACTAGCATGACTCACAGTATGTTTAGAACCTGTCTTAGAAACACAGAATTCATTCTCTGACAGTTTGATACAAGCTCCAAAATTTGTATCCAGCCTTTCATCATTTTCAGTCATCTTAGTCACAATAACTTCATGTTGTGGTAGACTCTCCAACTTTTCTACATCTTTCTTGCTTTTCACAATGTCTCTAATATGTACTGGTAGCCTCTGTGAGAAAGTAACAAGGGTTACAGGTTGAGAGTCTTGATCACTGTCTGAATGTTCCATTTTCTCAACATCATCAGCGTGGGAGTCAGTGAAGTAGTTCCATGTGGAGGCACATCTCTGACATATGGAAACAATGAATGGACATAGTTATAAAACGTTTATCAAAATATTATGAGATATATATATATATATATATATATATATATATATATATATATATATATATATATATATATATATATATATATATATATATATATATAAGTGATTAATTGGTTCTACCTTTTGCTTAAAGTGAAGTAGAGGGCTATCACTATAACTAGCCCCTTTGCAGGAAGTCTGCACTGAAATATTATAAGTAGTGGTTTCAATAGCAAAGGTCTTACATGATAAGGTTGCTAGCCCCATGCACAACACAATTTAATCATATTTTAGATGATTTTATGGTACTAGTGTTGCTATTCTTGTAAACTCAGAAACCACTAAGATGGAACTCTCTTTCTCTCCCTCCCTGCCTCCCTCCCTCCCTCCCCTCTCTCTCTCTCTCTCTCTCTCTCTCTCTCTCTGCTGTTCCCTTCGCGCACCTGTTTATCAGTTTAGGGTCAATGTAGGGTCTGAGCACAATGTCCCGCCTACATAAAATTGATGCTGATGCAAATCTACAGCCTCTCACATCCAGGGTACAGTGATTTCCGTGGTAGCTGCTGTCCGGTTGACAGCAAGCCTCTGGCGTAGGGCGTCTCCTGCACAAATGTGTCCATAGCAAATTCTTGTGGGTCTGTCGTCTGTCTTTCTACGCAACTTTTTTGTCCAACCTACGAAACCTCTACCAAGGATCCAATAATGGTAGAGGCACCCAGAGAGGATCCTAGCCAAGTCGTCAAGTCATTTGTCACATACTGAAAAAAATAATGTTTACCTGTATCTTCCTACCACTAGTGCTGCATGTCAGCTCTAACAAGAAGCTATACTGTTCAGTATATACTCACAACAATGTTCTTTCATGTTTCTTTCTGTTTGAACAATGTGTTATAACTTTCTTCCTGTACTATTAAGTATTTAATTTATATTTTGGGGGTTTATTTTTTTTGCGTTCGCCTTATTTTCTCTAATCCCCAAGGCGGTGTACGTTGCACTGTGGTTTTTATTTTGTGCCTGTCGGCCCAGTACATCCGACTTCAGCATGCATTTTATGTAAGGGTCTGCTTCCTCCTGCATTTTCTAAGGGTTTGCTTCCCCGGGGTAACGGCCGGTGCTTTGATGGGGATCGAACCCAGCTCCTTCTGGTTGTGAGCCGTGCCACTTAACCACTAGGCCATGCCGTCCCCCAATTATTTCATTTCACCTGTCCCCTCGTGGTGAAGGAATTTCCCCCCCCCCCCTCCTCAACACTAAAGCTACTCCTCATCCATGAAGCATGTACCCAACCACTTTCAGGTGTAGTTTCTGAAGCAACAATTTGACATGACAAGGCTTCTAACCCAAGGCCCAATCTTCTTTAGTCACAAATTGGGGAAGCTAAAGTGGTCATAATCTTTCCATAAGACATATCAGGTGTTCTTTTATATGAGGATACAGTGGGTTACCCCTTCCTACACCAGGTAGATAAAATTCGGGAATGGCCTGTGAGCTGGCAAATGAAGTTTAATGTACCGTAGATATATGTATAGTCATCCACATGGGTAGATCCAATATGGAACATACTCGTAATTACAGAATGGGAGTGAACAATATTAGAAAGATAGAAAATGAAATGGACCTAGAAGCTATAATAGAGCATACAGGTAAGGTGAGTGAGCAAGTCCAGATAGCAGTGAAATAGGCAAATGCAATGTTAGGTATGATAAAAAGAAATATTAAACATAGGAGCAAGGAAGTGATTGTCAAACTGTATAAAGCTTTAGTTAGACTGGGTGTGGAGTCTTTATTGTAAAGAGCAACAAAACTGATAGTGGGATTCCAGAATTACAGTTATGAGGAAAGAGAAAAACCGGCCTTGCAGTATCTAGAAAAGAGAAGAATTCGAGGTGACTTAGTACAAGTTTATAAGATAATCAACAGAAAGGATAAATTAGATTATAACAAGTTTTTCGAAATACAACTTCCTACAAGAAAAATAGGGCACAGCTACAAATTAATTAAAGAAAGGTCTAGATTAGTTATTTTAAAATATTTTTTTATTCAGAGAGTGGGGAACGCTTTGAACGCATTGCCAACGGAAATAGTGGAGGCAGGATCAATTAATGAAATCAAGAATAGATTGGATGCGCATTGTTTTTAAATCAAGGACAAGTAAAAATGAAACTGGTTGTATACAAACTCTGCAGAATCTTCTAAATCAGTATAAAGATGTTAAAAGTTAAGTTAAGGTGTTTTTTATAGTAGACTACAGTGGTCTTATTCTTTCTACACCAGATGTTCTTATCTATGAGGCTACAGTGGCCTTATTCTTTCTACACCAGATGTTCTTATCTATGAGGCTACAGTGGCCTTATTCTTTCTACACCAGATGTTCTTATCTATGAGGCTACAGTGGCCTTATTCTTTCTACACCAGATGTTCTTATCTATGAGGCTACAGTGGTCTTATTCTTTCTACACCAGATGTTCTTATCTATGAGGCTACAGTGGCCTTATTCTTTCTACACCAGATGTTCTTATCTATGAGGCTACAGTGGCCTTATTCTTTCTACACCAGATGTTCTTATCTATGAGGCTACAGTGGCCTTATTCTTTCTACACCAGATGTTCTTATCTATGAGGCTACAGTGGTCATATCCATATTTCTGGTATTTAAAGTCTCCAAAGATCATTTTCCATGACAATTTTATGTTCTACATTAATCTGAGTTTGCTTCTTATCTATTCCTTCTAAGTGTTTAACCAGCTCATGGATTTTTGCTTTCTTCCATGTTAGAATTTGGGATGTATGTTTCTTATCTCTAGCTATAACCTGGTTTATGATTTGGTCTGCTCCTGCCAGATCTTTTGTTTTCACTATAAATTGTTTTCTCTCCTTAATCTTTTCTTCCCATGAAATGTATCCTGTCATATATTGGATGATAAGGCATTTGTTTTAACTTCTTCCGCTGCTGAAGAGTTTTATGATCTTGGCATATTTTCATATTTTCAATTCATGTGATGTCTACCACTACAATTATTGATGATATGTATATCTTGGTTTGGAGCTCTATTAATTTTTTGAAAGCTCGTTTTTACTATTCTGAACCATGTGATTGTTTGGTCTGAGACTGTTAGCTGATATAATCATGGAACTTGATTGGTTTGTTAGAGGGGAGTTATTGTGATCTAATGTGGATGTCAGAACTTAGAGGGGCTGTTATTGTGATCTGGTGTGGATGTCAGAACTTAGAGGGGCTGTTATTGTGATCTGGTGTGGATGTCAGAACTTAGAGGGGTGTTATTGTGATCTGGTGTGGATGTCAGAACTTAGAGGGGCTGTTATTGTGATCTGGTGTGGATGTCAGAACTTAGAGGGGCTGTTATTGTGATCTGGTGTGGATGTCAGAACTTAGAGGGGCTGTTATTGTGATCTGGTGTGGATGTCAGAACTTAGCAACTTAGAGGGGCTGTTATTGTGATCTGGTGTGGATGTCAGAACTTAGAGGGGCTGTTATTGTGATCTGGTGTGGATGTCAGAACTTAGAGGGGTGTTATTGTGATCTGGTGTGGATGTCAGAACTTAGAGGGGCTGTTATTGTGATCTGGTGTGGATGTCAGAACTTAGAGGGGCTGTTATTGTGATCTGGTGTGGATGTCAGAACTTAGAGGGGTGTTATTGTGATCTGGTGTGGATGTCAGAACTTAGAGGGGCTGTTATTGTGATCTGGTGTGGATGTCAGAACTTAGAGGGGCTGTTATTGTGATCTGGTGTGGATGTCAGAACTTAGCAACTTAGAGGGGCTGTTATTGTGATCTGGTGTGGATGTCAGAACTTAGAGGGGCTGTTATTGTGATCTGGTGTGGATGTCAGAACTTAGAGAGGCTGTTATTGTGTATGTGATCTGGTGTAGATGTTGAAGATCAGAAGGGCTGTTATTGTGTTTATAATCTGGTGTTGATGTTAGAGCTTCAAACCACTAATGACTGACTTACCACCTTTTATCTGTCTCACTACATTGTATTCACAATGATCAGTCTGTTTTACTTTGTCCAGTTCTGTAACTGTCTCATCAAAGATGAAAACTTTATTGACTGTCATGCTCAAATATTCATTGCACTAAATCTCCTCAGGATTCTGAAACAATTACAAACCAAACATTGCATGTTATAATGACTGACTCTGTGTACATTTAAAAACAACACACGTGTTCATAATTTGTTGTGGTGAATAAACATGCAATTAGCACATTTTGTCACTTCAACATTCAATATCTGTGGTCTGTTGTACCATTATTATAGCATCTATCACAGAGGTTTGCATATCTATCTTTTTATACATACCAAGTGCCATATAGTAGGGATAGAATAATTCACTAGCGTGGTCTCAGTGACAATTTCATTTCCTTTACTTCTATGGCTCTTTTCATGTAAGCAACAAAATGGTTCGCTTCCGGGAACAAGTTTCTTACCATCAGGCAGACAGAAAAATGTCACGTCATTTTCAAATAAAATAAAATGCCTAGATGATTAGACAAAAATTTTCTTCTTCTTCTTCGTACACTGTCAGACGTCAACCTGTATTTGTTCGAAGAAAGCAGCTGTCATCCTGAGGCTGTCGACACTGTCATAGAGCTTGTCTAGTGTTGCCACTGGTGATGGCCACATGTGCTTTCTCTGGTCCTCGTATGTCGGGCAGTTTTGCAGCAGATGTTCAGCGGTCATTTTCCCTGTACCACATGTGCATTTGTCAGTGCCACCTATTTTCAGTTTATTGAATAGGTGGTACCTCAGTCTGTTGTGGCCTGTGCGGAGTCTGAAGACCACGACCTGCTCTCTTCTGTTCAACTGGTAGTAGGCATCATTTTTTGTGTAGCCAGTATGTTCTGTTTCCCATTTGGCCATGTATCTGGCCCTAATAAGTCTTTTGGACTCTTCGTAGGTCACAGTAGAATCTGGTTGTGGTAGTCTTGCACCTTCTTTTGCCAGTCTGTCTGTCTCCTCGTTGCCTTTGATGTTATAGTGGGATGGAACCCACTGTACCACTACTCTTTTTGGTGCGAACTGCTGGCATAGTTGACAGAGTACTGCTCTTAAATCATTACGTTCAGTATTTTTCTGGCTTTCTAGTGCTGTAACCATGGCTTTGGGTATCAGTAAACATGACTATCTGGCTTTCATTGCTTTCGCCTGTCAGCATTGCTTCTACTGCAGCCCTCAGTGCCTCTGCCTTCGCTCTGAAAATGCTTGAAAATTTTCCAGTGTTATTTTTCTACCATTTGGTAGGCTCAGGAATACCCCTGCCACTCCGTTCTGTGTTGTTTTTGTTACAGAACCGTCAGTGTATGCATGGGTCCAGTCCATGCTTGGGTAGTTTTCCATTATGTACCTCAGGGTTATGTCTCTTCTTTCTTTTTCAGTCTGGCTGTTCTTGTTTCCAATACCTGGTATATTTTTTACCACCTCCGGAATGATATGCTGCTTTCAGGTGGGTTTGCGTACAGTAGGGATTGGCTTTGGTATTGTTACGGTGTTCATAGGGTCTTCGCTCATCTTTGCTTTGGCTATTTCTGCAAAGTTCCTCCGCTTTAGTTTCCCATTTCCAAATCTATTTAGTCTCTGGTGCATTGAATGGTCTGTCAGTCTTCTGAGTTTCTCTGCTTGCTGTTGGGCTCTGCAGTCTCTTCTGTCGGTCATGAATTGCAGATTTGTAATCTTTTCAAGTTTTACAATTGGCGTTGACTTCATGCCTCCTGTTACAACTCTCATGGCTTGGTTTTGAAGTTTGCTCATTTTATCAAAGTTCGGCTTTGCTGCTATTGTCCATGCCGCAATGCCATACTCGAGAACTGGTCTCACTCGTCCAGTGTACAGTTTCTTTAGTATTCTTTCGTCTGCTCCCCAGCTTGTGCCAGCAAGTTTCCTCATGATTGCCATTCTTTGTCTGGCTCTCATTCGGTTTCTCTCGATCTGACTTTTCCATGATTAGACAAAAATCTAATAGCCAACCATTTCTGTTTTTATTTACTATATTTTTAATAACAGCTTATGTTAAAGTTATAACATAGCAAACACTGATGATGGGGATATATAGACATATCCTTGTACTGGGTATGAAGTGTTAGACATGTTCGTGTACTGGGGATGTAGTGTTAGACATGTTCTTGTACTGGGGATGAAGTGTTAGACATGTTCTTGTACTGGGGATGAAGTGTTAGACATGTTCTTGTACTGGGGATGAAGTGTTAGATATGTTCTTGTACTGGGGATGAAGTGTTAGACATGTTCTTGTACTGGGGATGAAGTGTTAGACGTGTTCTTGTACGGGGGATGTAGTGTTAGACATGTTCCTGTACGGGGGATGAAGTGTTAGATATGTTCTTGTACTGGGGATGAAATGTTAGACATGTTCTTGTACTGGGGATGAAGTGTTAGACATGTTCTTGTACGGGGGATGAAGTGTTAGATATGTTCCTGTACTGGGGATGTAGTGTTAGACATGTTCTTGTACGGGGGATGAAGTGTTAGACATGTTCCTGTACGGGGGATGAAGTGTTAGACATGTTCCTGTACGGGGGATGAAGTGTTAGACATGTTCCTGTACGGGGGATGAAGTGTTAGACATGTTCCTGTACGGGGGATGTAGTGTTAGACATGTTCTTGTACGGGGGATGTAGTGTTAGATATGTTCTTGTACGGGAGATTTAGTGTTAGACATGTTCTTGTACGGGGGATGTAGTGTTAGACATGTTCCTGTACGGGGGATGAAGTGTTAGACATGTTCCTGTACGGGGGATGAAGTGTTAGACATGTTCTTGTACGGGGGATGTAGTGTTAGATATGTTCTTGTACTGGGGATGTAGTGTCCATGTACTGTGGATGAAGTGATAGATATGTCCTTGTATTAGGCCTCAGCTTTTGATTTATCACATTTTTTATATTCGTTCTGAAAAAGACATTTTGTGAGATTGTGTTGTAGTTTACAGTGAGGATGCACATCCGGTTTCAGAATGGCACATATTTAGGACCAGGTTTGTTTTCCCTTTGATCCCTATACACTCAGCCATGCTGCACAGATACAGCTGCCTAACAGGGCCATGACTTGGAGGTAGAATGGGGTCTTGGACAGCTCTGATTCATTGACTCAGACACAAGCAGCTTGTTAGGAGATGCCAATTGCTGTCATCTCATTCACTGTATCTTCGGCCCTACTGAGTAAGTTAAAGTAGCCCATTATAAAAAAACCCTCATTTTGAGGCATCGCAAGTCAAACCTTATATCTATCACTTATATCTGTCAAAACTCATCATTCTAGTTTGCCAGCCTTGCACACTCATATTTTGAGATCTGTCATATAAAAATAGCTCAATTAAGTAACTATATCTCTATATTGTCAGATTTGACACAATCAAAGAAATTCAAACAGAATAAAATTATACAAATCTAGACTAAACTTGAAACTATGAATATATTAGCTTTACCAAGCATACATAAGGTGTTGTTTGAAGCCACTTGTGTTGAGTCAACTATTGATAATTATCATAATGTTTTTCTGAAAGCGGGTTACAGTGATTCTTCTTACATCCCAAGACAAGGCTACTCGAGAAGGACGTGGTTCACGTGACAGTAGAGTAGTCAGTAGTGCAATGTGGGACTTCTCATTAAGCTCCCTGCTATGGGAATTACAATACTGATCCCCACCTTGTTGGCCATAAAGCTATAACACAATCTGACTTCCAGGAGGACGAATGATAACGGGTTGTGGTGTGGTCTTGATCAGGCTGAAAGTTTCACCTGGCCCTGAGTGTTCCTCTCTTCCACATACATGAGTAGTAGAAAATAAAACATAGTAGGCCTAAGCATAAATTTATTTAATTTAGTAAGGATAATCTATCAAGGCTTAATCTCCGTTACAGCCAGAAATGCGATACTAGTATGAAAATGATGACAATAGTATAATCATGGGACAGAGCCAAGATAGCAGCTAGCAGCCCTAGCAGCTACGGGTCTGATTTGCTTGAGTGTTGGTCCATGAATTTGATTGGAATTCTGTTTAGATGACTTCTGCTTGTATCCATGGGACCATGATGTAGTTTTTCCATTGGATTGGTTGTTAGTTAGTTTTGTGGTGTTTTCCCGTTGAGTATTTTGGCAAGGTCATCGCTCGGCTGTTCAAGGTACTGCTTGGTCACCATGTGTTGTATCTCAACTGCCCAATGCAAACAGTTGAACATAAAGTGATTGACGCCCTTCGCCCTATTTGATGTCTAAGCCGATTTTATTTAGAGTAGAAAGGTTACGAACACTTGTTGGACACAATACAATGGGGGACAATCTGTCATTTCGACTATAGCACTGAGCCTATTCGGAATTACATGTGTGCTGACCTACTTACGCTGGGGCTGAAATCGCCTACCCCCGCAACAGAGATGGTCAAAAGTAGGCTTGCACACCTCAGTATTTTGAGATGGCAGGGTGTCATGCTGAACAGAGCAAGAAAGGGGCAAATAACAAGAAAATCTAAACACCCTAGAGGACGGAGAGCAGAAATTAGTAAGAAAAAGGGACACCGTATGGAACTAGGATCAGAAACAAGTGACAGCAGTAGCGGCATGATAGTAAGTCATCGAAATCAGGAACTGGAGAAACAACAGTCATCTCAAATGTTTTTATGCAAATGTAAGAAGCATAATGAATAAAATAGAGGAATTGGAAGTGTATGTAAAGGAAAAAAAACAGATCTAATAGGTTTAACCGAAACATGGACACATGAGGACATTGTAGATAGTGAACTTTAAATGTTAAGAAAAAATAGGGTAGTTGGAGACAAGACTAGGGGAGGGGGAGTTTTATTGTACCGCAATAACTCATGTTACTATAACCATCAGAGATGATATATCTTCAGGCATCAAAATTGAAAGTGTATGGGGTGAAATCCTAAGCGGGGGAGACAAAACGTTGGTTGGAGTATGTTACCGGTGTCCATTGAGTACTAAAGAAGACAATAAGGATCTGTTTCAAGCTATAGTATTGTCCAGGACGAGAAATTTTTATTAATGGGGGATTTTAACTTTCCAAAAATTAATTGGCAGATGGTGGAAGCACATGTCGAATCCCATCCTTTTGTTCAGTGCATAACTGACAATTTTGTGTTTCAACAAGTGGAGGAGTGTACCAGAGACAGAAACACACTTGACCTAGTTTTTTTCTACAGAAAAATATATGATTGCAAATGTTACCGTTTGTGAACTATTTGGCTCGACGACCATCAGATTGTCTGTTGGGATCTTGTAGCTATGAAAGATGATATAAAGTGTCCACTAACATACGACTACTCTAGAACAGATGTACAGAAGATGATAGAATCAGCAAGCCAAGTAATCTGGACATATTTTCACTGGCGGAAATGTTGAAGAGGAATGGGCTAAGTTGAAATCTATTCCGGAGCACCTAAAAAAGGAATTTGTTCCATGTAGGAAGTTGAACCCCAAGCAAAAAAAATTGAAAATGCGATCCGTGATTAGTTGTAGAAGAGCTGAGAATAAAGCTTGGAAAAAATATATAGAGGCTGGAAAATCGAATGAAACATATTTAAAATATTTTGATATACAAAACAAATCCTATAAAGTGAATAGAGCAGCAAAAATTGATTTTTTAAAACAAACTTCCTAAAAAGATCAAGACTAATAGCAAGAGCTTTTTTTCTTATGTTTAACATAAACAGAACGACAGACACAGTTGGCCCACTTAAAGATAGAACAGGAAAAATAATAAGTGAGAACAGGGATGCTGCTAATCAACTCAATCAGTACTTTGGCACAGTCTATACAAAAGAAGACTGCTACCGTATCACAGAGCCATTCAATATTTTCTGATGGGACATGCACACAGAAGGATTACTATTATTCTGCATTACAGAGGAAATGGTTTTACAAAAATTGGATAGTTTGAAGGTGGATAAATATCCTGGTCAAAACATTATTCATCAAAAATTACTGTATGAACGTCGAGGCCAGTTAGCAAAATCATTAGCGATATTTTATTCTCACACTCTTGAGATTGTTCCAAGGAATTGGAAAGATACAGGTGTGATCCTCTTGTTCAAAAAGGGCAAAAAATCAGATCCAGCAAATCATACTCTGCAAAATTGTAGAGTCCATTATGAAGGACAACATAGTACTGCATTTGGATAAGTTTAATTTAATCAAAAATAGTCAGCATGGGTTTACTAAAGGAAGATCGTGTTTAACCAATCTATTAGAATTCATGGAGGAGGTTACCAACATGTTAGATAGTGGAGAGCCGGTGGATGTTATCTATCTAGATTTTGCAAAGACCTTTGATAGAGTACCTCATCAACGATTGTTTCAAAAGTTGAAATCACATGGAATAGGTGGGGAAGTTGCCAATTGGATAAAAAATTGGTTGACGGCAGACAGCAGAGAGTGGGCATAAATAGGGAGTACTCTGACTGGTGTGATGTAATAAGTGGTATGCCCCAGGGATCGGTATTGGTACCAATTTTGTTCTTAATATATATCAATGATTAGGACATTGAGATATCAGATCCAAGATTGCAAAGTTCGCTGAGCCAGAAAATTATGCGACAAGGTCTATTTTCTGGAAGAGGTGTATCTATTGAGATCAGATTTAGATACGATTCAATGAGAGCTGGCAGATGAAGTTCAATGTAGAAAAATGTAGTCCTAAACATGGGAATTTCAAATAATGAATATAATTACAGGATGGGAGAGAACAATATTAGAGTAATAAAAAAGAAAAGATACCTAGGAGTTATAATAGATCATACAAGAAAGGTGCGGGAGCAAATCCAGGTGGCAGTGAGAAAGGCTAATGCCATGTTAGGTATGATCAAAATAAACTTTTCACATAAGAGCAAGGAAGTTATATAAATCATTAGTGAAACCTAAATTGGAGTACTGTGTTCAAGTGTGGAGTCCATATAATAGAGTGGATATAAACATGCTGGAAAGGGTACAAAGAAGAGCTACAAAAATGATCGAGTGGTTTCAGAATTATAGTTATGAGGAACTGGAAAGACTAAAAAAGACTGATCTTCAATTAGTCGAACAAAGATGAATTCGAAGTGACTTCATACAAGTCAACAAGTGTATACATTAATAAATGGTAAGGATAAATTAGACTATACAAAGTTTTCAAAGTACGACCGGCTACAAGAACAAGAGGGCACAGCTACACATTGTTTAAAATTAAAGACAGGTCTATTTGGACATATTTTTTTAGTCAGAGAGTGGTGAGTTCTTGGAATGCATTGATTGCCGCAGGATGTAGTGGAAGCAGAGTCAGTTAACGCATTCAAAAATATATTGTATGCTCGGTATTTTCAGTATCCGTGGAGTGAAATAAACTGGTTGCATACACTACAGACTCCGTAGAGCCAGTAATACTATAAAATGAAGTTTAAGTTAAGTCTTAATTAATTAAGTCAAGTTAAGAATATGTTAAATAAATATCATTTTTAATATGTAATTTAAAGTTATAAAGTAAGCTGAGACATTTCAATTTCATTGTATTCTACAAAGTTGTTTAGTTGGTTCTGAAGAGACCAGAACCAGACAACAGCAGTATCATGTCTTAGTCTACATAATGCAAATCAAACTCTAGCTTGTTGTTTACTTAATGGTTAGTTTATGGTTGCTTTGACGCCACTTTTCGTGCTCAGAGCTGCCATGTCGACGTCGCTACAAATACACAACAGCCGCCATGTTTGGATGACGCTGACTAATACAAATGTATTCTGGTCAAAAGAGTTCGTCGTCCGTAAGGTTGACAGTTTAATTTGTTTAATTTAAATGTTCATAAAATGTGAATGAAGATTAGCACATCAAAGTCGGAAACTATTAAGATTAACAGAATGCCAGGTCCACGTAACGTCCATGTAGACAATATTAAACTTAAGCAGCCCCAATAGTTCAGTTAAAATACCAGGGTAGTATGTTTACAGTAGATGGACTGGAAGGTTTGATAAAGAAATAAAACAATGCCGGAAAAACTCTTCAGTGACTTTTTTTTTACTGACACCTCTACTCAAACAACCGTACATTAATTTGTCGACAAAGCAACAACTGATAAATATAGGTATACCAACTTTGTCCTATTAATGTTAATTTAACTTGATCCGTAACCAATGCACAGGATCGGAAAATTACAACTTGTGAAATTAAATGTCAAATAAAAGTTATTAGTGGCACAAGGAGAGATAAAATAAAAAATGATGACATTATAAATATGGTGATAACTACCCTTTGTACTGAATACACTTCAAATCAGACAATGCCATGGTTCGTTTATCTCATAAGAATGTATGAAGCTTCAAACTGTATGAAGCATTAGTTAAACCTAGATTGGAGTACTGTGTACAGATGTGGAGTCCTTATCATAGAAGAGATATAAACATGCTGGAAAGGATACAAAGAGCGACAAAACTGATTGTGGAATTCCAGAATTATACTTACGAGGAAAGACTCAGAAAAACCAGCCTACATTGTCTAGAAAAGAGAAGAATTCGAGGTGACTTAATACAGGTGTATATGATAATCACAAAAAAGGTTAAATTAGACTATAACAAGTTTTTTTCAAAATACAACCACCAACGAGAACAAGAGGGCACAGATACAAATTACCTAAAGAAAGGTCCAGATTGGATATTAGAAAATATTTTTTCAGTCAGAGAGTGGTGAATGCTTCGAATGCATTACCACATGAGGTGGTGGAGGCAGAGACAGTTGATGCATTTCTTTTTCTTCTTCTTCGTACACTGTCAGATGTCAACTTGAATTTGTTCGAAGAAAGCAGCTGTCATCCTGAGGCTGTCAACATTGCCATAGAGCTTGTCTAGTGTTGGCACTGGTGATGGCCACATGTGCTTTCTCTGATCCTCGTATGTCGAGCAATTTTGCAGCAGATGTTCAGCAGTCCTTTTCCCTGTACCACAGGTGCATTCGTCAGTGCCACCTATCTTCAGTTTATTGAATAGATGGTACCTCAGTCTGTTGTGGCCTGTGCGGAGTCTGAAGACCACGATCTGCTCTTGTCTATTCAACTGGTATTAGGCATCACTTTTTGTGTAGCCAGTATGCTCTGTTTCCTATTTGGCCATGTATCTGGCCCTAATAAACCTTTTGGACGCTTCGTCGGTCACACTAGAATCTGGTTGTGGTAATCTTGCACCTTCTTTTGCCAATCTGTCTGCCTCCTCGTTGCCTTGAATGTTACAGTGGGATGGAACCCACTGTACCACTACTCTTTTTGGTGCGGACTGCTGGCATAGTTGACAGAGTGTGCTCTTAAATCATTAAGTTCTGTATTTTTCGGACTTTTTAGAGTTAATGCATTTAAGAATAGATTGGATGTGCATAGCTTTTAAAGCAGGTAATGCAAATATGACTGGTTGTATACAGACTCTCATGAGTCTTCTAAACCAGTATAAAAACGTTTAAGTTAAGTTAAGTATGTAACTTGATCAAGTTCTACTTCGCGCACAAAACACAAGAATATCTGGCTACACGGTACTAGGGAGAACACTTGGTAGAGTGATAACATAAGAGAAATCCTACAACATTTCCTTACAACAATTAACTTCACATATTTCGCCGAAAGGGAAGCAACATATGGGTCCCCACGTCGCTTAAAGACGTGACTGACATCCTGTTAGTCTCGAGAGACAATGGACTTCATGCTAGAGAGAAGACAGTCAGTTGTTGCCCTAGCTTACGCAGCAAACTTTTGTTGTCTGCATCTTGACGCATCTTGTCTTCCCTTCCTGCAGACCAACACACACAGCCTGCCTCCAGCCGGGTCTGTCTTTGGCAAGTTCCTCCAACGCTTTCAGATCACGCTAGCAACCATTTTTGTAGCGGAGGAAGGGTTTACCTTTTTTACGCTTGCCCGTGGTCAGCTCTCCATAAGTGATATCTTTTGGTATTCGCCCATCCTCCATTCCAGACACGTGACCAAGCCACTGCAAGCGGCGCTGGCGGAGGATCGTAACTAAGCTGAAAATATTTGCACGGTCCAATACTTGGTTGTTAGTCACTGTCACTCCACGAAATTCCAAGCATGCCCCCCCCCCCCCATCCCTCCCCGAGACAGCGCATATTAAAAGCATTTAGCCTTTTTTTCATGTGAGGCATACAGTGTCCATGTTTTGCTGTCATATAGCAGGGTACTAATCACACGTGATCTGTACACAGCAACCTTTGTTGAGATGGTCAGCATGTTATTATTCCACACTCTCTGTGAGAGCCTAGCAAGTGCTGATGAGGCCATTCCTAATCGGTTCTGCATCTTTGCGTCCAGTGAAAGGTTGTCGGTGATGATAGATCCTAGGTAGCTGGAATGATTTACTACCTCCAGATTTTTATCGTTTAAGACAATGTCTGGAGGGTCTGTCCCCTGATCCATCACTTTCGTTTGTTGTACACTGTTGGGAAGTCCAAACAGATCACAGGATTTTGCCAACATAGTAATGGGGATCTGTAATTCGGCTTCGGTATGGGCGACCAGGGCAGCATCGTCTGTGAAGAGTATATCCCGGATGACAGTCTCCCTTCTATTACGTTTCGCTCGCAGTCTGGTTAGATTGAAAAGTCTCCCAATGACAGTCTGCCTTCTATTACGTTTCGCTCGCAGTCTGGTTAGATTGAAAAGTCTTCCATTTGACCTAGTATGCAGAAAGACCCCCCTCTGTGACAGTTTAAAAGGCGTGTCTAAGCACGATGGCAAAGAAAATGCCGAATAGAGTCGGAGCCAGGACACAACCTTGTTTAACTCCGCTGTTAATGTTGAAGGCCTCAGTTTCCTGACCGCCATGCAGCACTGTACCTTTCATGCCCACATGGAAGACCTAATCATGCTCAGTAGTTTAGGTGGCAGCCAGCTTTAGACAATACTTTAAAAAAGACTATCTCTGTTTACTAGACCGAATGCCTTGATGAGGTCGATGAATGTCTTAGTGATGTCTCTTGCAGTTGTCTCAGTGAAAAGACCAACGGTGAACCTATCTGCGCGAAAACCACACTGAGACTCTGAATACACCCTGTCGGCCAGCTTTTGCAACCTGCTCAGGATGACGCGAGCATACACTTTGCCTCCGGTGTTGAGAGAAGCGATATTCTCCTGTAATTGTTGCAGTCTCCTCTGCCTCCCTTGTTCTTGTAAAGGGTGACTATGTTGGTGTTTCTCCTGTGATACCGCTCCCTCATCCCAACACTGCCAGATATGTTCGTACAGGTTTTGAAGAAGTACGTCCCTCTCCCCTCCCCCCCCCCCCCGCCCCTTCCCGGCGCATTGATGATTTCTACTGGAATGACATCCCTACCGGGTACCTTTCCCACTGGCATGCCTCGATAGCTTTTTCCAAATCTTGTATGCTCGGTTTATCGTCAAAGTTCTTGCAACACCTGCAGAATCTCAATTTCGTTGAGAGCAGAGTCCGCCACTATGTTCTTACAGGTGTACAAGACTGAATAATGTTCGGCCCATCTCTTCATTTGCTTATCCCTGTGAAGAATAATCCCATCTGTCGCAAATTTCAGAGATGCTGTATATTTCTTTTTGGGTCCAAATGCGTTCTTTATGCCCTCGAACATTGCCATTATATTACCAGTATCCGCTGCCGACTGTATGGACTTACAGAGTTGAAGCCAGTAGCCATTTGTACATTTCCTTGCCCGTCTCTGTACTGTACTCTTAGGCAATCAGGCACTGTACTCAATGACAGTCTAACAACTCCTGCGTCGCCTTCGGTGCCAAGTAGTATGGACTTGTCATTCCCTTGGATACACCGGCTGCGCGGAGAGGGTGGATCTGCTGACTGGGCAACAGTGATCCTCACATCAATATGCCCACGCAGGCACTAGAGAGGGTCAGAGCTCAACCCATAGCAAAGAGGCATACAATGAGGCTTGGCTGCTGGAACGTACGCACCATGACCACAGCTATGACGGATGACCTCCAAGCGTTAAGCGATGTTCGCAGGACCTCAATTATAGACTAGGAACTCAAAAGGCTTCGAGTCGACATCGACATCCAATGCCATAGTTAATCTGATCAGCGTGTATGCCCTACACTTGGCGCCCCTAGTGACTCCAAGGATAAGTTCTATCAGCAGCTAACCCCACTCATCACAAGTATCCCTAGTGAGGAACACCTGATTTTACTTGAGGACTTAAATGCAAGGGTGGGTCTATGTGCATGGGAAAGTTTGGTGTTGGAATGGTGAACCAAAATGGACAGCGGATATTGGAGCATTGTGCCTACCAAACAAAGCCTCCAACACAAAGCATCATGGAGACATCCTTGTTCCAGACATTGGCATCAGCTGGATCTGATCATCACTAGACGGTCTGAACTGAAACATGTTTTGCAAACCCGCACGTTTCACAGTGCAGACTGCGATACTGACCACCCATTGGTCTGCTTGAAAATGAAACTTCAGCACAAGAAGATCCACCACGCAAAACCTGTGGGTAAATAGATACAGCAGGAACAGATGTTCCTGAAGGGGTGGAATAATTCACAACTCTACGACATACTCTAGGCACGAGAGACGGCTAAACACTTTTCACCTCCGTTGCCTGCGGAAAATTATGAACATCAGGTGGCAGGACAAGAAAACAAACACAGAAGTAGTGCAACTCATAAAGCTTCCTTCTGCTATAGAACTGTTACGTACTAGAAGACTGGCCTGGCTGGGTCCCGTGAGTAGAATGAACAATAGGCGCATTTCAAAATAGGTGTTGTATGGTGAGCTGTCAGAGGGCAGGAGACTCGCAGGTAGACCCCTTCTCAGATATAAAGATGTTTGCAAGGCATCAGTAACATACTTTTCTATCGACCACAGTGCTTGGGAAAACTCAAACGCTGTGCGAACGACATGGAATACATCACTCAAAATGGCCTAGCGACATTTGAAGCTACCCAGGGAGAGAAACTCGAAAATAATCGTATACGCCGAAAGTAGAAAAGACCAGTCTAGAGAAGAAAACAAAAAAGACATTCCTACGCCATGACCGTCTGCATAGACGAAAAAGCCAATTTATTATTTCTTATGTATCAGTGGGGTGCCGTAAATGGACTAGCAGGACTAGGCTAGTCTCCAGAAATGTGAGCGATTTTTTGTTACATTTCTGCGGGACATAAGAAGATAAAATGAGAAATTCACCAGCCATCTCTATACCTATACTTGATAAACATCAAGTGGAGTGGCGAGAATTCGTCCAACAATCTGCTGTATTAGTGCCCCAATGACCTTGCAGGTTACGGGACTGATGATGATGATGATGATGATGATGATTCCTCACTAACTGAATTTCAATTTGCGACTCAATACTCAACGTTATGTCCGCTATTTACGTCCCCAAATGAAGGAAACTCTCGAGTCTTAAAGGCTCTCTCAGTGTAGAAGAATAGTTAAAGCAAGAATACAATAAGATATATGCTATCCACTTAGTGTTCTGTCATAAGTAAATATAATTTTCTATTGCATCTTATGAGTGGCAGTGTTGTGGCTATTAAGATAACGTAATTGTTCCCCTTAGTGAAAGAGATCTTGTGGAGTGTTAAAGTGATCGATTGTCAATACAGTTTGACAGTGTTCCAAAGGGTGAAATATTGAATGCTCTTCCACGTGCGGAAAGTAATGGCAACATAAGGTACTACATACTTGCCAAGAAACTTATAACAGCCAAATAGGTGGCGGTTGTAAGAAGCTACGTTCTGTAAAAGGACATGCGGCTTACTTTTTCCCCTCACAATAAATCTTGCCAGAGACAAGTAGGTCAAATAGGTGAAGCTCGATCACTTATCGCGATGCTGTGTTATTAATTGTAGCCCTCATTTTTGAAAAAAAAACAGCAATTATTACCGAAAAGAAGGCCAACTTCACAGATTTCTGTTGAAACAGAAGTGAAACACTATACACGTCATTTCAAAACAGAATTTTATATTTCTTCAAAATGGATAATTGAATGCAAATCAAGAAACAGACTGCAATGCTGGTCTTGTGTGTTGTTCGAAACAGATCAGAGAGTGTGAAATAATAATAGCTTTTGTGATATCAGTCATTTTAACAAAGCGAGATGCACAATGAAAAGACTTACTCACACATTTCAGCAATAACTAAATTTTAAACTTTCGGGAAAGCCTGAATAGATGTTTAAAAATATTATTAGTACATATTTATTTGTTTATTTCCTTTTTAAATTGTGTGCATCGGTTAAAGGGAGCTAAACTGGGTGAGCTGTGACGGCCAAGAGTGTCATCTGTAAGCTACATATTGTACATTATATGGAGAGTATTCAATATGCGGCCCAAGACACACCCATGATAACACAACCAGAATCTATCATACCAGCTCGGTCGAAGACCGGGTTAACAACGACCACGTCTACCGTCCCACACCAAGGCGAAAGTGACATGGCTGCAACTGGTGGTACCATCAATCTCAGAAAGGACAAGTTTGTCTTAGGAACATGTAATGTTAGAACACTGAAACCGTACAGGAAAATTAAAGAGTTGACACACGAGATGGACAGATACTAATTGAATGTCTTCGGCCTTTGCGAATCTCGTTGGAAAAACTTCGGAGAGTAAACCACAGATGAATGTCACAAATTCCACGAGGGGGCGTTCCAATCAAACTGGGACTTTTTGTTCTAGTTCTACCTGAATGGGTTATAACGTTCTGGAACTACTTTCAATAGTTAAGGGCACATGTGTCCTACTACTGCTAGGTGGCCCACTGGCCATGGGCAGGTCATGCCACAGAGAAATAAAAATGGCGGACAACACTGTTAGTGCTTGCATGGAACAGCGTGTTGGGATTAAGTTTCTTGTGAAAAAAGACGTGAAACCTGCAAAAACTTACAGAAGACTACGATCACAAAACTGGAAAGAGACACTCGGCCACAGTAAGACATTTGAATGGTGTAAACGTTCCAGAGAAGGCCGAACACCACTAACAAACACATTTCTGACAATTGCGTCTGCAGGCAAAGTGATGGCGAGTGTTTTCTGAGACAAACTTGGCATCATTCATGTTGATTTCCTACCCGTTATGCTATTATCAATAGTCAACAGTACCTACGCATTTTAAGTGATGTGCATAACCATCTGCTGAAAAATACGGCCTGGTTTGATCACAAATGGCCTCCTATTTCTGCAAGATAACGCTCGACCTCAAACGGCTCACGCTACTATGTATCATCCGCAGCAACTTTGCTAGGAGGTATTGCTACATCCACCTTACAGCTAAGACCTTGCTCGAAACAATTTCCATGAGAAACCTGCGGTACATAACTAGAGACAAATGACCGAGAACTGAGACTCCTGGAATTTGCACAAGCTACTGATGGCAAGCACATTGGTGCCAACTAACCCGTCTAGACGTTGGACATGGCACAGCCTGAGAGAAGCACATAGCCAAAAAGACGACATATTGACCCAGAAACGATTCAAATCCAGCATCAACATCGCTCAGACATGAAGCTTCCCCGGGGCAGATATAGGCAGCGATCATGACCTACTGCTTACGAGTATGCGTATCCTCCCGAAGAAAGTCATGAACAAGAAGACAATTAGAATAAGATTCGACCTTGAAAAATTGAAACACTTGGAAATTATAGAAGCAGTCGGTGCCATGGCAGGAGGAAGATTTGTACCGCTTACTATTCTTAGGGAAGACCCAATTATCGATGTGATTACATACGCTTTAAATGCAGCAATAATAAACACAGCAATAGAGATACAAGGGAAGCAACAGATTTTAAAAAAAACAAGCCTCAGATTAAAAAGGAAATACTTTAACTGTGCAATACGAAAAGGAAATTGAAGAGCTCAAAGTCACTCCAAAAGACACCACTAGATCAGGTCAGGTCAGGTCATCCCGTAACCGGTGAGATCGTTGGGGCACACATGACAACATACTCACAACCCCACGCGACCCTTCTCTGTCAGCGGCCGCTGCCTGTGCCTCTTCTGGTCGGAATTGGTCCAGTCTTTTATGTTGTCCTCCCACCTCTTTTTGAACCGGCCTCTTCGCCGTCTGCCTTGCACCTTTCCGTGGAGTATCGTATTTGCAAGACCATTTGATCTCGTACCAAATGAGTTTCCTTCTTGCCAAGAGGTCTTCAAAAGGCCCTATTGGTGTTGTAATTCTTTCTCGAATTTCCTCATTTGTAACTCGATCTTTGTATGTGACGTTTAAAAGTCTTCGGAAACATCTCATCTCCAAGGCCTGTATCCTTCGCTGAAGGTCAGCTGTAACTGTCCATGTCTCACACGCATAGAGAAAATTGACATGACCAGTGTACGCATTAATCTGATTTTCGTGCATAGTGCTATCCGTTTATCTTGCCAGATTTTGTTAAGCCGTGCAAGCGCCGCTATTGTCTGTGCTATTCTGGCCAACACCTCACATTTTTATCCTTCATCACCGACAATCGACCCAAGATATTTAAAACAGTCAACCACTTCGAGTTCCTGGCCATTAGCTCTTATCCTGCTGTTGAAGCCCTCGGCGTTATTTGTCATTCATTTTGTCTTTCCAGCGTTTATCTCCATACCATAGTCAAGAGCTGTTTCATCGAGCATTCTGACCCATTCCTGGAGTTCTGCTTCTGAACTCGCCAACCCGTCGATTTCATTTGCAAAACGAAGGTTGGTAATCGTTCAGCCCCTATCTTGACAGTGCCGGCGTGACCTCCAAGTGCCTCACTCATAATTCCCTCAAAGAATATATTGAAAAGAGTTTGAGAGAGTGTACAAACCTGTCTCACATCAACTGATGTGCGAAACCAGTCCCCTCGCCTCCCATTCACAAGAACTGCGCTGGACGCCTAGTCATACAGGTGTTCAAGGACCTTTATTATATTTCCGTTGATTTTATACACCCTCGTGGTTGCCGATAGCGCGTTATGCCATACACTATCAAACGCCTTCTTAAAATCAACAAACACAGTATACAGTATTTGCTGCTGCTCTATATATTTCTCGCTTGGCAGCCTTAAATTAGATATCTGTTCTGTAGACATAGATTTAAATGAAGAAATACGTTTCAAGATGAAAGACGCATGGATCGCTGAGAAGTGTAACGATATTGAGCATAGATTGGGTAGAAATGATGCCAAATGAGTAAATACTATTGTCAAAGATTCAGTAGTATGACAATACAGGAATGAAAAATGCTTTACTGAAGACCAAGAGGTAAATTCACGTTGGAGGGAGTACTGCACGGAACTATACAATCTCGAGTGCCAGGATAATCCAGAAAAGTCAAGGACAAGACGACCAGGGGGCGACTACGAGTATATAAAGCACCTTATAATTCTAATTGTTAATGTATGGTTTATCAGCTTGGATGTCAGTATGAGTTGCATGTTGATCTTGGTCATATCTATTCTCTTTCTGGTTTATTTTTCACAGCCGCCATCTTCCGCAATTATATGACCTAGATAGGAAAAACTCTGTACATACAGTTGATCTTTTATTTTATCTGCATCCATGGTTTCCTGTCACTTTTCCCCAAGTATCGTAGTCTTTGTTTTCTTTATGTTTGTGTCTAATCCAAACTCTTGACTTGTTGTGTATATTGTTGTCACAAGCTCCTATAATTCTTGCTCACTTTTTGTCATCAAAACTGTATCATCTGCATATCTAAGGTTATTCATTGCCAATCCTCCAATGACAATCCTGGTATCCCTTCTATCTGTTTGAATATTTATTCTGTGTATATATTTAAAAAATCAAGAGGATGATACACATCCCTGTCTCATTCCACTTTTAGCATCCATAATTGTATCCATAACTTCATTAAACATCGTTGTCCAGTTCTTCACTGTTGTCTTGAATACACTTTTGTCACTTTACACTGCTTGCATTCTGCGATGAATTTCAACTGGTCGACGCCCTTCAGCTGTTAGAAACCGAAGCACCGCTAGCTGATCAGCTCTAGACGGACTCCGTATCACACCCGCCATGTCTTCAATGGTCTGCTGAGGAAACTATGAATCGGAGGATAATTACATTTTGCAAACTTGACGGTTGGTATGTGCTGTTTACACCAGAAACGACGTCATCATTCGCATCGTACGTATGTTCACTTGTTGCAGTTTGGTCCGGTTTCATTTGAATACGCCTTTGAATACCAGACATCAGGATTGCAGAGCAAGAGGCAGACCACCCAAATAGATGGCGGCAGCACGACACTGAAGAAACACGGAACGACAACAACGGTAACAAAGCTGACACACGACATAAAACTATACTCCCCACGTCGTCTAACGACACAAGTGGATAAAAGATGATGATGATGATGACGATGATCACGTCAGAATTACAAGAACGCAAACAATCAACGAGAAAATCCGCGTCACGTTAGGTAGTCTAATCATCTGGCGCATGTGCAATTCGTTAAGGGAATCGGGCAGAAAGTTTGGTACTTGTCGGTTTATTCACCTGAATTAAAATGTTACCCTAAACTGTACCCCTACCGCGCAACAGTAAAATTGTTTCTTTAACTCAGTTTGACAACGTCTTTTTAGCCGCCGATGTAGTAACATTTGTATTGTGAATATGTGAGTGACGCCAAAACTGTTGTGAAATTATGTAATATATGGTATGTTTAATATTTGAATTGCTAATTTATGTTTAAAACATTGAATAATTTTTGTCTCGCCTTTCCATTTATGGTTTCTGTTGTGTTTCAATGTTCTATGTCTTGCAAAGGCTCTTGCAGAAGGAATAATAATGACCTATTTATGTTTAAACTGCGATCCGGCAGGGGAACTATTAGGGACACATTTTAATTCATGTGAATAACCGACTAATGCCGAAACGTTTAATTTTAAAAGTATGTTTCTACTTCACCTCTAATCAAAAATATATCGAAACAGTAACTGTTACACAACAACGGAAATGATATATTTACAGAAAGATTTACCGGGAATGCACGCCGATCCTTTGCTCTGCTGTACCAGAGCGGACCTAGATCTTGTATAAAACCATCCCTCCACCGCATAGGGGGTGACACAGTGGACGTGTATAACCGTAAAGCCACCAAAACGTCGTTCCTTGTCATCTATCCATCCATTTTCAGGCATGCGTACCACATGACCAGCCATGCCGTATAGGGACAACAGTGATGTATCTACGACGACCAGAAACAGATTTTGAAGTCGAATATCCTCATTTCAGATTGGATTTCTTATCAATTTATTTAGTGCACTCTGTCCCATAGCTCTCTGGGTAGCTCTGAGCTTCTCGAAATCTGATCTGCGCAATCGTCAAACTTCACAGCCGTACATCATGGCTGGAATGGCCACGGAAGTAAACGTGTGTTTGAAAAATCTGTTTTACCAAAACAAGAAATTTCCCAAGCGCGTGCTCTGTTAAGGACGCCTGCGGTTATCCCACCTGATCCTGGGGCTGTGCCTGGTTCTGACAATGAGGGCATGGATTATCGCATCAGATGAAATTATTGCAATCGGCTTTTTCTCTCTTGTTGCCAGCCCTTTTTTAGAGTTCAGTCTTTTATGAAAAGAGGTTAGTGAATACTGTTTGCATTCTGCTTTGATACTCAGTCAATCTGTTGTGATGGGGTTATCTCCCCCCCCCCCCCCCTTCCTCCCCCATTGCCATTGCTTTAATAAATTATCCCTTTTGCTGCATAGTGCTACGGCACATTAATAGACTGATCCTAGCTTCAGCCACTTTGGCTAGAGCTACGTTCGATGCTGCTCATAGCCGTCCTTGATCTGGTTCAGTTCCTATAGTATTAACTTGTCCATGTAGCAGATCCCACTGTTTGCAATAGGGTTATTCTAACTAGAATCTTACCACACTCATCCACATCATTCATGACCACACACACAGCAAATAATATAGCACACAGCAGGTGGCATATTTATTATATAATACTCCTACAACACTATCAAAGTGAGTACAATGATGATACACACAATACAAGAATACTTCTTAACTAATTATTCATTCAATACATATGTTAATATAAATATTAACTAAAGCGGAAATTTTAAGCATTAGCTATTGATGGAATTCCCAACTATCGTCCTCACTCAGATTCCCTCAGGTGGGTGATCTGGACATGATACATTCAATATATTCTACGTATACTCACATATGATATCTCAACTCAGTCGATCTGCGAATCCACAAGCTCTGAAACATACATCGTTCCCTCGGTGTCTACACACGCACATCCACATCTCGATCTCTCCTAGACACAGCTGTACTCAGAAAAATACATCGTTCCAAAGGTGTTCTGCACGTACAACATGCGTTCAGATTACATCTATACGAAGGAGCCCAACATACCCTTATTGAGCGGCTGGCCAAGACTCAAGGCATATGTTGGTTGAGCGACCTGTTCTATCGCACATTCATAAAAACAACCTAACAATCGCTCTTCTATTAAGTAGGTGAGCTAAACAGACTCCTTGCTAAATTCTCTCTCTCTCTCGCTCTCATTCCCTGTACATGGCCAGCATGATTGAGCTAAACTTTGTCTAGTGTTATATAGTCTCAAGCAGTATCAGAGCTGACCAATGAAAATCGGGGGGATGGCCCCAATTAGTCGTTAATTACGAATTACTCTGAACCCTGTCACTCAAATATCGCAGCAAGCTCTCTGCTGCCCACTTGTCTGTCACTCATCCTCCACTACCAAAATCGGAACGCCAGTGGTCAGTTCCTAGTCTACCTGTACACATTCTTTCCCCCAACTCAGTTTTCTTTTGTTGAGACGGTGGGTGACCTTGGCGTAGTGTTCAGACGGAGAGTCACCTTGGCACGCATCCATGTACCTTTGTTCTCAGAGTCGCCAACCACATCAACCCTGCCCTAAACGCTCATGCTCGGAACTGTTACATCCAGTACGCTTTAGATTTTAAGTCATCTTCACATGTCAAGTAATTGTCTTGCTTTATCCTAAATGTATGTGCGACTTTCTTAACTTAACTTAACTTAACTTCTTTATACTGGTTTAGAAGACCCTGCAGAGTCTGTATACAACCAGTTACATTTACATTACCTTGCTCTAAAATCTATGCGCATCCAGTTTATTCTTAAATGCATTAACTGTCCCTGCCTCCACTACCTCCCCTGGCAATGCATTCCAAGCAGACACCACTCTCTGACTAAAAAAATATTTCCTAATATCTAACCTGGACCTCTCTTTAGTCAGCTTGTAGCTATGCCCTCGTGTTATTGTAGGTGGCTGTATTTTAAAAAACTTGTTATAGTCTAATTTATCGATTCCTCTGATCATCTTATAAACCTGTATTAAGTCACCACGAATTCTTCTCTCTTCGAGACACTGTAGGCCGGTTTTTCTGAGTCGTTCCTCATAACTGTAATTCTGGAATCCCACTATCATCTTTGTCGCTCTTTTTTGTATTCTTTCTAGCATGTTTATGTCCCCTCTATGATAAGGACTCCACACCTGTACACAGTACTCCAATCTAGGTCTAACTAAAGCTTTATACAGTTTGACGATCACTTCCTTGCTCCTATGTTTAATATTTCTTTTTATCATACCTAACATTGCATTTGTCTTTTTCACTGCTACCTTAACTTGCTCACTCACCTTTCCTGTATGATCTATTATAACCCCTAAGTCCCTTTCCTTATCTATCTTTCTAATATTGTTTTCTCCCATTCTGTAATTATGTTCCATATTGGATCTACCCATGTGGATGACTGTACATTTATCTACATTAAACTCCATTTGCCAGATTACAGACCATTCTCGAATTTTATCTAAATCTGACATCAATATATTCACTTCCGCTTTAGATTAGACACTACTGCATAGTTTTGTGTCATCAGCAAATTTTGCAATCATGGATCTCATATCAATGTCCAAATCATTTATATCTATCAAGAACAAAATTGGTCCTAAAACCGAGCCCTGTGGCACACCACTTTTCACTTCACACCACTCAGAGTACTCCTTATTTATGCCCACCCTCTGCCTTCTTCCCGTTAACCAATTTTCAATCCATTTGGCAACTTCCCCACCTATTCCATGTGATTTTAACTTTCGAAATAATCTTTGATGAGGTACTCTATCAAAGGCCTTTGCAAAGTCTAGATAAATAACATCCACTGGCTCCCCTTTATCTATGATTTTAGTAACCTCCTCCATGAATTCTAATAGATTTGTTAAGCATGATCTCCCTCTAGTAAACCCATGCTGACTATTTCTAATTAGATAAAAATTTTCTAAATGCATTACAATGTTTTCTTTGATTATTGACTCTAACAATTTACAGACTATGCTCGTTAAACTCACCGGTCTATAATTTGCCGGATCTGATTTTTTGCCTTTTTTGAATAAGGGGATCACTCCTGCATCTTTCCAATCCCGTGGAACAATCCCTTTTGTAAGTGATTGAGAACATAATATAGCCAATGGTTTTACTAGTTGGTCTCTAATTTCATACAGCAATTTTGGGTGAATACCATCTTGACCTGGACATTTATTCACTTTCAATCCCTCCAATTTTTTTAAAAACCATTTCCTCTGAAATACAGATTGATCTTAATCCCGCTGTATCCATGTCTCTTTGAAAAATATCTACAGGCTCTGGGATCTCGGAGCAGTCCTCCTTTGTGAAGACTGTGCCAAAGTACTGATTGAGCAGATTAGCAGCCTCCCTATTCTCACTTATTATTTTCCCTGTACTGTCTATGAGAGGGCCTACTTTGTCTTTCGTTCTTTGTTTATTTCTAACATAAGAAAAGAAGCTTTTACTGTCTGTCTTGATCCTCTGAGCAAGTTGTTTTTCAAAGTCTATTTTTGCTGTTTTATTCGCTTTCTGAGATATGTTCTGCTTGTCCAAATATTTTACATATGTTTCTTTTGATTTACCTGCCTCTATATATTTTTTCCATGCTTTATTTTTTGCTCTTCTACATTTCACTACAAATCTAGTTATCCACTTTTTACGCTTGGGGTTTACCTCCCTACATGGAACACATTCCTCTTTTAGCGTTTCTAGAACTGTTTTAAAACTTTCCCACTCCTGTTCAACATCTATTCCTACAACAATATCTTTCCAGATTATGTGGTTCGCTGCCTCTTTCATCCTCTTAACATCTGCCTTAGAGTAGTCGTATGTTCGCGTGTTTATGTTTACTTTTTTCCCTGCAATAAGATCCCAACGGATGATTTGATGGTCACTTGAGCCAAACAGTTCCCCAACGGTAACGTTTTCAATCATATTTTCCTCTGTGGTAAAAACTAGGTCGAGTATGTTTTTGCCTCTGGTGGCTGCTTCTACATGTTGAATTAAAAAATTGTCAGTTATGCACTTAACAAAAGGTTTTGACTCTACAAGTGCTTCTGCCATATCCCATTTTATTTCTGGATAGTTGAAATCTCCCATTAATAATAATTTCCCTTTACTTGCCTTTGCTATGCTACTAATCAGCTCCTCATCTTCCTCTTTTTGACTTGATGGACATCTATAGCATACTACAATCACTGTTTTTTCACCCCCACTTTCTATTTCTCCCCATACACTTTCATTATTGTTACCACATGATAAATAATCTTTGATCGTTATATTAACAGAATTTATACAGTATAATAAAACGCCACCTCCCTTAGTCTTGTCTCCAATTATCCTATCTTTCCTTAACATTGTATATCCCTCAATTTCAAGTTCACTATCTGCAATCTCCTCATATGTCCATCATTCTGTTAACCATATTATATCTGGTTTTTCTTCTTCTACATACAGTTCCATGTATGAACCTTTTGCATTATTAACACATTCAATAAGTATCTTGACAAGTCGGGCTATGTACTCGGTTAGGGATCTAACGATTTGCCAGTGTTGTTTAATTTAAATCTGCGAACTTGGAAGCCGAGGTGAGGGTCTTGACCAGTATATTTTGCCTGACCATGACTAACATGTGTGATCAGTATATTTTGCCTGAGCAGAAGTTAGTCTTCCTCCCCTATCAGCCATGTAACCTTGTACATATGCGCCTAGCAGTGCCCATTTCTCATTCGGAAGTTTTGATGGGTTTCTAGCTCAAAGTGTTCAGTTAGTCTGTGCAAAATACCTTCTCTGTGATCAGCAGCCTTCTCTGTGATCAGCAGCCTTCTCCGTGATCAGCAGCCTTCTCCGTGATCAACAGTTTTACTGTTAAACAGCGAAAGTGACTTTGTTCAGTTCATGTGTTAAACTGCTAAAGTGACTTAGTTCGGTCTATGTATTAAACAGCGAAAGTGACTTAGCTCAGTTCATGTGTTAAGCAGCGAAAGTGACTTAGTTCAGTTCATGTGTTAAACTGCGAAAGCGACTTGCTTCAGTTCATGTGTTAAACTGTGAAAGTGACTTAATTCAGTTCAAGTGTTAAATTGTGAAAGTGACTAGGTTCAGTTCATGTGTTAAACTGTGAAAGTGACTTAATTCAGTTCAAGTGTTAAATTGTGAAAGTGACTAGGTTCAGTTCATGTGTTAAACTGCGAAAGTGACTTGCTTCAGTTCATATGTTAAACTGTGAAAGTGACTTAATTCAGTTCAAGTGTTAAACTGTGAAAGTGACTAGGTTCAGTTCATGTGTTAAACTGCGAAAGTGACTTAGTTCAGTTCATGTTAAGTTAGACCTCTAATGTTCATACAAATACAAACTTTGTGTGTGAATGTCGATCCCCGGGAAACACATGACCTCGATTGTATTAAACTTTCACAAAAAATTGCCGTAACTGAACATGCAAAGTGGATATAGATCAATCGAAGAATTAAGAATCTTGTAAAATGATTGATTGTTTTCATTTAGAGCGTGTGTTTAGCATAGAAGTGTGAGATTGTCTTCATATGAATAAAAATTTAACTTTGAAATGACAATATACCACATATTAACGTTTTCATCAACACATGAACAGATCGAAGCAACAACTTTGGCTGACAAATCGATATAAAAAAAAACGTTTTGTTTTGAGATTGTTTTTCCTCCATTATTTAATTCAGTTTTTGTTTATTGACAGGGTCGAGTTTTTTCTCCATTATTGAATTCAGTTTTTGTTTACGGACAGTTAGCGTCGAGTTGTTAACTGAGCTTCTGGAACGATGTGGCTCTTAGAAGCCATGACAGTAATCATGTTCACATCTACTGACACAAATCTGCTTTAGACTGTCGCCCTTTTTGCTTGTGATGAGCTACTAGTATCACGATTATAATAAAACATGATATTTAACATGGTGGCTCCACTAGAACCATGCACACCCCTAGATAGCCGCGTTGTACGACATGTGTAGTAAGGGACAGTACATCTTTCTCCCCAGTAGAGCACCGCGGCATATACACTGGGATTAGTAGTAGCCCCTTTCAGTCATGACTGACTTATAGGATGACGCTACCTCGGTACGGCGTTGTGGTTTCACTTCGCCGCGTTGCAAGAGCTATTTTTGGCCCATCGTGAGGTCCATCTTTAGGGTGCATCTTCTCTTGGATCGGTCTGCAGCTTCTTCCCAGTATGTTTGACCCATGTTCAGTGCCTTCAAGCGCTGCTTACAAACACCATTGGACATCAGCAGTGGTCGGCCGACTGGCTATATAGAATATTTGAAGGGATGCAACCATCTTCCAAGCGACGACCATGATCAAGCCACCGTAAGTAGGAGAGTGTTCATGATTAGGAGACCTGTTCGACAGTGCACCTCTGCATCTGTCACTCTGTCCCTCCACTAAGTGACACGTATGGATCTCAGGCACCGTAGATTGGAGGTGTTGAGAACGTGCTCTTGTTTGGTATAGATTGACCAAGTATTGCTACACATAAAGGATTAGAACGTACGGACGACACACGCATTGTAAACCATGACCTTGGTTGTAATTGTAAGTTTCTGGTTTTCTCAAACACGCGTTGTGAGACTAGAAAATGTTGTAACGGTTTTTCAAATACGACTGTCTATTTCTGTCGTTGATAATGATATCGGATTCAAGATTGCAAAATTTGTAGATGGCACAAAATTATTGAGAGCAGTTTCATCTAAAACAGAGGTGGATATATTGTGGTCAAATTTAGGTATAATTCAAGAATGGTCAGTGTGCTGACGGATGAAGTTTAATGTAGATAAATGTACAGTCCTCCACATGGGTAGATCTGATATGGAATATTAATTACAGGAACGGAGAGAATATTAGAAAGGTAGAAGAGGAGATGGACCTAGGGATTATAATAGATCACACAGGTAAGGTGAGTGAGCAAGTTCATGTAGCAGTGAAAAACACAAATGTAATGTTAGGTATGATATAAAAAAAAAAAGAAACATTAAAAATGGAAGCAAGGAAGTGATGGCCAAACTGGTTAAAACATTATTTATACCTCGATTGGAGTACTGTGTTCAGGCGTGGAGTCCTTATCGTATAGGTAATATAGACATACTAGAAAGGATAAATAGAAGAGCGTCAGAACTGAAAGTTGGATTCCGTAATTCTATTTATGAGGAAAAAGAACAAGCGGTCTACAGTGTCCAGAAAAGAGAAGAATTCGATGTGATTTTATAAAAGTGTATAAGATAATCAGGGAAAGGGATACATTAGACTATAACGTTCTTCAAAGTGCAGTAAGCTACATGAACAAGAAAGCACAGTTAAGTGTAGTAAGCTACAAGAACAAGAAAGCACAGTTAAGTGCAGTAAGCTACAAGAACAAGAAAGCACAGTTAAGTGCAGTAAGCTACAAGAACAAGAAAGCACAGTTACAAATTAATTAAAGAAGGTTCAGGTTATATATAAGGAAATATATTTTAGTCAGAGACTGGTGAATACTTGGAATGCATTGTCACAGGAAATAGTGGGGGCATGTGTCAGTTAATGCATTCAAGAATAGATTGGATACACTTAGTTGAGTAGAAAAAATGGGCTGTATATAGTTTTTGCAGATATTGTTAAACCAGTATAAAAAGTTCAGAGCCCCAGATGTCAATTGGTGCACAGTTGCCGATTCATGATTAACGATCTTAAGAGTCTGCTTCCTGTCCCATAATATTTGCTCCATGTTTTCCTTAGTCTGCCTATGTCTCTCCTTCCCTGGTGGTTCCATGACAGGGATTGCCTGGTGATACTGACCTGGGGCTTTCTTAATGTATGACCCATCAATCTCCACTTTCTTCCTAAGATTTCCTGTTCCAATTTACTTTGTCCCGCTCTCCCCCACAGTCTGTCGTTTAAAACTTTGTCAAACCATTTTATACCAAGAATCTTTCTCAGGCATCTGTTGGCAAAACCCTGCAGTCTCTCCTGTCATTGTCTTTGGTCGTCCTTTAAGTTTCAGCTCCATACAGCAAGACTGGCTTCACATTTGAATAGAAAATCATTATTTTTGTCTTCCTTCTTATTTCCTCGGAGTTCCATATGAGTTTCAACATTCCCAATTCAAACTCTTGCTTTTTGTATCTTTGCTTGTACATCCTCGTCTGAACTTTTTTTCTTGTTGATGATACTTCCTAGGTATGTAAAAACCTCTACCTATTCCAGTGGCGTTCCTCTCAGCAAGATTGGTTCTGTGTTTGCTGCATTGACCCTAATTATTTTTGTCTTTCCTAATGGATCTTCAAACCGACTTGTTTAGAGGTATAATTCAATCTATCTAGTTCCCTTTGCATTTGGCTTTGGCTGTAGGACAGAAGGGCTATATCATACACAAAAGCTGTTTATTCAAGATCCACTGGATTCCATTTCTCTCATTTCATTTGTTGTTACTTTCATAATCCAGTCTACTGCCAGGATGAACAGGAAAGGCGACAGTAGGTAACCCTGTCGTACCCCTGATATTATTTGTAATGTCTCTGTGAGTTGTCCTTCGTGTATAGCTCTACATTGCATACATTCATACGTCTAATTATGTTTGTAAACTTTTAATGAATTCCAAAGTGCCTCAATAGTTCCCAGAGTATATCTCTGTCCAAACTGTCAAAAGTCTTTTCATAATCAACTAAATTGATGTACAAACTCGAATTCCATTCCAATGATTGCTCCACAATTATCCGCAGTGTCCAACTCACTTGCATTCCACAACAACATTCCCGATGCTACAAATGGGCGACTTATTATCTACTGTATACTATGACAGAGACCGCTGGAAGAGAAGCTGGGACCCACAACGCGGGTCGTCCTGTAATGCGATCGCAATGTCCTCTTGTTCACAGATTCCACCCATATTTGCAAGACTATCTGCCTTCTTGTTCCTCGGTACGCTACAATGGGATGACAGCCACTGGTGTATCACTCGCTTTCTAACAGCCGTCTTGCATAATTCATTCATCAGGGAGCTTTCTACCATGAGAGCTTGCAGTACATCTGTGAAGGTGACTAGTATATCCACAGCCTGTTAGGCACCATCTATCCTGCTCTTAACAAACCACATAGCCATGACCGGTGTTATGCCATGTCCCACAATTAGTTGCCTCTTACCGTCTTACGACATGCTCTCTGTGGGGCAGTAGTGCTATTCTTGTCTTTGTCATACAAAAAGACCCCAAACGGACCACGCGGGACTTCAAAGTACGTATTCTACTAACTCTACAAATAAATGAGCAATTCAAAAATTTAACTAAATATTGAACAATTAGGCGACATATATTGTCGAAGTTTGAACTATTCTTTTGATTAATTTTGTTTTTTATTTTGTTTTCAAAGAACGTGTTATAAGACTTCCTGTTTCAAAGTTTGGGTATTCACCCTGCGCCAAGTATGACAATCCGAGAATGTATGACAGACATACTTTTGGGCCATTATTAAAGTTTTCTAACAACTTTACCTGGTTGTAAGTACATCTAAGTGTGTGGTAGTGTTGTTGTTGTTTGTTTTTTTGACAAATAAATGTATAACCCGTAGGGCGTAGTTTAAGTTAGCAATGAAAGCACAGGTCTAAGAAAATCTGAATACCCGTAGTAAGACTAGAAGTAGTCAAGTAGTAGAAGAGGTCTAAAAATAGGAACGTGGAATGTCGGTATACTACTATACTTCACCAAGCCGCAAAACTGGACAACCTGATGACAGAGTCAGGTGCTATGAATATAGATATATTGATTATTATCATTACACCATGTCCATGGCAATAATGGCATGTATATGACTATGAGGACATGTATATGACTATGAGGACATGTATATGACTATGAGGACATGTATATGACTATGAGGACATGTATATGACTATGAGGACATGTATATGACTATGAGGACATGTATATGACTATGAGGACAGGTATATGACTATGAGGACATGTATATGACTATGAGGACATGTATATGACTATGAGGACATGTATATGACTATGAGGACATGTATATGACTATGAGGACATGTATATGACTATGAGGACATGTATATGACTATGAGGACATGTATATGACTATGAGGACATGTATATGACTATGAGGACATGTATATGACTATGAGGACATGTATATGACTATGAGGACATGTATATGACTATGAGGACATGTATATGACTATGAGGACATGTATATGACTATGAGGACATGTATATGACTATGAGGACATGTATATGACTATGAGGACATGTATATGACTATGAGGACATGTATATGACTATGAGGACATGTATATGACTATGAGGACATGTATATGACTATGAGGACATGTATATGACTATGAGGACATGTATATGACTATGATCATGCAGCGATCTCAACCACTTTTTCAATTTAGTTTAGGATGTAAAAATATTTTTAACCCCAACGTAGAGAAATAGCAGGACCAGGTGAAACGTACTTTTCAAGAGGTCACTTGACTTATCTTGTAGGACTACTTGTAACAGGCTACTGTAGTGGGTGTGTCAGCAGTCTGGCCCGCCAACTGTAATCCTCAATGGTCGTAAACATGGTGTAAAAAGTATAAAGAAGAGCGACAAAATTGATAATGATTCCAGAATTACAGTTATGAGGAAAGACTAACAAAACCGGTCTATGGTGTCTAGAAAAGAGAAGAATTAGAAATTAAACAGATTTATAAAATGCAAGGATAAATTAGACCATGTCAAGTTTTTTTTAAAATACAACCACCTACAAGAACAAGAGGGCACGGCACACAACCACCTACAAGAACAAGAGGGCACGGCACAGCTACAAATTAACTAAAGAAAGGTCCAGATTAGATATTAGGAAATATATTTTAGTCAGAGAGTGGGGAATGCTTGGAATGCATTGCCACAGGAGGTAGTGGAGGCATGGACAATTAATGCATTTAAGGATAGATTGGATGGGCATAGCTTTTAGAGCAAGGAAATGTAAATGAAACTGGTTGTTTACAGGCTCTGCAGAGTCTTCTAAACCAGTATAAAGATGTTAAGTTAAGTTTGTAATGCTAGTGGTGAGCTTACCCACAAATCTCGCATTTCCCGACAGTAAGGCAAACCCCGGTCCACTTTCTTATATATGACCAATACACCTCAGTATACAAGAGCCACTGTAACACATCTCCAAAGAAACGTCAGGTGCTAATTTAACTAAAGTACGAGTGGCTGCCAACAATACAAACTCCCTATTCTGTGTGTTCTTGTGTCACCATCCTTTCTTGTTCTGCTAGTATATGAGCATGAGGCCACCACTGCAGTTTGCATACTTCTAGCAAGTTTGTGCCACATCATGTGTGTGCAGCAGCAGTTATGTTTAAGTTATAACTAGATGAAGTTGTCTGACCCAATCGCAAACCCTCTAATTCATCTCTTACAACATCACTATTATGTCTTATTCTTTCCTGACCTGAGTTCCATAAGGGGACTTCTTATGTGGGGACACTAGACACTCTTTAGCCCTACTGCTATAAAACATGTATGGTCATCTGACACAATAACGTTGCTGTTAAAATACACACGTGGTTGTTTCTTCCCAAATTGTTTTATCTATCCTTCCCCGACCTATTTATATAGATATAAACATTCCCCCCACCCACCTACAACGGATTATGTCATCATGGAGATGTCAATGCGTATGTGCCGGTTTATTTCATGTCAATTTTCAACTAATTTGTAAGGATCTGTGAAATTAGACCATTTGTATTTTGTACATAAACAACAGAATTTATGTTTGTGTGACATATTCTAGTGGAATTCACTAGATACAAACATACTGTATTTCTTTTATTCTAAGATCCCATCAGTTGGAAGGCACATCCTGATTTCAGCATCATGAACACAACAAATAAATAGCTGCAATTCTAAGACCCATAGTTGCCACGTCCAGAAATAATAACAAATAATATCAGTAAATTTATTCAGAACAAATTTATTAGGTGGTATGCTACATACTGCTTTCTTCTGAATAAACATCAGAGTAAACTTCACATTTCATGGCAGATTCGTCTGAATCAGTAATCTAGTCGTTGTTATCGACATTAACTAATAATATATCATCCATCCTCTGAGCCATTGAGAGCTTTGCACGAGACATGTAAAAACAGTTACTTCTTCAAAGATGAACATTTGCTTCACTGTTACATTATAGACATGTCTCTCTATGTTGATGTCCGTCTATATACACAATAACTTATAATTTTAATGCGACTTTGTAGTGCAATTTTTTTAACGATGCTTTGAACTGAACTGTAATAAGGAGGCCAAAATGAGCAAGACTTAAAAGATGAACACAGGAAGTTCTCCTACCAAATAGGCACATGCGTTAGGTAATAACAATGACACCTGAAGTCCCATCCATCCGATGCTTAACAGTTTTCTGTTGATTCCGAGAATGTATGACGCCATCGATTGTAAGACGTTTAGATTTTAGAGACAATTAAATGGAAAAAAATATAGGTCATTAAGTCAAAGAAATATGGTAGTTCTATTTGAATTCTCTTTGTTTACTATTTGTTTTTGAAGTTTTCAAAATCATTGCTTTAATTCTTCATAACATGTCCATTATTCATTTTGGGTATTTTTTCCTCAGTCTGTGGCTGGCCTATCTGTCTCCTCAGTCTGTGGCTAGCCTATCTATCTCCTCAGTCTGTGGCTAACCTCTCTACCTCCTCCAACTGTGGCTAACCTATCTGTCTCCTCACTCTGTGGCTAACCTATCTATCTCCTCAGTCTGTGGCTAGCCTATCTACCTCCTCCAACTGTGGCTAACATATCTGTCTCCTCACACTGTGGCTAACCTATCTGTCTCCTCACACTGTGGCTGGCCTATCTACCTCCTCCAACTGCCGCTAACCTATCTGTCTCCTCACTCTGGGGCTAGCCTATCTACCTCCTCCAACTGCCGCTAACCTATCTGTCTCCTCACACTGTGGATAGCCTATCTACCTCCTCCAACTGTGGCTAACCTATCTCCTCACTCTGTGGCTAACCTATCTGTCTCCTCATACTGTGGCTGGCCTATCTACTTCCTCCAACTGTGGCTAACCTATATGTCTCCTCACACTGTGGCTGGCCTATCTACTTCCTCCAACTGTGGCTAACCTATCTCCTCAGTCTGTGGCTAGCCTATCTACCTCCTCTAACTGCCGCTAACCTATCTGTCTCCTCACTCTGTGGCTAACCTATCTATCTCCTCAGTCTGTGGCTAGCCTATCTACCTCCTCCAACTGTGGCTAACCTATCTGTCTCCTCACTCTGTGGCTAACCTATCTATCTCCTCAGTCTGTGGCTAGCCTATCTACCTCCTCCAACTGCCGCTAACCTATATGTCTCCTCACACTGTGGCTAGCCTATCTACCTCCTCCAACTGTGGCTAACCTATCTGTCTCCTCACTCTGTGGCTAACCTATCTATCTCCTCAGTCTGTGGCTAGCCTATCTACCTCCTCCAACTACCGCTAACCTATCTGTCTCCTCACACTGTGGATAGCCTATCTACCTCCTCCAACTGTGGCTAACCTATCTCCTCACTCTGTGGCTAACCTATATGTCTCCTCACACTGTGGCTAGCCTATCTACCTCCTCCAACTGTCGCTAACCTATCTGTCTCCTCACACTGTGGCTGGCCTATCTACCTCTTCCAACTTTGGCTAACCTATCTCCTCACTCTGTGGTGAACCTAACTGTCTCCTTCACCTTTGATTAGCCTATCTGCCATGTCATTTCCGTGTACATGACAGTTGGCAGTTATCCACAAGGTTATGTGACAGTTGACAGTAGCTACCAATGAAATTATGTGACAGTTGACATACCCTCACAATTTTATTTGACAGTTGCCCATGATATTATCTGACATTTGACAGTTGTGAATGATGTTAACTGACAGCATTCCACAATGTTATCTGACAGTTTATAGTTATCCACAATGTTATCTGACAGTTGACAGTTATCCACAATGTTAACTGATAGTTGAGTTATCCACAATGTTATCTGATAGTTGACAGTTATCCACAATGTTATCTGATAGTTGACAGTTATCCACAATGTTATCTGACAGTTGACAGTTATCCACATTGTTATCTGACAATTGACAATTATCCACAATGTTATCTGACAGTTGACAGTTATCCACATTGTTATCTGACAATTGACAATTATCCACAATGTTATCTGACAGTTGACAGTTATCCACAATGTACTCTGACTGCTCAGTTATCCACATTGTTATCTGACAGTTGACAATTATCCACAATGTTATCTGACAGTTGACAGTTATCCACAATGTACTCTGACAGCTCAGTTATCCACAATGTTATCTGACAGTTGACAGTTATCCACATTGTTATAGCTGGAGTCAGTCCCTGCGGTCAAGAGGTAAGCACTCGCCTCTCATAGCGATGAAAGGATTCGGTAACCAGTCGAATCTTGCAAGTTTCAAGCGAACCGTAGTCTCAAATGAGGTGGGACCAGATTGCCTGCATCCTGAGTTCCATTCATTCGTCTTATGTCTTGCCACTGGTCCAACGTAGCTCGGGACCAGAGAATGAGATTGATGACCAGCACAGTTTCTTCCTCACTAATCCAAATGCAGAGCAAGTTAGAACATCAACACAGAACCGTCTGCTGATGGTACCATCATCGCTTGCGATGGGCAACTAACTTTTATTTGTATCGCTAGATTTTATTGGTGGTTTCCATAAGTTCTGTTCTGCTCCCAATAATTGACGTCACTGCATTTGGGCATACCCATAGGTGCTTAGTCTTTGTCAGTATATGAGTGTGGATCCTGATGGTTCCTGCATCTCTTTGATTGTACACAGTTCTGCTCTGTTCTCTCTTGCGTCTCAGTCCACTCGAACCTCGTTTGATATAAAAGGTCTGCAGTCTGTGAATTGCTGATTTATCAATTGTCATATTGTCTAATCACAAGCGGTCATTGATAGACTTTAAAATATCACTCCTATCCATATCTAATGTATCCATAATTGGTGCCTGTGAAGCCAGGATGTCAGCTCTTTCACTGTCCTGCACCTCAGACTGACCTTGGCAGTAGATGCACACCAGCCCCTGCAGGTTTCCATTAGTGCTTTTGAGAAACATTCTAATTTATTGTCTTTATTTTTCCTGAAAGACTCTAAATTTACATGAAATATGTAATAAACAGTGCCCTGTCTCCAGCATGGCCTTTGTTTTGTAGTAAGACTATTGCAGCTGCTCTTAGTGTTTCTGCTTTATCTCTGAAGTTTTTGGAGAATTGTCCAGTTGTCACTGAGATATGGGTTTGCATCCAATCATAAAATGTATGTAAATGTCCTCCCTACAATTGTGTAACTGTCATCACTGATCTGTCCATGTAAACTAAAGCCGACTGTATGGATGGGTATGCATTGCTAATTCAATCATAAGCTACATAAGCTCTTGTATTTGTTGACTCCCATCTTGTTATGTGGTATGTTGTCAAATCTATAAATTTTGTCCCCTCCCATAACAACACAATCAATGTTAAGTCTTGTATTGTATGTGCTAAGCAGATTTTCTATAGTAGACTTTGACTCAATTCTTCTTCTGTTTTTTTTTGTTTTTTTTTTTGCTTTCGCCTTATTTCTCTATTCCCCACAAGGCGGTTGTGCGTTGCACTGCAGTTTTTATTTTGAGCCTGCCGGCCCAGAGCATCCGACTTCGGCATGCATTTTATGTAAGGTCTGCTTTCTCCTGTATTTTCTAAGGGTTTGCTTCCTCTGGGTAAAGGTCGGTGCTGTCATGGGGAACACACCCGGCATCTTCAGGTTGTAAGCGGTGTCACTAGGTCACGCCGCCCCCTATTCTTCTAGTCATTTATTCTTTTCATGATTTTGGAGTCTCTTTAATTATGATGCCTGTTGCAGTACTTTAATCTAGTTTGACTGTTGATTTTTTGCTTCAGAAATGACTCTTTATGCCTATTCTTTTATTTTGACTATTGCTTTCAAAGTTTAATTTTGCGTCTGTTGTGCAGGCAGTTGTTCTACATTCTAATGCCAGTCAAACATTTTAAATATGGACAGTAGCTTCTGTTTTTGATGGTCAGGAACCCAGGTAGCTGCTCTTTAGTTTTTTGGGGATGTCAATCAATTATATTTGCCCCTTGTTAGTCTGCTGTAAAGCATAATCTCAATATATATGAGTCAATTTTCCTTTAGTCGTTTAGTTACATTTAGTGATGTGAGATTGTGTTTGCCTTTTTTGATTGTTTTATTTTCTGCTTATTTTTGTTTAGCAAAGATGGATGATTTGTTGAATAAACAACCTCTGCAAAGCCGATCAAAAGATGACGATCAACTTGTTATGAAGCTGCGGAGATTGCTGCAAAATAGGAGCATCAAGGCAGCAGATGATCAAATACACACTATTCTTTATCACGAGGTGTTCATGAATCAAAATGTAATATCTTCTGCTGAAGATGAAGACTGCACCGAGCAAACCTCATTATCTCTGAATAATCATCAATAATGTATTAACATTCTGGTCAGTGCTTTTGTTAATGCCAGAACAGACTGTCGTCAAACTCCATTACACTTGAGTGCTGAGATTGGGGACATAGAACTTGCTGGTTTGTTCATTGAAGCAGGGGCTGACGTTGATGCTGAGGATAGCGATAAGTGTACTCCTCTACATTTAAGTTCATGGAATGGCCATGATAAAATTGCTGAGATCCTTCTAAATGCTGGAGCTAATGTAGATGCTGCAGACTACGTTAATGATACTCCACTACATTATAGTGCTATGAATGGCCATGATAAAATTGCTGAGATCCTTCTAAATGGTGAAGCTAATGTAGATGCTGCAGACTACTTTAATGATACTCCACTACATTATAGTGCTATGAATGGCCATGATAAAATTGCTGAAATCCTTCTAAATGCTGGAGCTAATGTAGATGCTGCAGACTACTTTAATGATACTCCACTACATTATAGTGCTATGAATGGCCATGATAAAATTGCTGAAATCCTTCTAAATGCTGAAGCTAATGTAGATGCTGCAGACTACTTTAATGATACTCCACTACATAATAGTGCTATGAATGGCCATGATAAAATTGCTGAAATCCTTCTAAATGCTGGAGCTAATGTAGATGCTGCAGACTACTTTAATGATACTCCACTACATAATAGTGCTATGAATGGCCATGATAAAATTGCTGAAATCCTTCTAAATGCTGGAGCTAATGTAGATGCTGCAGACTACTTTAATGATACTCCACTACATTATAGTGCTATGAATGGCCATGATAAAATTGCTGAAATCCTTCTAAATGCTGTAGCTAATGTAGATGCTGCAGACTACTTTAATGATACTCCACTACATTATAGTGCTATGAATGGCCATGATAAAATTGCTGAAATCCTTCTAAATGCTGGAGCTAATGTAGATGCTGCAGACTACTTTAATGATACTCCACTTCATTATAGTGCTATGAATGGCCATGATAAAATTGCTGAAATCCTTCTAAATGCTGGAGCTAATGTAGATGCTGCAGACTACTTTAATGATACTCCACTACATAATAGTGCTATGAATGGCCATGATAAAATTGCTGAAATCCTTCTAAATGCTGGAGCTAATGTAGATGCTGCAGACTACGTTAATGATAATCCACTACATTATAGTGCTATGAATGGCCATGATAAAATTGCTGAGATCCTTCTAAATGGTGAAGCTAATGTAGATGCTGCAGACTACTTTAATGATACTCCACTACATTATAGTGCTATGAATGGCCATGATAAAATTGCTGAAATCCTTCTAAATGCTGGAGCTAATGTAGATGCTGCAGACTACTTTAATGATACTCCACTACATTATAGTGCTATGAATGGCCATGATAAAATTGCTGAAATCCTTCTAAATGCTGAAGCTAATGTAGATGCTGCAGACTACTTTAATGATACTCCACTACATAATAGTGCTATGAATGGCCATGATAAAATTGCTGAAATCCTTCTAAATGCTGGAGCTAATGTAGATGCTGCAGACTACTTTAATGATACTCCACTACATAATAGTGCTATGAATGGCCATGATAAAATTGCTGAAATCCTTCTAAATGCTGGAGCTAATGTAGATGCTGCAGACTACTTTAATGATACTCCACTACATTATAGTGCTATGAATGGCCATGATAAAATTGCTGAAATCCTTCTAAATGCTGTAGCTAATGTAGATGCTGCAGACTACTTTAATGATACTCCACTACATTATAGTGCTATGAATGGCCATGATAAAATTGCTGAAATCCTTCTAAATGCTGGAGCTAATGTAGATGCTGCAGACTACTTTAATGATACTCCACTACATTATAGTGCTATGAATGGCCATGATAAAATTGCTGAAATCCTTCTAAATGCTGGAGCTAATGTAGATGCTGCAGACTACTTTAATGATACTCCACTACATTATAGTGCTATGAATGGCCATGATAAAATTGCTGAAATCCTTCTAAATGCTGTAGCTAATGTAGATGCTGCAGACTACTTTAATGATACTCCACTACATAATAGTGCTATGAATGGCCATGATAAAATTGCTGAAATCCTTCTAAATGCTGGAGCTAATGTAGATGCTGCAGACTACTTTAATGATACTCCACTACATTATAGTGCTATGAATGGCCATGATAAAATTGCTGAAATCCTTCTAAATGCTGGAGCTAATGTAGATGCTGCAGACTACTTTAATGATACTCCACTACATTATAGTGCTATGAATGGCCATGATAAAATTGCTGAAATCCTTCTAAATGCTGGAGCTAATGTAGATGCTGCAGACTACTTTAATGATACTCCACTACATTATAGTGCTATGAATGGCCATGATAAAATTGCTGAGATCCTTCTAAATGCTGATGCTAATGTAGATGCTGCAGACTACTTTAATGATACTTCACTACATTATAGTGCTATGAATGGCCATGATAAAATTGCTGAGATCCTTCTAAATGCTGAAGCTAATGTAGATGCTGCAGACTACTTTAATGATACTTCACTACATTATAGTGCTATGAATGGCCATGATAAAATTGCTGAAATCCTTCTAAATGCTGGAGCTAATGTAGATGCTGCAGACTACTTTAATGATACTCCACTACATAATAGTGCTATGAATGGCCATGATAAAATTGCTGAAATCCTTCTAAATGCTGGAGCTAATGTAGATGCTGCAGACTACTTTAATGATACTCCACTACATAATAGTGCTATGAATGGCCATGATAAAATTGCTGAAATCCTTCTAAATGCTGGAGCTAATGTAGATGCTGCAGACTACTTTAATGATACTCCACTACATTATAGTGCTATGAATGGCCATGATAAAATTGCTGAAATCCTTCTAAATGCTGGAGCTAATGTAGATGCTGCAGACTACTTTAATGATACTCCACTACATTATAGTGCTATGAATGGCCATGATAAAATTGCTGAAATCCTTCTAAATGCTGTAGCTAATGTAGATGCTGCAGACTACTTTAATGATACTCCACTACATAATAGTGCTATGAATGGCCATGATAAAATTGCTGAAATCCTTCTAAATGCTGGAGCTAATGTAGATGCTGCAGACTACTTTAATGATACTCCACTACATTATAGTGCTATGAATGGCCATGATAAAATTGCTGAAATCCTTCTAAATGCTGGAGCTAATGTAGATGCTGCAGACTACTTTAATGATACTCCACTACATTATAGTGCTATGAATGGCCATGATAAAATTGCTGAAATCCTTCTAAATGCTGGAGCTAATGTAGATGCTGCAGACTACTTTAATGATACTCCACTACATTATAGTGCTATGAATGGCCATGATAAAATTGCTGAGATCCTTCTAAATGCTGATGCTAATGTAGATGCTGCAGACTACTTTAATGATACTTCACTACATTATAGTGCTATGAATGGCCATGATAAAATTGCTGAGATCCTTCTAAATGCTGAAGCTAATGTAGATGCTGCAGACTACTTTAATGATACTTCACTACATTATAGTGCTATGAATGGCCATGATAAAATTGCTGAAATCCTTCTAAATGCTGGAGCTAATGTAGATGCTGCAGACTACTTTAATGATACTCCACTACATAATAGTGCTATGAATGGCCATGATAAAATTGCTGAAATCCTTCTAAATGCTGGAGCTAATGTAGATGCTGCAGACTACTTTAATGATACTCCACTACATAATAGTGCTATGAATGGCCATGATAAAATTGCTGAAATCCTTCTAAATGCTGGAGCTAATGTAGATGCTGCAGACTACTTTAATGATACTCCACTACATTATAGTGCTATGAATGGCCATGATAAAATTGCTGAAATCCTTCTAAATGCTGGAGCTAATGTAGATGCTGCAGACTACTTTAATGATACTCCACTACATTATAGTGCTATGAATGGCCATGATAAAATTGCTGAAATCCTTCTAAATGCTGGAGCTAATGTAGATGCTGCAGACTACTTTAATGATACTTCACTACATTATAGTGCTATGAATGGCCATGATAAAATTGCTGAGATCCTTCTAAATGCTGAAGCTAATGTAGATGCTGCAGACTACTTTAATGATACTCCACTACATAATAGTGCTATGAATGGCCATGATAAAATTGCTGAAATCCTTCTAAATGCTGGAGCTAATGTAGATGCTGCAGACTACTTTAATGATACTCCACTACATTATAATGCTATGAATGACCATGATAAAATTGCTGAAATCCTTCTAAATGCTGGAGCTAATGTAGATGCTGCAGACTACTTTAATGATACTCCACTACATAATAGTGCTATGAATGGCCATGATAAAATTGCTGAAATCCTTCTAAATGCTGAAGCTAATGTAGATGCTGCAGACTACGTTAATGATACTCCACTACATTATAGTGCTATGAATGGCCATGATAAAATTGCTGAAATCCTTCTAAATGCTGGAGCTAATATAGATTCTGCAGACTACGTTAATGATACTCCACTACATTATAGTGCTATGAATGGCCATGATAAAATTGCTGAAATCCTTCTAAATGCTGAAGCTAATATAAATGCTGAAAATAGCAACAATTATACTCCACTACATTTGAGTGCTAGGAATGACCAAAATGAAATTGTTGAAATCCTTCTAAAAGCTGGAGCTAATATAAATGCTCAAGCTGGCTATAATGATACTGCACTGCATTTTAGTGCTATGAATGGTAAGGACAAAATTGTGGAGATCCTTCTAAATGCTGGAGCTAATGTAGATGCTAAAAATAATATAAATGAAACTCCACTACATTTGAGTGCTAAAAATGGTCATCAAGAAATTGCTGAGATCCTTGTAAATGCTAGAGCTAATGTAGAAGCTGTAGACTTTCTTAATGAAACTCCACTTCACTTGAGTGCTATGAATGGCGATAATGAAATTGCTCTGATTCT